>JAMPIV010017861.1:547500-1140458 GCA_024509875.1 Oreohelix idahoensis
GCTTTATGTGAAGATAGACGTTGGTGCGTGTTCTATGAGGAGTGCACCAAAAGTGCTATAGAGAGCTATTTGAAGAGAAGGCCAGGATTTTGTACAGGCCGCATTTGAATTAACTGCAGTAAGAAGATTATGGAGATATTATTAAGGCCAGGATTTCGTACAGGCCGCATTTGAATTAACTGCAGTAAGATGTTTATGGAGCTATTAGAATGCTATTATGAAGGCAGTCTTTGAGGGATTTTGCTATTGTGCATGTTCGATGAGAAGTGCACCACTATTTATGATTAGGCCTTGGATATATATAGCTGACGATGATTATTCAACTGCCGGGGAGCAGCCTTGGTGGAGAAGGGGAGGACGGAGTCCTTTGAGGAAAATAGTGATGGTCATCTTCAATGAGAAGTGCATCATTATGCTATAAGTTATGAGGCCATATTTATAACTGCGGTGAGCGCAGTTCTTTAGGAGTGTTGTACGTGCATTTATATGAGGTGTGCACCACGATTTATAATGGAGCTCTGTGGGGTGTTTTGAGCTTATGATTTGACTTACCTATGATTTGTACTGTATGCGTAATTTCCGTCTGTGTCATCGTGACTGTGTGTGTAGCGTTAATAAAACTGTTCATTAACCATCACCAGTCGTTCTACGCTACATGGCTTCTATGTGTGTTACTGTGCTGTGACGAAAGAATGCACCAATACACACCCACTTTGAACATGCCAGGCACAGTGACAATAGGGACATATTTACAAATAGCCCTGAGGGGGCGTGGCCTAGATAAGGAGAACACATTTACGCCTTCATCACTTATCTACCACTGGTTTCCGTTATATAGAATTATCAGTGGTGGCCTAACATTCTAGTGGATTAGCAACCTTAGATGTATCAGTGGTATCACTTATCCACACAATATCATCACTCAACTCCCACTGTTATCAATGAACATAGCTTAACATACTTGGTACCCAATACAGAAGAAGTTAATGCACAAAGGAGATAAAAGTACATTTAACATACTTGTCGGCGATATACATCAACATACATGGTGGTTTCAGTAAAGTTGGAATTTAGAACCTATTTACGCCATTATCCATGGATAACGAAAATAAGCATTAACATACTTGGTGGCCAAGACTGGTTTTATCTTCTGTTCCAGTCATTTTGGAATTTAAAACCCGCAAAATTCGCGTTGAAAGGATAAGATTACAAGGAGGCTGTGTTCAGGCATAATATTCAGAACGTAACGTTCACCTATTCATTTATTATAGCTCTGTGTGGGCGTATACATACATATAAAATAGACTTAGGAATGTCAGCTAACATTTGTTGATGAACAGCATTATCAGTAGTGGGCCAACTTTTCGGACGTAAGGCTCATGATTTCACGTGGTAAGATTGTTTCTACCAGACCTTGACCTGTATTTAGTGTGCCCTGGGTGTGGCGTATGCACTATCAAGTTCTCTCAGCTGTGACAGTAGTTAGCCTTGTGTGGGCGGAGCTTCGATTTAGAACCAGGTCAGCTTTACCTGTGTTATGTCGTCTTCTATGCCTACGGACTAGTATTTATATGACAATAGCAAAGAGTGGACTAGTGTCATGTTAGGAACAGATGATTATGACACATTATTCCAGCCTAAATGAGTCGGCAGTAAAACATTTCAAGCCTTATTGACACCTGCATTGCTTACAGACAGTTTGCTGTCGCTCATGACCTATAATCGGTGACACGGTGATGTGTCTAATGTTTACATGCTTCCTATAACATACTTGCAGCATTCAAGTTTCAGCATTCAATTACCAGAGGTGACAGTTGACGAATCAAGTTTCCAGAGGTAACAGTTGACGACGAGTCCAGTGCTGTTCCGGTAACTTTCAACAAGGGAGTGTGCTTATGGTGTGTTGTCTGATGCTCATCAGTGGTAACAGAGAAAGAACGGAACGGTTTTCTACTTACAAGATAAGTGGTTTTATATTTGAAAACTGTGTCTCTGTATGATGTTGTCAAGCCTTCCAGTTATCATTATTTATGCTATTGAGTATTTCATGTTGATAGCGTATTATGGTGATATTTAATGCATAATTGATTGATGATTATGTAACTTAATCTTATTAGAATTATAAGTGGTTTATAAATTTTGTACACTTAGTGATTGAATCACCATGGACTGTGATACAGATCCAGAAGATATGAGGCCTATACTAGAGTTTTTAGCTAATGAAGCTGAATATGGCGAGGGATTAAAAGGCCCAGCACTAGATAGATACGTTGTGGATGGTTTTTTGTTTAATGCTGTACAAGCCATAAAGTTTTTTACTGATGATAACCCTCATTCAAATCCTGAAATGATCATGGCTAGAGATTTGGCAAAGTTGTTAGAATGTCTACGTCCGATGGTGTATGATTATACTCGGGCTAGACACAATTATATGCATAAGATTATACACAATATAATCTGCAACGACATGCAGGATGATAACAAAGAGGAATTAGAAGAGAAGGAGCGAATAAAAGTAATCAAACAGAGTGCGCTTCAAGAAAGAGAGATTATCTTGCAGGATATAGCTGAGAAGAGAAAACTACAAGAAACAGTGTCTAAACTCACAAGTGATTTGCATAAATCAAACTTGGAGCTTTCTAGTGTGAAAACAGCATTAGAATCTGCGTGCAGTAGAGTAAAAGACTTGGAAACACAGATTGCACATAATCATGGAAAAATTAGTAATCTCAAGCAGGAGATTGAAAATAAGAGAGAAATGTATGAGAAGTTGAAGATTGATAGCAATGTAAGTGAGAAGAAGTATATAGATATGCTTCATGATGTGTTGGATGAGAACAATATTCTCAGTCACCAACTGAAAGAAAAGAATAATGTATCTTCCGAGAAGATTAATGAGTTGAAGCAACAAGCTGCTAAAGTTGATGGACTTCAGGCTCAGGTAGCCCTACTTCAGCCACAGATAGAAGAGGTGCAAAAGAAGAGATTAATAAAATTGGAACCACAGAGGAGAACAATTAAGGAAAAGGATGATAAGCAGAGGTTAGAAGAATTAACGGTGCAGAGAAAGAAAATGGTTAAGATTGAGAAGTTACTTACAGAAGAGAGATGTAAAGTTATGACATGTAATAACTTAAATAAGAAACTAAACCAAGAGATTACTGAATTGAGTACAAGGGTCAATGGTTTAGTGGATGTTGTTTTAGGCATCAAAGATTTGTGTACTGTTAAGATTGACAATAGTAGACAGAAGGTTGTTTATAAACAAGCAAAGAGCCTGCCCTATACACTCTTAGCGAATTCGAAAATGGAACATGATGGACTTAAATCTCGGCGTGGCAGATATAATTTCCCACGTACGGAAGACGCTACGTTGAAGATTAATGGCTATTGGCGTCAGACCAGCAAGGATACTTCATGTGTAATATCTAATTCTGGTAATAAAGATAACAAATATCATGTTGGTAACCATAAGGATTTTATGAGTTCCACTGCTTGTCATACACAATATAGACAGTGTGATACAGCAGATAAGCATGTTAACACAGAAAAGAATAACAACAGTTCTGGTAAAAAAGATAACCATAATATTAGACAGTACCAGGGAAGCCCATTAAATGGTAGTTTTTCCAGACAGTCTAACAGATCTCAAAAGATTGATTCTGAAGAGTTTAGAAATTATGGTAGGAATAGTTACATTAAAGATTACAAACTTGGTAATAATTATTCTAGGAGTCAACAAGATTCATTTACTAGATACTTCTATCCTAGAAGATATGTTAAGCATAACAATGCTAACTGTAGTTCTAAGCAGAACAAATGGAATGATAAGGGTAATAGTAATAGAGATGATAACTCTCAAAATATTACTACACTTAACCAGGTTAACTGTGTGCAACAAAATCCCAAAGTCATTGGTAGTAAATAAAGTAACAGTAACTATTGATGTCTTAAGTACTACTACTGTTATGTTTTTTGGATTACGAGAGAGAATCTCGTTGTTGTGAAGGCACTTTATTTCAGCCTACTACTGGGTCGTATACTATGTGTGAACGAAGAGTTAGTGACATCATATGGAAACCAGATGTTTTCATGGGTAATTGTGTGTTTAACCTATCCGTTTTTCATGATAATCTTACAGTTGATTAAAATGAAGATTTTCATTTGTATTTTTCAAACAGTAGCAGCTGTGCGATAAAGGTCAGCGTGCCTGTTTTTTTCCTTTACCTGTGACAGAAATGTTTGTTACCTTACGACCGTGTGCGCAGTCAAGCGTAACCCAGCCAGTTTGTTGACCTTGTATTATTTGATGTCATCCCGTGCGGTTTACAGAATACTACACCGGAGTTCTGACCTATTTTTTTTTCTTTAGGAATTGATTGCTACAATGTTTCTTATACTTGATTTTTTTTTATAGGATAATGTATTATTGTATAGTATAATATGATTGTATTGTATAATGTTTCATTGGATATTGTGTATGTCCATATTTATGCATTATTTGTACTCTATCTTGTTATTTAAATAATTGTATTGTTGATAAACATTGTACGTATTATCATTGTAATGAATTGTAACATTTCATTTTGTATTGACTTGTCTTTGATTGTTAATTTTTGTTGTTGATGAAATTATGGATTTTTTGTATTTACATACACTAGTCTGAAGACTATTTCATTTTCTCATATTATGTTTGACCATATGTGGTCTGTTGTGAAATTGATACATCAAAACATTGATATGATTTTGCAGGAATAATTGATAAAATGTTTTTACATAATGAGAATGTCAGCCCTAAGCACAACTCATTGGTTGTGACTATGCGTTAGTCGGTTTCAGAGAATTTTTTTTGGTTACTAAATTTGTTTTTTTTTCTTTTTCGTATTGGACTCCATGTTTTGTTAATATATTACCTTATACAGAGGTTATATGAAGAAATTGTTGTGTTGTGAAATGTTATTTTGGAACTAAATTATAACATGTAGAATTGTCAGAGATAGCAGATACTATTATTTGTTTGAAGAATTTGGTAGTTTGACAAACATTTTTTTCATGAGAAATAATGTCATGTTTATATGTGCAAGTTGGTAAAATGTTAATAGTGTGGTTTTTTGTAGGTGCTCATTTGTGTTTATTTAGAGATGTGTATATTTTTTATGTCTCACATTTTGTTAAAAGCTCGTTTCACTTTTGATTTGTTAATTAGTGGTTGAAACTTGTAAAAATTTAAAATACTATGTTTATTTAACTTAATGTTAAGAAACTTTTTTGTATTGTAATTTTGGAAAATTTATTTGTTTTTCTTTTTGAAAGTATTGTATTTTTTATGTGTCCAGTGCTTAATTGTACACTAGGTGTAATAATATATTGATTTCTACATTTTTTTTTTTAAAAAAAAAAGAGAAAAAGATAATAATTTTTTTTTTTTGAGATTGTGATATTTGTGTTTTTACAAATCACACTTTTTTGTGTGTGATGCCTGTGATATTTCATTTTAGTTATGAATAAGTGTTGTAATTTGGTTAAATTATTTATTATGCATTATCTAGTTATATCCTTCGTTAGTGTTTAGTATATATATATACTATGTTTTTCTATTCGATGATTTTCTGTCATGATTGTATTTGTTTACAATACAATGTTTGTTTAGATAGTTATTAGGATGTATTATTACTTATTCTATACATTCATTTCTTGAATTTTCTTCTTTCTTTTCGGATGATTCTTCGTTTCACTTCATTTCTTTTGAAGCAGTTATACTTTCGTGATGCTTCTATGTTTCATCTTGGTGTCACTTAATTCTAGTTGTATACGTTTACTTCTTATACTTCTTATACTTCCTTCTTCAGGATTTTTATGTTAATTATATGGTTTGGTATGAGGTAGTTTTTATGTCGGTTTTATCTAGTTGAATGTAAGGATTTGATTTACTTGATTGTTATCAAATGGGATTATGGATCTTTGTTACTATATTAATTTCATTGCTGATTTTTGATGTTGATCATGCTTCTTTTGCTTGATCTTATCTGTTACTTTCTATTTATTGTATACTACTTGCTCTACAGTGAACATACGTTAACTTTGTTTGAAACTGTTTATTTAATGTACTTAGCAAATTATTGTGCATAATTTGTTTTATTGTACACTTGCTTATATTTTTTGTCGATGTATTATTATAACCTTAACATAAGTTAATTTTTGTATGAGTATTTTAGAGTTTAGCTTACCCCTCATTTTTCATTGATGTAGTTTTTGGTAAAAAAATGCTAAATCATTTTTTCTCCGTGGGTGGTGGTAAGATGTTAAGGTTAAAAAGGGAGGTGATACTTTGTATATGGGTTTGTCACAGTAAACTAAGGGTTACATCGCTTGTATACTTGATTAACGGTGTTTTGGGTTAACAAATATTGATAGAGGTCATAGTGTATGTTAAACTCTGTAGTTGTTAACTCATACTGGCTACTAGTTGTTGAATCACGCTTTATTTGTTAAATGACGTGAATGTCCACCAGTTGATAAATGTAGATGTTGGGACTGGTGTAGTAAAGTGTAACGATTGTCAACTCATTAAACCCAGCACAGTTTTGGTCATACAGGTCATCTTGTCCTGGAACGTGATGAGGCTCCGACAAGAATGTGAGTGTAGACAATGAGTGTGTATATGAATGTCAGAACGCGAATGGTAGAATGATTCGATAGAGTTGACAAGTTGGTAGTACATCACTCATACTCACACTGTTCGAATTCAAGAAGTACTGGAACTACGGTGGTCTTTTTATAACATTTAATGAGACGCACACTTGGACAGTACGTGTATGGTTACAGGAACAAATGTCGACATAGACAGCATAATGTTGATCACAGGAATATCATCTTAAGTTAGCATTCATGCTTGGCAAATATCATAATGGAGCATTCGTAAATAAGCATTCAGAGTTCCATCATGTAAATCATCTGGCTTTACTGACTGGGCACGTCAGACCATAACCAATATATAGGAAGGCTCCTAGACCTAATCTCGTCTAGCGAATATCCCTTCACGTAAAGTTCAATATATATATTTTCCATAAAGATATAGGAATCCCAGACATGGGTTCTCACATGTAGCAGTGATCTCTTGGTTCATCGAGCGATAGTACAGGCATCCCTTTTTCTCACTCGATAAATACAAAGTATATGGATTTCAACATGGCTGTGCTTCTCTCGTGAGCTTCACTCACTATTGGATACAGACCAAAATTGGTCATTCGTTAAATGTCCTCATTTCTTCATAGCTTCTATCATAGAGGTAATTGAATAATATCATATAATCTAGTGCTGATACATAGGAATGTCATCTTCCTTTGAATAAATATTCTTTTCAAAAGTACCACTGTGCATCTGCTTATCGACAACGATGGCGAAGCCCAAGTTCATAATAAATTGTGGTTTTACCTTTCTATGCGAAATATAACTTTGCCATTCCTTGGCAAAAGAGAATAAACACTGGGGTAAAGTACATACAACATGTCTAAATGACTATCACTTTTCCCCATCTACTTATAGATCACTTTTTCGGCGATAGGCCGGCTACAACAAAATTCGACATCCCGACAGGATGACAGCCATGAATCACACCCCTTGCTAGCGATACTTCCGCTGCATAGCCTTTGACCTTTTCTAGCGACAACCAACATAGTTCGACTTAGAAATGTAAAGATATCCATATATAAGACAGACTCGTCCTACTCATACAAACACTACGTATAAATTCAGGCCATAGATATACTGAAGCAAGAACAATCTATTCCTACCCAGCCAAAGAATAAATCGCAGTAGGCCTAAATTCGTCCGCGGAGTCCGATCGAAGATGACGGAACTCCTTTCAATGGAAGTAACTCAAAAATGACTTCTCCTTAAGCACTTAAAAAGGAAATACTTTGTTTACAAAATATTTGCGAACATAATAAGTATATAAATGTATTATATTGCAAGATAGTAAAGATTGCACTTTACAGTCTTACCACACCTCCCGGGAAAAAAAAAAAAAATTTTTTTTTTTTTTTAAATACATCTAGGAGCAACGTAGAATAGGCTCACAACGCAAGAATACTGCGCAGATGAAAATATCAGGAATAACTATAATTCCTAATATGACCGGTGAGAATATATCTCAAAATCTGAGAGAAATTGTTTCTCTACGAATAAATGTTTCCAGGAAGGTGTGATGTACGTATAATACAATTCTGGTAATTATACAATGCATACCAAAAATTCACACTATAATCTTAAATTTATGATTTATGAAGAAACAATCATCAAAGAACAGCGGTGAATAAACATCAATAAACCGCTAAGTAGAGATACCATCATTCTATTATTAAATTACAAATGTGTATCTTAGTAAAGAAACAAAAAATAACTGTTGTAAAGTTATACATATTAAAAAAAAAACCAATATTTAACAGTTAAGTGGCATCATGTGGGCATCTGGACAGAATGTCCGCCATCACATTTTCTGAACCACGGATAGCTCGTACCGAAAAATGAAAAGGTTGAAGAGCGATTGCGTATCGAGTTGATCTCGAGCTCTTCAAGTTCTTACTTTGGATAGCCGTAAGAGCTTTTTGGTCAGTTTCCACCACGAAATGCGCGCCCAGAAGGAATCTTTGGAGTTTGAGAATTGACCAAACCATTGCCAATAATTCACGGTCTAAAACCGAGTAATTCCTTTCTGCAGCATTAAGTTTTCTGGATATATACATTACAGGATGCAGAGTTCCAGAGTACTCTTGCATTAGTGCCGCTCCAATCCCAGTGGATGAAGCGTCACTACGAAGAACGAATGTCTTATCTGTTGTAGGTAACACTAAAATAGGTGGTGATGAAAACATAGTTTTGATCTTCTCTAGTGAAGATTGGCATTCATGAGACCAGTGAACCATGTTAGGCGACCCTTTCTTTAATAGTGTAGAGAGAGGTGCCATGATAGAGGACAGATTCGGAATGAAACGTCCATAAAATTGTATGAGACCTAAAAGACTTCGCACTTGCTTTTTAGTCCTAGGGATAGAGATGTTAAGTATCTTAGTGATATTATGGTCTTCTGTCTTCAAGAAACCGTGACCTACTCGATGGCCTAAGAAAGCAATTTCGCTAAAGCCAATACAAGCTTTGGATGGTTTTGCTGTCAGGTTATACTCACGCAGAGTTGATAATAATTCAACTAACCCTGAATAGTGATCTTCCCAAGTATCGCTGAAAAGACAGATGTCGTCTAGATAAGCAATGACATCTGACCGATACGATAGGATTCGACGCATCATGCGTACAAATGTAGCTGGTGCGTTCATAAGGCCGAAAGGCATAAAATTCCATTGGAAAAGGCCTCTGGGAGTAGAGAAAGCGGTAAGAGGTTTGGCGCGTTCGGATAATGGAACTTGCCAATATCCTTTAGACAAATCAAGTTTAGTGAAAAAATGCGATTTAGAAAGACGAGTAAGTAGTTCTTCCAGTAAAGGCATAGGTTCAGCATCGAACTTCGTAACTTGATTCAATTTGCGATAGTCAACGCAAAGACGTATGTTATTGTCTTTTTTTCGAACAATAACCATCGGCGAAGAATATGCAGAAGTGGATGGTTCGATTATTTGTAAATCTATCATTTCATCCAACTCCTTTTCAACCTGTGTTTGGAAATGTATAGGGATAGGATAAGGTCTAACCCTAATTGGAGTATGTTCAGTTAGAACAATGTCATGCTCAATGACATGAGTTTGTCCAGGGATGTCAGTGAGGACATCCTGAAATGTTTGTAACATAGACGAAACTTGTCGCCGTTCTCCTAGAGACAAATCAGGAGAAACAGTAACGTCTTTCCATGATTCACTAGAATGAAGTGGGATCATTGGAAGCGGAAGATTAACATCCGAAAAACTTGTTTCCTCATCCTGTATTACAGACAGTGATGAGTAATGACCATGTTTGACATGAGAATCGTCCGTTGCCTGGAAAATAGGCTGTAGATAGTCAGGACGTTCATGGAACTCCGTAAGCATATTGATGTGGAAGGTTTTATGCTTCCCGTTGATATCGACGATGTAGTCAACATCTGAAATTTTCGATATTATATCGTACGGACCTTTCCAACTAATAAGGAGTCTATTTTCACGACAAGGTAGCAAAACAAATGCTTTGTCACCAGGACAAAGTTGTCGTAAAGTTCTCTTCTTATTAGCAAATTGTCTTGCCTTCTGCTTAGCAAATTCAGAAGAGGACGTTGCCAATTTGCATGCTTCTATAATCTTCTGTCTCAGCGCGATGACATACTCGTAAGAAGATTTTGTGTCATCGTCAATATTGTCAGCTGTTATAAGATCATGCAGCAAAGACATTGGGCCGCGCGGTCGCGCGCCAAAGACAAGTTCAAAGGGAGAAAACCCTGTATGTTCATTGGGGACCTCTCTGTACGCGAAGAGGGCCGCGGGTAAAACCCTATCCCAATCTTGAGGATGATCCTCAGTTATCTTCCCTAATAAGTTCTTAAGTGTTCTATTTAGTCGCTCGACCATCCCATTGGACATAGGATGATAGATGCTACTCAAAGATCTCTCTATCTGTAGAGTAGACATTACTTGAGACATGGTATCCGATATCAGTTGGGTGCCATGATCTGATAATATTTCTCCGGGGAATCCCAGCCGAGAAAATATAAGCCAAAGAGCATCTGCAATGTCAGCGGTAGTAATGCTCTTTAGAGGGATAGCCTCTGGCCAACGTGTGCACATGTCTACACACGTTAAGATAAACTGATGTCCTCTAGCAGATTTGATCTTGAATGGACCAATGATGTCTATCGCCATTTTCTGGAATGGACGAATAGGAATATCTGCAGCCTGAATAGGCGCAGCATGACGAGGACCTTTGGATTTGACTTCTTGACATACTTTACAGGATCGACAATAGATCCGTATGTCCTTGTTCACAAAAGGCCAAAAGAAAGCCGCAAGAACTCTTGACTTTGTACGGGAAAAACCCATGTGACCAGCACACTGAGAGTCGTGTGCATGTTGTAAGATCTTAACTCTCAAATTCTTGGGTACAAGAATTTGAGAATGACTTGACTTAGTGGAGTCTTGCACCATACGTACAAGTACGCCATTCTTCATTGTAATCCAAGATTTACAATTTGAATCTTTATTCGGATCACCTTTCGTTACAAGAGTGAAGAATTTCTTAAGAGTCGGATCTTCTTCTTGTTGTTTTATAAACGAGTCACGAGAAATTACCAAGGGATCATCTTGGTTATGCACTTCATTATCTTCAACAGATGAAGTTTCAGGCATATTGAGAGCTTGAGCTCTAGTGACTACCGCATTAGCAGATTGCATATTTTGATTTTCCCAAACGGAAATTTGCTCCGGAGTGCATTCTTTGACTCCGTGAATGCGACCGATGATAAGATCAGCGATCGGATTCGGCAAAAGACATGCGTGTACATCTCCTGTGAAGAAAGGAGTAGCAATCCTAATGATAGCGGTAGAGTATTTCTCTATGGTGCCGCCAAATGTTACGCATTTGACTACTTTGCCTGTAGAATGAGAAGGATCTATGAGTGACTGCCTAACCCCAATAGTTGTGCATCCAGAATCAAAAAGTACTGAGACTGGATTGTCATTTACTAAACCTTTGTGTAAGACAAGAGAACCTCTCCCATCATGCGCGATTGACGCAGGAAGAGCGGGAAGAGGATGCCCACAGCTTAAAGTAGACACTGTGGTTGGCTCAAATAATGTTTTGCATTGGGGGCACTGAGATGCTCTCCCAAAATCAAAAGCGGCACATGCCATATTATTAGAGTCATCATTATCTTTATTTTGTTTATAGGCTTCGTGGGACTCTTGCTGTGCAGAGTTCGCCTGGTAATGAGCTTTATGTTTTTTGAATTGTGCTCTACCTCTGTTATTATTGCCTCTGTACTTATCATTGTTTCCATCATTATAACCCCTACTCGGGTTTGAATCATAGCTCCTTTGGTTACTATCATCATATTCATTATAATGAGTATCTCGGTAATTATGATCCTGTTGTCTCCATGAAGGAAAACTTGGATAGTTTCTAGAATGACTTCCTTTGCGAAAGTTCCTGTAATTATGACCACCCCTGAATCGAGGGCTGTCAGCTCTTCTCCAGGTATTCGAAGAAGAACCCTGAAATGATTGGTTACCTTGGTTCTGATAACTGTAATAGTTACCTTTTTTATTAAACTTATTTTGAGGTCCTTGGAATTTGTGAGAGTGATTAGGGTTGTATGGTGTTGCAGAAGCAACTGGCATACCTTCTTTAACCTTACTGTTGCTAATAGCTACGTCCGGATGTGCAGTGACGTATTGGGTACAATACTGTTCCATTTCTTTTAGAGACTTAGGTTTACGCTCATGTAAGAATTCGAGGAAAGGTTTATTTATACTTGACATAATCTTGTCTCTGAGTATCAAGTCCATAAGGGCTTCATAAGTTTTTTCTGTTTTGGATAGCTCAATCCAACGATCAAATGTAAGACGTGTCCTTGCAATGAATTCTGAGAATTCTACACCTGCCTCAGGCACCATTGTCTTAAACAACTTCCGATAACCCTCTTCAGACAACTGATACTTCTTTAATAAGGCTGCCCTAATAACATCATAGTTATCTTTGTCAGCCTCTTCAACCAAACTTAAACTAGTCAGAGAATCACCTTTCAGATTTTCTGATAACTGGTTAGCATATTGTGATTTGTCCACATTATGGGCTCGACACGAGCGTTCAAATCTATTTAGCCAGAATGTTATGTCATCACTGGAAGGGTTGAACGCTGGTACCTTGACCTTGTAAGTAAAGGGTTTACCATTACCACCAGATGCTTGATTACCATCACTTATGTTTGTTAACTTAACTTTTCTAACTCAAATGCTAAAAGTTCTTTTTGGTGTTCATGTTCTCTTATTGCTTTTTTTCTCTTGAGCTTCAGCTTGTAATTTTCTCTCTTCTGCAGCAGCTTGTAATTTTCTCTCTTCTGCAGCAGCTTGTAATTTTTTTCTCTTCAGCAGCAGCCTCATCTTTTCTTTTCTCTTTTTCCATTTCCATCTGGAATCTTTTTTCATCAGTCTGTATCTGCAATTTCTTTTGTTCATCCTCTCTTTGTAATTTTTTTTCCTCAGCTTCTAATCTTTTCTCCTCAGCTGCTAATTTCTTTTCTTCAATCAATGCTTTTCTTTCTTCAGCAGCAGCAGCAAGTTTTCTCTCTTCTGCAGCTAATGCTTTGTCATATTGAGCAACTGCCCATTCTTCTAATTGCTGACCAGTCTTATCAAGAACCTTGCCTTGTGTGATAAAATAATCTAATGTAGACATCTTGTCTAATAAGATCAGTAATTTGCAAAAGTAAATAAATTCACTTTCTTAGTCTTAATCAAAGACCTTGTATGATAACTTTGTAACCTGTGGAAAATAGTACTTAACTATCCCAATCACTGTGGGAAACAAGCCTTACAAAGGTCTTGTATAAATCCTTATATAATAACAGCTATAAGTTGCTGGTTCACTCTATAATATAAGTGCAGTGCACCAGAAATAGTGTTTTATATCATCAACTGTGTACCTTTAGTAATAGCAATTAACTATCAGTTGATTCTTGTACATCAATTTATATGATCAACTATATTTAAAATAGTGTATGTCGATCAGGCACAAAACAAAACAGTTATACAGGAGAACATGAAAACATTTGCGGAGATGAAATAAATCAAATGGGAAAAACAATAAAAGATAAACCGCAAGAGGATAACAAATACAAATAACGCCACAGTATATAAATATAAATTGAGAATAGAACTGAAAGATAGAATAGGGTAGACCAACAAATTACAAACAAATCAAAACAAACTAAAGAACAGAGGAATATTACAAAAACAAACAATGAGTACAGTCTTCACAGCTAACACTAATAGCAACAGCTGTCGCAGCAAATTTTCAATCAAGAAAATTGCACCTATAGAAACGCACACAACAGACCCTCTATTACGTGGGATACTCTGTTGTGTGACACCGCCCAACCAAAACAACAACCCGCTGGATACAAACAAATATCACATATAAATATTTAAACATAAATACATAAATGCATAAATAGTATGGCAATATGATGTAAATAGAGTGTTGCAGAAAGAATGTGTTGTAAAGAAGGCTCAGTTACACTGCCTAATAGTACAGTACTGTGGTACTTTATTAAACAAATACTTCTGGTCTAATTATTTTAAATTCAACACAGAAATAGAAGCTCCATCGTTGATGTGAATGATAACAATCGATGTAGGACTTCTCAGTTCAATAACATTTCCTTTCGCAAACACTGTCAAATATTCTCCAGTCCTGATGTGTAATGTTCTATGTTTCAACCAAGCTTGCTGTGTAACACTGTCAGTTGTATGGCAAATGTCCAACGAACCAAATGTCAACAAACGCTGACCTAGTTACCGCATACTCTCGACAGGACAGGTCACGCTGACATCACTGTAGAGTTGTACTGTTGATGTATTTGTGTGTCGTAACAGACCCCAAGGAACGTCTGGTCTCAGTAGTTTACTTCTCAATATGGTCACTGTGCAGGTTGACCCAGGAAGCTGGCACACCAGTTGTTAAACTCTGTAGTTGTTAACTCATACTGGCTACTAGTTGTTGAATCACGCTTTATTTGTTAAATGACGTGAATGTCCACCAGTTGATAAATGTAGATGTTGGGACTGGTGTAGTAAAGTGTAACGATTGTCAACTCATTAAACCCAGCACAGTTTTGGTCATACAGGTCATCTTGTCCTGGAACGTGATGAGGCTCCGACAAGAATGTGAGTGTAGACAATGAGTGTGTATATGAATGTCAGAACGCGAATGGTAGAATGATTCGATAGAGTTGACAAGTTGGTAGTACATCACTCATACTCACACTGTTCGAATTCAAGAAGTACTGGAACTACGGTGGTCTTTTTATAACATTTAATGAGACGCACACTTGGACAGTACGTGTATGGTTACAGGAACAAATGTCGACATAGACAGCATAATGTTGATCACAGGAATATCATCTTAAGTTAGCATTCATGCTTGGCAAATATCATAATGGAGCATTCGTAAATAAGCATTCAGAGTTCCATCATGTAAATCATCTGGCTTTACTGACTGGGCACGTCAGACCATAACCAATATATAGGAAGGCTCCTAGACCTAATCTCGTCTAGCGAATATCCCTTCACGTAAAGTTCAATATATATATTTTCCATAAAGATATAGGAATCCCAGACATGGGTTCTCACATGTAGCAGTGATCTCTTGGTTCATCGAGCGATAGTACAGGCATCCCTTTTTCTCACTCGATAAATACAAAGTATATGGATTTCAACATGGCTGTGCTTCTCTCGTGAGCTTCACTCACTATTGGATACAGACCAAAATTGGTCATTCGTTAAATGTCCTCATTTCTTCATAGCTTCTATCATAGAGGTAATTGAATAATATCATATAATCTAGTGCTGATACATAGGAATGTCATCTTCCTTTGAATAAATATTCTTTTCAAAAGTACCACTGTGCATCTGCTTATCGACAACGATGGCGAAGCCCAAGTTCATAATAAATTGTGGTTTTACCTTTCTATGCGAAATATAACTTTGCCATTCCTTGGCAAAAGAGAATAAACACTGGGGTAAAGTACATACAACATGTCTAAATGACTATCACTTTTCCCCATCTACTTATAGATCACTTTTTCGGCGATAGGCCGGCTACAACAAAATTCGACATCCCGACAGGATGACAGCCATGAATCACACCCCTTGCTAGCGATACTTCCGCTGCATAGCCTTTGACCTTTTCTAGCGACAACCAACATAGTTCGACTTAGAAATGTAAAGATATCCATATATAAGACAGACTCGTCCTACTCATACAAACACTACGTATAAATTCAGGCCATAGATATACTGAAGCAAGAACAATCTATTCCTACCCAGCCAAAGAATAAATCGCAGTAGGCCTAAATTCGTCCGCGGAGTCCGATCGAAGATGACGGAACTCCTTTCAAGGGAAGTAACTCAAAAATGACTTCTCCTTAAGCACTTAAAAAGGAAATACTTTGTTTACAAAATATTTGCGAACATAATAAGTATATAAATGTATTATATTGCAAGATAGTAAAGTGTGTTCCCGACCAGTGTTCGGTGAATATGGTAGAGTGTTTTTCAATGTGTGTCTCGATGGAGACTTTTTTGAACAGGCCTGTAGCTGAATATTCTTCCTGCATATGTATTCTTCCATGTGTTAGGGTATTTTGAAGGTATGTACTTTGATATTTATGACTGCAGTGGATGCAGCTTATGAGAGTTTGCACTGTGCACGTTCTATGAGAAGTGCACCACTATTTATTGTGAGCTCTAAGAGATAGCGCTGATGATGATTATACTGCCGTGGAGCAGCTTTATGTGAAGATAGACGTTGGTGCATGTTCTATGAGGAGTGCACCAAAAGTGCTATAGAGAGTCCGAGATTTGAAGGACATTGCTTTGAAGGCCAGGATTGAAGGCCAGGATTTTGTACAGGCCGCATTTGAATTAACTGCAGTAAGAAGATTATGGAGATATTATTAAGGCCAGGATTTCGTACAGGCCGCATTTGAATTAACTGCAGTAAGATGTTTATGGAGCTATTAGGATGCTATTATGAAGGCAGTCTTTGAGGGATTTTGCTATTGTGCATGTTCGATGAGAAGTGCACCACTATTTATGATTAGGCCTTGGATATATATAGCTGACGATGATTATTCAACTGCCGGGGAGCAGCCTTGGTGGAGAAGGGGAGGACGGAGTCCTTTGAGGAAAATAGTGATGGTCATCTTCAATGAGAAGTGCATCATTATGCTATAAGTTATGAGGCCATATTTATAACTGCGGTGAGCGCAGTTCTTTAGGAGTGTTGTACGTGCATTTATATGAGGTGTGCACCACGATTTATAATGGAGCTCTGTGGGGTGTTTTGAGCTTATGATTTGACTTACCTATGATTTGTACTGTATGCGTAATTTCCGTCTGTGTCATCGTGACTGTGTGTGTAGCGTTAATAAAACTGTTCATTAACCATCACCAGTCGTTCTACGCTACATGGCTTCTATGTGTGTTACTGTGCTGTGACGAAAGAATGCACCAATACACACCCACTTTGAACATGCCAGGCACAGTGACAAGAGGGACATATTTACAAATAGCCCTGAGGGGGCGTGGCCTAGATAAGGAGAACACATTTACGCCTTCGTCACTTATCTACCACTGGTTTCCGTTATATAGAATTATCAGTGGTGGCCTAACATTCTAGTGGATTAGCAACCTTAGATGTATCAGTGGTATCACTTATCCACACAATATCATCACTCAACTCCCACTGTTATCAATGAACATAGCTTAACATACTTGGTACCCAATACAGAAGAAGTTAATGCACAAAGGAGACAAAAGTACATTTAACATACTTGTCGGCGATATACATCAACATACATGGTGGTTTCAGTAAAGTTGGAATTTAGAACCTATTTACGCCATTATCCCTGGATAACGAAAATAAGCATTAACAGGTATTATTTCTATTATAGAATCCCTCTGTGACTTTGTGAATAGGTCCTGTAGGAGTCCCGTTTCCATATTAAAAGGTGGAGTTTCCGTATTGTATTATTCAAAAGGTGCTCCAATACTTGTTTTCCGTTCCTATAAGTTCAGAATCCTAACTTCTAATCTTTACTGGATTCAGTCCCAGCTGTCTGCTTTTGACGATTTCTGGAATGCAGCGTCGTATGTCTAAATGTTCTATGCTATATTGCAGTACCAATAGACGTACCCCTTACGACCTGGACGGCTGAGCTGAATTAGTTGAATTAATTGCTAGGGTAGACTTGCTCATATTTGCTACTGAAGTATCTGTGACATACGTTCCTACAGGATGGTGTAGTCATACAGTCAACCCGCAATGGTGGTCTTTTACGACAGTGGTTCCCAACCTATTTACATCTAAGGACCATTTTTCCAATTACATATAAGTTGCGGGCCACCAGCTTATATGTAATATCGCAATGCCATAAACACTTAACTGTTGTTATTTGTTACGGGTTGCCTCCCCTTTGTTCTGCAGTGATGGAGCCACTTCCGCTGTCCAGTCGAAATTTCCCACTCATTAAATTATTCTCTTTAGTTATTTCACTTTATTTCTGATTTATTTACAATGGCACACGTATGATCAGATCTTTCTATAATCTAACTGACAAAACTCTTCCAGTAAATCTAAAATTTATGTCAGTCTTCTAGGGGAATTACACTTCAGGTTCCATAATCCGAGACGGGACCCCAAATTGATTTATCAAACATGTGGGTCTGAGTTTAATCCCGGACGGGCTCTCAATTGTCACGGTTTGCCTCCCTTGCTCTGCAAAAGTGGTCCAACAGTGGCCCAAAACCTAGTCTATCTAATGTGTATCAATGGTGTCTACCTTCGCACAAGATTACTCTTGGCAGAGTTATAATTAGAAGAATGATGATTCTTCTACCTCGAGGGAGTTTTCACGAGATATTTCAGAAGTCAAGAACAATACTGAATGCGTCTGAGCACGTTAACTTTTTATCTGACCCGCCGCCTTTTGTGAAGATGTATATTGTATGATTTAGCTCGTTCAAACCACCAGCTGATTTTATTCAGCTAAATTCCTCTTATTATTATAATTATTGTTCTTATAGCTCTTCAGATGTAGATATAACTATATATATTAAATTCCGGATTCACGCGTGTTCATTTCGCTCTGTAATAATTAATTAAACTTTGAATTTGTCAAAGTCAACATAGACAAATTTAATGATCAATTACTTTAACGCTTGTAAATAAATATAACTGGTGATTATGAACAAAAAAATTAGGTTTCTTCACCGAAAAGTTTTTAGGCTAGATGAATTTTGCAAAATAAAGTTCGGTTGTGTTTGGTCAGTTAAAATTGGGACTTGCCAAAATGCTGAAGTTCCGATGCTGCTGTTCTGTAGATTCGTCTCCGTGGTGAGGGGCACGTTTCCAGATCAATCAGGAAGTAACCGCTCCTGGTCAAAGCAAGAATCTTCAGGTGTCGATCTCAAGCTTCGAACCACAGTCTAGTAGTACAGCAAATGGTCTCTCCGGGTCGTACCGCTAACAGTCGGATCGCCTCGTACTGATACCACAAACTTTAGAGGGAATAAAGGAATAAATTCCGCTGCTAAATATTTATTTGCCTGATATTAATCAGGCGCCTTTTCCCGCTGTCCGTCAGCTGTTTGTTTTCTTGTTTTTTTTTTACACTCCCTGAGCGTATATCCCCATCACTCATGGCATGTGATGAAAAATCGTCAGTATATCAGTTAATTTAAGGAAAAATTTTTGACTGGACAGTGACAGTGGCTTGTGCCTGAAGGAACATATTAAATTTAAATACATTCACAAGTTCATGCAGTGGCGTCACTAGGGGGGTGCGGACCGCACCGGGTGACACCATCTATAAAATGTGTGTGCAGTGTTTCAGTAGAAATTTATTATTTTTATAAAAGTATCCCTGTAGTTAGTTATAACTACAAAAAAATTTTTCGTAAGCCCAGCTTACATGTACTGTATCAATATACCTACGTTTTTACGTCGAATTCTATTGTTTTCTTACCGAATTTTCACTTTAACCACAAGAAACTATGTAAATGTAAATACATTTAGGCTGTGCGTATGATATTGTAATTTAAAGGTGTAGTTTTAATTTTGCTTGTTGTTTACGTCACTACTATTGCCATTACATTCAGTGATATAAGGGAATGACGATTTACGAGTAGCTTTAGTACAAAAAACATTACTAAAGATTCTGTATGGTCTGGTATGGGAGGAGGTCCATGGAGGTGACACCATGAGTTACCGCACTGGGTGTCACCAACCCTAGTGACGCCACTGAGTTGATGTGATCATCACTCACTCACTGCTCCATTCGAAGTCTGGGGATACCTCTGCTTTTAGTTCTTTCGTGAGAACTAGCATGGAGCAATCACCTGGCGTTTTATACAAAACTCCCAATCAGCGCGATTGTTTATTGGCGTCTCAAATGCCTGCCAATACATTCAAAGTACATGTTATGAAAACTTTTCCTCATGTAGTATTCTCCATGAATCATGCGTTTGAAAAATTCAAACAGTCATTGTCTATATATGGAGTTGTGATATCCGTAAAATGGTCTCAAAGTTGACTTATATCACACTTCCTGCTCACTCGTCCAAATGTCTTCCAAGATTGCGTTTATCTAAAATCACTTGTCCCAAACAGTCATATCGGAAGTGATTATGCAATCTTAAGCAAACACTTCATGCTTGCGTCTACCTGGAGTCAATGTGGTATTAACACGTTTAGTGATTCAATTAATCTCTCAGAATGGGCGATACGCTTGTCTGGACATACGAAGTGAAGTGTGACAAATGGAAACAATGACTCTAGTATGGAGTTCTGTGCAGCAAAAATGAGAAATAATAGAAAGGGGGAAAGAGAGAGGAAAATGGAAAACAAAAATTGAACGGTCAAATTTCGTGACAAGGCCTATGCTCCTTGGGGAGCTAAAGGATATTGAATGATTGAATGAAGATATATTAGATATGCATAGAAGCCTACTGGGTCGTAAGAAGTATCATAAGAGAAACACGGAAATATATTGAAAAGTTGGCAAGTGACGTAGAGGAAGCTGCTAGCCAAAAGGATTATGAGTGACCTATAAAACTGTACGAAGAAACGAACAGTGTAACATAGGCATTCAAATGCCCTTATCAAGACCAACAGTAGAAACTTACTTAGCAGCTTTAAAAAGCAAAAGAAGATATGAAAATAATATTTTGAGGAACACCTACACAGACAAACTTCACAAGATGCACTAAACTCCCAATGAAGCAGAAAAGGTGTTGAAATTAAATTTGAAAAGCCAAATAAGGAAGAAGTAAAGAAAGACATAAAGCTTCTAACAGTTGAAGAACTGCGGTTCTAGACAGCATGCCAACATAGGCCATCAAAACAGGCAATAACACCTCTACAGACTTATTGGACAAATCACTGGGTAAAGATGGAGAGAGGAGAGAGAGAAAGAGAGAAAAATAGCAGTCTGGAAGTAAGGATATCTGGTCAATTTACCAATTACTATTCTATCATCAATTTCAGTGGTTGTGTTTATCACTTTAAAAATGAAGACGCGTACCTGGCTCGGTAGCAGATCGCGTCATGCTTTATTCTATCAAGGGGTAAAATTGGTACCTGACTTTGCTCTTTAGTTACAGAAGACGATGGCAGCAAGGAAGAGAACTAGTCACCCCACCTCTTAAAATCTCCAGCACTTCATTCGTCTACGGTAATACCTGCCATGGGACAATCTTTACTTTTACCTTTTAAACATAACACTTAGAAGGAAACTCCAATAAAACTGGAAGCTGAATTAATCAAATCTTAAAAACAAATGTCTAATATTCTAATCTGGAGTCAATGCCCAATTTTCTTCAGCTGATCACAGCAGACCGTATCAAATTTTAAAAGCCCGACGACGCTTTCACAAGCTTTTAGCTCTGCCCTGAGTAAACAGCAAAACTTCTATTCTGACTGCCACCAAGTGGGAAAAATCTCATTACAACTAGTTCAATGACAATTACTGGGAATTTCGCTTCCCATTTCCAAGGAAAACAATCGAGCAATGTCTGCCAAGCGCGTGCGTCTAAACTGCATAGTTTACTTCGTCGTTTTGCAGATGTTATGAAGAAGGACAGCGGATAATAGTACTGGCCCGGCAGACAAGGATGAAGGTTGGCGTTAAACTGTCAAGGACAACAATACGCTCGGAAAAGAGAGAGGGAATGAAATAAGCATGCAAGATAATGGAACTAGAGAGCGTAATAAAATTGTGGAAAAAGAATAAATGGAAAGAAAGACGAGTAATCATGTGACCACGCTTCAGCGCACAGAGTCCATTGTTTGCATACCTATTACGGGACCCGAGTAGTTCAAGCGCTCAGAATTCTCTCGTTGGATGTAATGTAAGTGATCGATATGTCGCAATCATTGAAACAATGGAAGCGAATCTAAGAGCTGTAACTGCATTACTACTAGAAATGTTTCTCACTCACCCAATTTTCTGATTAACTTTCTCTCAATCACTTAACGACCCATACATTTATTCTTTAAATACTAACTTTATAGGGGGCCTTGAAATCGGCGTGGCACACAAAGAAAAATGTGTGACATGAGAATGGCGGTAGTTAACACGTCTACCTTGAGAAAGTCAGATCAACAGTAGAGATATGGTTCTGAAGAAACTTCGAAGAGTAATTTGATGCGATCTTTGTCTTTCTTGCTGTAAGATCCAACTAAGAGCTATCATCATCATCATCAGTCATCGTTTTTCTTCGCTCTCCTCATGGAGCATGGAACCACTACTATAGCTGGTGCCCGTGCAGGAAGCCTGCATCAAGCAGTCACCATTCTCTTACAGTAGTAGTTTATGTGGCATTTTGTTTGACATCATGAGGTTGCTAGCCACATGCACAACCTCATGTTAGTCACCTTGTAAGACAGGCTATAGAGTGATGTCGCCCTATTCTTTCCTTGTCTCTTCAGAGGTCCCCCGGGTACTACACGGGGCCCAATACTAATGTGTTATTTGTAGTCGAGTACCGTCTGTACCCACACAGACTGAGCGATGAACTCAGATTTTAGTAAACGTAAATTTGTTCGAGAAATGATTAAACATGGCGTTTGTTGAATAACGCAGAGTGGCCGTGGTCTTTAACATTTACATTGAAGAGTGATGATAATAATGATTAGAGAAATATATAACTTGACATTTTCTTTATATTCTTCATCTAAATAAAACTTGAAATATTTGTAATATCCTTAATCTCAACATAACTTCATGCCCTTCCATCTTATGTAACTGGTATTCATTTTCCTTTTCACAAGTTATTTCAGTTCTATATAGGTCAAATCATGGTCTGATGAACTTTGTCTGAAATGTAAAAGATTCTCAACTGTCAAAACAGCAATGTTAGAACATGTCTGTCTTACTAGTACTTAGTATGTAAATTGTTTGACACGGTCTGAATAAATACACTGGCTAACAAAAAAAAAATTTTTTTCTTTCTCTAACATTTCTATGTTTTTCTGGTCAATTTTAATGCGCTGTTTTTAAATCTGCAAACCGTTTTTCTCTATCAGGTCGGGATCTCTAGAAATATGCAATTGAAGTTTTTTAACAACGCATACAGGATTACATCATTCGTGCAAGAAGTATAACAGTTATGTAGGCTTGAATTTCTTTGCAGTCGACTTTCGTCGGTGAATGGCACGTGGTACATCGCGATGAAGCATCCAACAATAATCGGCAAGCATGGTCACACTACACCGTCCTTGATAACGTGACTCCAATATGGCGATATCTTGATGGAATCGTTCTCCATGTTCATCGCTGACTTCGCCAAGGTTGTCAGGGGAAAAGTCAAGATGCGAATCGAGCAAATGGATTTTGAGGGACATGTTACTCCCCATAATTCTGTATGCATCTATGCACTGCTTAACAAGATGCACATAGTCGACAGATTTGTGATTTCCCAGAAAGTTATCGACGATCGATTTGAATGCCATCCATGCGCGAAGTTCACTACCATGTAACAAGTTCTCGAATTGTTTGTCTGCAATAACTTTCCTAATCTGAGGTCCTACAAAGATACCTTCCTTTATCTTTGCATCGCTAACTTGCTAAAAAGTTTTCTCGAAGATAAGTGAAAGCTTTGCTAGTTTTATCTAACGCTTTTACGAAATTCTTCATGAGCCCCAACTTTATATGTAACGGTGGTAAAATGATGCTGTCTTTGTTAACTAATGGCTCGTGTATTACATTTTTATGCCCGAGCTGCATACGGTCCATAATAGGCCACACCTTTCTTGCATAATGTTCCTGTCTGTTGCGGCTGTCCCATTCACATAGGAAGCAACAAAATTTAGTATACCCTATCTGCATGCCCGTGAGAATTGCAATGACCTTTAGGTCTCCACAAATCCGCCATTGGTAGTCATTGTACTTTATTTTTGCCAAAAGTATAGCCATATTGTCATAAGTTTCTTTCATTTGAACAGAGTAGGCGACTGGAATTGATGAAAATAAATTTCCGTTATGCAATAACACGGCTTTTAGACTAGTCTTGGAAGAGTCGATGAAAAGTCGCCATTCGTCGACTATGTGCTCATGACCGAGGTGCACCATTAGACCGTTTACATCTTTGCAATAGCAAATGTCATCATCCATCTCAAAGTATTGAACAAGTTCTCTGTGTCTATGATGAAATTTAGATATCGGAGTATTGGGCGCTAAAAGATTCCATTCTTTGAGTCGCGAACCGAGTAATTCCGCTTGTCCTTTGGTAAGAGCGAGATCACGTATTAGATCTGAAAGTTCTGAATGGTTAATTAAGTGAACACCGTCATTCACCGGTATATAATCCGAGTCAGAATTAGTTTTTTAAAGCAGGTAAACTATCACTTTCTGATGGTTCATTCACGTCCAACAGATATTGTTCTGATGGAACTGGGATCGGACACGTGATTGGATCATGAGGCACTGGTTTTGAAACCGATTCAATATTTGGATAAACTACAGACTTTCTAGTTTTAAAAGTGAAACCATAGATATTTGTCAAGCAGAAGTAACAATCAGTAGCGTGATTTGTCGGTTCACACCATATTACTGGCACTCCAAAAGGCATCGACTTATGCTTAGGCGATTTTCGTAACCAACCTGCCAATGTATTTGCACAAGTCGAACAAACTGCATTAGGCTTCAAAGATGTATTTGCACCATCAACTTTCGAATCGAAATAAAGTTCACATGCTTTCTTTAGTAATGGTGTAAAGTTTTTCTGGTGAACACGATCGGTAAAATATCCGCACACGTACAGAACAGATCAGCCGAATTTCTACAACTTCTAGAAGCCATATTTCGCTCAGAATTATTTCAAAATACAGTAACTATTTGAAAAATAGCGTAACATATGTCATGCATCTTTTAGCAGTATAAAAAGTAGAATTATTTTGCATGTTAATTATTTTTAATAAGTTATATAGTAAAAATGAAACGGAGCAAATAGCGGTTTCCCAAAAATATATTTATTCACAAATATCTTAAGAACCCGATGTGATAGAGATAAAAGGATTTCAGATTTGAAATCAGCGCAAGAAACTGACCTAAGAACACTTATTCTTATATAAGAAAGAAAAATGTTGTTTGTCAGTGATATTAGAGTCTATATTTTGAGGATCGTTCAACAAGCCTGTATTCCTTAATTGCGTATTGCGTCGTGGAAGTGACCACGACATATGAAGCACTTTCTGTTAGTGTCCTCCTTCGCTTAAATTTTATATTAGTCAACCACAAAACAGTTACAGAATATTAAGCCTCTTAAAAAAAAATCATAAGTCAGGCTTCATCGGCTTAATGCACGCCCACTTGTAATGTTGAACAAACTATGAAATGGAATTCACATCTCTACACAGGTTTGTAACAAACAAAAAGGTAAAGGATCTCGTACACGCCCATTGAGGCATATTGGGAATATGGTGTTAGGCCCATATTTTCTTGACCATCGGCACACAAGGGGCGATGTGGTCAGCATCACGCCAGCCGCCTTAACCTTCCCAGAGTTGCTCTGGTACCCAGTTGGGGCTGGGTCGACCCAAGAGCCTTTTGCGGCCTAAAAATATCCCACCTCATCTGGTGATCGAACCATAGACCACTGAGCTAGGAAGCCAGTGCACTAACCACTATGCTACCGCGGCTCCCCACACAGGATTTGTGGGCTATGAAAAGGCATTTGACAGTGTAGACTGAGAATCACTTTAGAAAGTAATGAAGCATTATGGAGTTCATCTGAAGATCATTAACGTAATAAAGAAAACTTATGAAGGCATGACTAGCAGGGTTCTTCATGAAGGGCAACTTATGAAACCGTTTGGGATACGAACTAGAGTGTGACAGGGATGTCTTTTGTCTCCATATGCGTCTTACTGGCTATAGATTTGGTAATGAATCTATCAACTTCACCCAACAGAAATTGAATCCAGTGGAATCTGACCAAACATTTTGATGATCTAGATTTTGCTGATGACTTGACTACTCTATCCTTTAACCGTAACCAGGTGCAAGACAAAATGAAAATACTCGATGAGAGGTCACAGCTAGTGGGTCTCAAAATACACAGGGAAATGATACAGATAATGATAATAAATGCAGGCAAAGATAACAATGTTAAACTTGCAAAGACACTTCTCCAAGATGTAGAATTATATACATATCTTACAGGCAATGATGTCAAAATAAGAATACAAAAGGCAAACGGAGCTTTCCTTGCATTGTGAAATTTTTGGAGATCAAGAAAAATCAAGTCCAACACACAAACAAGAATCTTCAAACCAAATGTCAAGTCACTCCTGTTGTATGGCTTTGAAGCACGGAGAACAACAAAACCAACAGCCAAAAGGCTACAGACGGTCATAAATGGATACTTCCGAAGAATAGAAGGTTGAAATGTTAAGACAAGATCACCAATTTGGAACTGATGACAAGAACCAGACATGTACCAGTTGTGACAGACGAACTCAGCTGACCCTGAAGTGTTGGATGATATGGTACGACCCTTCGTAACGACCCCTTCGGATAACATCAGTGCCCTCGAATATTGTGGTAACTTTTCGTCAAACGGGAATGCTTCCACCTGGACTCATTAGCTATGCACAACAGAAACATGGAACTACACGTTTGCTCATTAATATGGGTCTGAGCAGAGTAGACTTGTCAACACGTTTGCTGATTAATATGTGGACAGTTTATCTACCGTACATTCTGGTCATCGCTTTGATTTAAGGAGAGGTTAAATCACGCCCACGGATATCTCTTGAGCAATCATATGCAGTTATTTTCATTAACTTGGTCAGTACGCCGGCCCAGTGGGGGCGTTGCCAGAATCAAACGAAAGTAGCGGCACACGATCAAACAGGCACTGAGGGATCTCAGGAAAGACTAGCGGCATGCTATCAAAGGCAGTAGTGGTCCCTGAAACGAACGACGCAAGTTTCTTGCCGGCATTTCGCATCTCTGTGTTAACCACAGAACCGATCGCAGTGGACACGAACGGGAGAGACAAAGCGGACGCAGCGAACGGAGATACGGAAAACCAGGGGCGGCATCTCTCTTTAGTCTGGCGGTCAGAACCCCGAAAGTCTCCTGAGATCTAAAAAGGTGTCAAATTCTAACATGTCCCCCCCAATCTTGCATTCCAGTTAGATATATACAGACCACGAAGAAAGCCATTTTATCATTCGTTCGCCAGAGATTTAAGATTCACTAGCTATAGTAGAATTTTGCTAGATTTCCATCTGAATTGGTGGCTACATTGGAGTGATTTCTTTTTCTGTGCACGGTATAATATATTTGTTAAAGTGATCAGTGGTCTAGTGCTTTCATTTTATTTCACTGGATTTTGTGTTTATTTAAATCTATTAAATTAAACTCATCTCAAAAGTTCCAGTGGTAAATTTAATGATATATCTATTATAATATTTCAAAAAAAAATAATAGATGCTTAAATGCTAAAGTAACTTTTAAAGTCGCAAAGGAATTTATAATTAATAAATTTAGTTACGTCCTATATAAATATATATAGATGTGTGTTTTAACCATTAGACTCGCGAAGTGTTTTCTTAAATACATAATTAAATACGCGAGTGTAAATAAATAGTCTTAACGGTAAATTTATCGCGCGTTAGAATATTATTTGATTTTTGCGGTATGATTATGTTGTCATGGTTTTTCTTTCTTATTCTATAGAAGATCAAATAACCTTTGCGATCCCAGCAAGAAATCATACAGAGTCTTCCAGACTCGGTTCTTAAACTTCCAGATATATTGGTGAAACATTTTAAATAAAATCTTGTGGCGGTCCGATGCGGCCTAGCTATCATAATTACATGAAAGAAAGCCCACCCAAGAACATTTAAATAAACCATCAAATTAAATTACAATCTGTAAGATAAACTGGAAGAAGAACAGTTGCCAGTAGCGATATTTTATTCAGTGCTCTGCTGTGAGAGAGTACATATTTACCTGAACTGTGACTGGGCCTAGTTTTTCCTCAATGGATTAAAAAACTTACCGGTCAGTTGCTATCATCACGCATTGAAGAAATTTTACCACCAGCGGCGAAATTAAAGAGACCACTCCATTATCACCCCTGTATCTAACTGTGACAGTGCCATCTCATAGACTCCTTTTATATAATAAAACGCAAGAACTCTTAGGCTTCACGTCCGGCGATACGTGGGAATATTTGTTATCAGCCAACCTCGCTAAATCTGGGGCTGGACATCGAAGTACCAGACATTTTCATATGTCAAGAGTGTAATTGCTGTTTATATAATTCTATGGAGTGCCTGATGCTGCAATCGGTAAGTAAGTGGGAGCATATGAGTGTGGGCACTCACGAGCGTGCATGAATGACAGGAGATTTAATTTTTGCAAACCATTTGTTAACTTCTGTATACCCTGCATTGTTCCTTTAAGTGGGATATCTTGTTAACGCTGTTTCTCTCCCCCCCCCCCCTTTTCATTTGCTTAGTAAAGTGTAAAACAATTGGGAATAACAGGATTTTTTTCTACCACCCATACCTAATATTGTAACCCCTCTTTCTTCTTCTTCTTCTTCTTCTTCGATCCTTAACCACCGACCGTCAAAGCAGTCAGTGGCCATCACGCCTAGTGGCGTCTTGTAGGGCAACAACAAATTGATTCCACTTTGCACGGTCGGTGGCCATCCTTCGTACAGTACCCCAACTCTGGTTCATTCTTTGCATCTCAGCCTCCACAGTCCTCCGCCAAGTTGTTTTTGGTCGGCCTCTCTTTCGCTTTCCTTCAGGGGTCTAAAGCATAGCTGTTCTTGTGATGGCATCGGGGTCTCTTCTGAGGACATGACCAACCCAGCTCCAGCGTCTGCCAGCTATGATGGTGTGCATGTCCTCTTGCTTGCTACGAGTAAGCAGATCTTGGTTGGTGATGATATTCGGCCAAAAGATGTGGTGAATTTTTCTTAGGCATGTTGTGTGAAAAGAGGACAATTTTGACATTTCCTTCTCTGTGACTCTCCAGCATTCCGCACCATAGAGAAGCACAGAAAGCACGCAACTCTGGTATAATCTTAATTTTGTGCTGGTGCTGTATTGGGAGGACTTCCAGATGTTATTTAGGCTAAAGAAGGCTGTTCTTGCCTTATTCATTCTGATGTTGATGTCTTTGCCTGCCCCACCGTCTGGTGTTACTATGCTTCCTAGGTATGTGAAGGTATCTGTCTGTACCAATTGCTGATTCCTTACTGATATGGGCTCAGGGTTGCTCACATTGAGCGTCATGACCTCAGACTTCTTTAAATTGATGTTCAAGCCCACCTGCTGGCTAAATTTATTAAGTCTATCCGTTTTTTCCTGGATGTGTTGATGTGAATGTGCCAGCAGTGCAATGTCATCTGCATATTCCAGATCTTCCAATGTAGAAAATGTAGTCCATCTTATTCCTCTTGGACTGCCCTCTGTTGTCTGGCGCATCACCCAGTCTATGACTGTTAAAAAAAGAGTGGTTGATAAGGGGCATCCCTGTCGTTCTCCTGTCTTCACCTCGAAGGTTAGGTTGCTCTGCCCAACACTACACGTAAAGTTGGCATAGAGGCTTTTTATGATTGTCACTATGCAGCTTGGAATTCCATAAGCCCTCAGTATTTTCCATAAAAACCCCTCTTTCAGAGTAATTAAATTCACTGTTGGGTTACATTACCTATGTTCCTGATAACTATCTATCTTTTGACTGGGTTTATCTTTGTCTAATACAAGCAGGAAGGGCGTAGTCGATACCAATCTTCTTATCCCCCCCCCCCCCCCCCACCTTGTTAATTGTATTTTCTGTACTTATGATATTTTTCCTGTAACACATGATAATTGTTGTGATTGATTTTAATGTTAATAAACAGCATAAACTTATTTAGTACTGTGTTGGAATAACAAAGCCCAAATTTCCCATATCTGTTTAATATAGTTTGTATTCACGTGCATCTGTGTGTTTGAAGCACCAAATCGGTGTGAGCGCAGGTGTGTGTCTGGAAACTGGCAAATAATTGTTTGACCAGGAGAGTTTGAGGAGAAGATTGAGAGGAACGATTGTCGTAAATAAGTCTGTCCTTACTCTCCCCAGCACTCTGTGAAGCAACTATTTACTTTCTAACCCTTATTATCACTGAGCTTTCACCATCATTCTCCACTCTAAACAGGACCACTATTTCTAAGACTCTTTCTCTCAAAATAAATTTACGACACCAGTGGACCAAGAGATGAGAATAAGACGCTGGATATGAATAGAACACACACTGAGAAAACATGTTGATAGCATTACTCGACAGCTCTTGTTCTGGGATCCACTTGGTAAGAGAGGTAGACGAAAATAGAAAAACGCATTGAGAAGAAAGCTTGAGACATAAATGACAGGGATAAAGATGACACGGACGGACCTAGAGCAAGTAAAGGAGAAAATAGTGCGAAATTGTTAAAGTCCTATGCTCCCTGCGGTGGTAGAGGGTAATTAATAAGTGAACAGTAAATATATTTGCTCAAGATATAACTGCATTACAATTTTCATCAGTAGCAATTTCCGATGCAGTACGGTTTTCACCTTTCACTAAGATGTCATTACCTCTGCGGTAATCCATTCATCTTCGGAAGCTATTTTCCGCTGGAGTTTCATCGGTTGTGCCAGAACCCTTTACGTTGCGACACCACTTCCGTTACAAACTGGCAAGGTTGCGATTCATTTCCGCGTGAGAGCCGTCTCTTTTTATGGCATGTACATGGCAATGAGCGATCCGTGTCTCCAGTACTCACTTAAGGTCCCCGGTCTCGACAATTGGCGTTAGCGGCGGTGGCTCTTTGGTACGGCTTTTTGATGACTTTCCAGACAATAGGCCGAAAACAGAGATCGATGGCTCGTATCGTGTGAAGTTTCCATCGCAGCTTCCAATACCGCTCAGTAATTTTTAACTCATCAGTCGGTCGCTTTCAACTTCCAGCAATCATCCAGCTCTCCGGTTTTTTTTTAAAGTTGCTACCAGCCCGGAAAAAAAAAGTAGAAAACACCCGACACTATTTAGGAACGACAATGTGTTGATTTGCGGATGTGACAGGGAAAGAGTCGTTCAATAATGATTTTTTTCCCCCTCATCTGATTGAATCCGACGGCAACAATAAAAAGTCATCCGTGCTCCGGCTCGTTTACACGTTTCAATATTCTGAGTTTAATTTTCCTGCTCGCGAAATGGAAGGAAAGTAGATTGATTGTGGTCTGTGAATGGGAACAGAGAAGGTGGGAAATGTACCATTAGTTCTTGCTAACTTCACGCCGAATGAATTTTAACGCATGGTGAACACTGAATAAGCCTCCCGCTGTCCGTGTGTGCCCACGAGCCAGTGCGTACGTGCGCGAGTGTGTGTGAGTAAAGAAATCAGCTATGTGAAAAGTACTTGATTATTGCGCTCTGAAATCTTCGTCTATATGTGCACTTTTCTTTCTTTCAGAAAGAAAAAAAGGATATAAACATTAAGAACAGATGAGAGAAGACGAAGATGTACTAAGGATTATGGGGAGGGACTAAGAAGTACAGAGAAAGAGGTAAAGAAATAAAAAAGGCTTGAAAGAAATTAGAAAACATTACAAAAGTTGTCTATAAGAAACGAGACAAGAAGACTGTTGGGAGATAATTTATTGGTAGAACAGGCGAACTGATATTCTCACGCATAATTTATAGTAAAGGCTAATTTCATTCCAATATTTTATAACATAATTTTTAAAAGATATACTCTTTCTTCTAGAGCTGTGCCCATTGTAACAGGCGATCACATCTCTTAACAATGTCCGATTCTTTGTATTTGTTATTAATCCTGGTGCACGTGTCTGGTACTAGTAGAAGCTTCTCCTGATGTCGTCACCATCATCATCATCGTCATCATCAATACGCCTCAGCACCCCATGGAGCACAGGTGCTAACAAACATATGCAATGTCATCCAGTCTATGCCATGTACTCAAGGAGTTTCCATGTCTTCTTTGTCCCTGGCATTTCCGTCTCCACTTCTCTTCCCCGTTATGTTTTTTAGTCTCCCTCTATTTAACAGTTCTAGATGTAGATAAATGGTACGTGGCAGGCCACTTAAAGAAGACGAAGATGAAGCCTCCCGTGCCATTTGGTTAAAGTTCATCTCATTATCATTACTCATATGTTGTTTTTTTTCCAGTTGGGATTGTGTTACAATATGATCCACGTTTATCTTAAGACATATACAAGTACAATGACACTGGACTGCTTTTTTTCCCAATCCTTGCAATAGTTAAATAAAAATTGTGTTAGAATAGTTATTAATATGCCTGTATATATAATTGATCACCGTATAGTTAGTTCCCAGGAGACTATGAAGAGACAAAGAAAGAATAGGTATGGGACTCATCATGTAAAGCTAATTGTTACAGAAATCACTACAGCGAGGGCATGAGAATGCTTGATGCAGGCTTCATGTAAAGGAACTAGCTACAACGGTGGCCCCCATGCTCCATGAAAGACCGAAAAGTAAAATGATGCAGACGATGTATAATTAACTGTGTACTACAACCCAGGCATATGCCAGTTAATGCTGTCATGTCGCAGTGTTCCCCTGGATAAAATCATACATCGTATATCAGAATGTGTCTTGCTATATATTATTAATATTGCCAATGTTAAAAACAGCAGCAACAATAACATACGCTTCTAGTTTGTGTTGGATCTCATGCCTTGCATGTCGGAAAACATGGCGTTAGTCTCTTCACCGTCTTAGGAATGTTTTTACTCTTTCAGTGACAACGAACTACATCTATTTTCGGTGGTGAAGCAGCGTGAAGTCTGTTGAAGAGTTATGGTTCCTGAGTCAGGGCCACGTTTAATAAGTGTGTTATCTGTCTGAGTCTCGGATCGAGCCCAGATGTCATCTTATGCAGGGCACGTGCCTCCACGACCTCGCCCCGGCACCTCGTTCAGTGACCCCCAGCTTTCCGATTCTGGCGATTGGTGCAGATGGAATTAATGAAGGGCTCGTGCCCACCACACCCCAGACATTATAGCAAAACGATGATGCTGGAGGCAAAGATAGTACAGTTTTGCTAGGCTGTGGGATTTGTTTTGTTGAAAACCTACTTGTTCTTTTCTCTGTTGTCGATCTGTGGCCTCTTGCAGTCTCTCAAAGATTATCATGTTTATATTTTCCCGTTTTAACATTGGTGATCTGTAAACCAATAATTAGCTATTTTTAATTCGTCCCTACTGCAGCTACCAAGCTAGATTTAGGGTAAAGATCCCGTTACACGCTTATTGAGGCATACTGGTGTTAGGCCCATATTTTCTTGACCATCGGCACACTAGGGCTGCCTTAACCTTCCTAGAGTTGCTCTGGTACCCAATTCATGACGCTCGGTCGACCCCGGAGCTGTTTGTGGTCTAAAAAAAAAACTCCCACTTTAACTGGGGATCGAACTAGGACCGCTCATCTGGGAAGACAGTGCACTAACCACTAGATTTATGGTCATGCCAAATTAGCTGGCAATCCACAAAAGGGTGTGAAAAAATCTGGCAGTCAAGTGTAGTAATTGCGACTTTGTGTTACGTATATAAAGATTATGCGTCTGCATAAACTTCTGACTCGAAAAAATCGTGACAACAGGAAAAATTGAGTGAAAGAGAAATAAAGAAAGGCATAGAAGAAAAAAATAGACTTTGGCATGGAAGAAAATCATCACCAGAATGTAAGGAGAACATATAATGTCGAAATTTTTAGAAAGGCGTGATCTTCCGCGCCTATCGACATGGCACTTGATGATTATAATGGTAGTGACGATGATGATGATGAGTATGGTGATGATGTTGGTAGTGATGTTGTTGATGATATGTGGTGCACGTTGAATTTACATTTTTCCTATTGCTAGGTTCATAAATGAGAAAACTATCCCATCACAGGTACACAGACCATGTCACATGACATTAACCATATTAACTGCCTTATTGGTCATGTTAGTACCATCATTTTCCCACTAAAGTTTCAGTATTTTCATGGCGCGTTCCGGCCAGGGAACTAAACTGCGCAACTCTTGAAACAACGCGCATTTCTTCCCAGTATTTTTCAATGCCCGGTATTTTTTAAGTAATATTCTAGCCTCTGTTGCTTTTCGGTGACAAAATGTATAGAATGTTCCCCATTTATGTTAAGAAGTTCTAGTATGTAAGAATAAGTGTCATATATTTATATATTCAGCCAGTGATGCCTCATTGCTCATCATAGATGAAGCTTCTACGTTTCGATGCCACTGCTTCCGTATTTCTGTACTTCTGAAGAAAATGGGAATGAATGAAATGACGTCAGGAGAATGTACTGCCGTCATCAGGGCATACAGCAGAAGGAGTACAACATGATTATTTCCCCGCCATATTTTGGCGGGTGTCTTACTCGTTGCCAATTATTTTTCTTAATCGTTTCTTCTATCTTTACTATTCTCTATTTATACTGTTTTTTTTATATTCTCTGTTTCTACAGTCTTTCTTGTTCTCTGTTTATATTGTCTTTTTTTTTTCCTCTATTTCTACTGCCTTTTCTATTCTCTATTTCTATCACCTTTTCTATTCTCTATTTCTATCACCTTTTCTATTCTTTGTTTCTACGGTATTTCCTGTTCTATATTTTTACCATCCTTCTTGCTTTCTATTTTTACCTCATCCTTACGCGCATGCGCTTATCAAATCTTTACCCTCTCCCGTAAAACCTACACGATCCCAATACTGTATATATATATATATATATATATATATATATATATATATATATATATATATATATATATATATATATATATATATATATATATATATATATATATATATATATATATATATATATATATATATATATATATATATATATGATTTTATTGCGGAATGGCATTTGTTCTTTCTTTCACTTCTCACAATATTCCACCAGCTCGCCTTACGCACGCGATTCTCACTTACGCACCCCCGTCCATACAATTTTTCTACGATCGTAAAGGCAAAAGTGAACTTATCGACAAGGTAGCATTGTGGAGATGAACACAGTGCACTGTATGGCAGGAGCTGTCTTGGAAATGACTCGCTCGACCTTCATTTCCGTTATGAACGAGATAGTATCCTCGTGAAGAAACGGACACGTCCCAGCCGTTGCTCTGTGGAAGGGCTTTCCCGGCGTTTCTCACCAATATTAACGTATTATATCAAGTGCGGGAGCCAGTGCTCAGAGCAGTAATTGGCCGTAAAAAAAATTTCACGGCCTTCAAATGATTGTGTTCCGTGCTGAATAAGCTGAGGGGACACACGATCCGCTGGAGGCTCGTGAGTCGATTAGGGAATTACATCAGCCAGAGTGAGAATTATGGACAAGTGCTCAAGTTTATGGAAGGCAAACAGTGTGGGGTACACGTACGAAGCAGACGGTGACCAGGATGGAGTCTGACGATGAAATAACTGGGCACTAAGGAAATGATGTGACATAGAGAGTGTGTAAAGATTAGCGTGCTGACATCTATACAAGAACAGAGCCAATAAACTTGAGATCTTTGCTGTGTTTTTTAATTTGTTGTTGTTGTTGTTTTTTTTTTTTTTTTAAACAACCGATAAAGACAGTTTTGTGAAAGATAATCAAATGAAAGATTGAAACTGGAGAAATGTGAAAATGAAAGAGATATGTAGAGAATTGGTGGATGTACATAGAGTGATTACGGAGAAATAGAGAAGGGAGAAACACGAAGTGAGGGAATACAGCGGCACAGAGTGGAGATAGACACGTAGTGAGTTAATACAACGTTGTAAGAGAGGAAGTGCCGAGACGATGAGAGTGAATACAGAGACGTAGAGACTACATACAGAAAGTAGTGAGAGAGAGAGAGAGAGAGAGAGAGAGAGAGAGAGAGAGAGAGGAAAGACCCATAGATACTCAGATACAGAGAGGGGAGAGACGTGTAAACAGTGAATACACAAAAGTAGAGAGTGAATATAGAGACGTAGAGAGGGAAGAAACAGGTTGAGAGGGAATACAGAGAATTAGAGACTGCATACAGAATGTAGAGAGAAGAAATACGCATACATACTCAGATATAGAGAAGTGAGAGACGCGTAAAGAGTGAATACACAATAGTAGAGAGTGAATATAGAAACGTAGAGAGAGAAGAGGCACGTTGAGAGGGAATACAGAGACGTAGAGAGTAAACACAGGGAGTGAACATCGAATTGGAATGGGGAGACATACGTAGAGGGAATACATAGATATAGAGATGGGGGAGACGCTAGGGATTTAAAAAAAAAAAGAAGAGAAAAGAAAACATGTGTCAAATGGCAGATATTGCTTATTGGTTTGACAAATGTTTAAAGTATATTCAATGGATTCAAATGAGTATTAAAAAACAAACAAAACAAATAAACAGAATAATTACAAATAGGAAGTGACTTTTCAGTCAGACCAATACCATAAAATAGACTGTCGCCTTCTACATTTACAACTGCCAGAACTCTCCAAATGTAAAATGCGGGATATGTCAGTAAATCAAACAATCACGCGATCAGAGCTTCTTGACTTTTGATAATTTGTGATATCTCAGTAAATCAATTGATTATTAATTGAGGACTCTTTCCTGCTTTACAATGCGTGACATGTCAAGCAGTCAATCGCGTAATCAATCAATTAATCACGTAATCAAAAGCTCCTTCAAATTTGACAATGTATGATATGTCAGTAAAATAATTTATCACCCAATAAGAGCTACTTTGCGTTAGAAAATATGTGAAACATCAGTACAACAATCAACATATGCCTTGCTTACACTTGCGTGCATCGATCCCACGATTACTCATTGTCTTTCATTCATTATTTTCTAAAGTGCTATGTTCGCCCGCTCTCTCCCAGTGTGCCCTCCTTCATTCAGTTCTGCCATGATTCTGTTCTCCTCCACGTGTTCCTTGTTTTTTTTGGTCTCTATTCAGCTTTTTCCATCTTGTGCCTGACCAGTTGTGCTAGATACCCAAGGGATTTTTCAAGGTGATGCGATGTCTCGTTTTGGCACAGCCCCCCCCCCCTCCTCCCTTTCCCACACTGTACTGTTCTCATATGAGTTTCAATTTCATACTATTGAGTTGAATCCCACTATAATTTCCGCAATAAAAAAATAAAAAAAATCGGCGTCCCCCCCCCCCCCCCCCCCCCCCAGACGGTGACAGATACAGCTGCACCACCTAATAGCTGGTGGAACGTTAGTGCTCGCTCCCCTTTTCGTATTTTCTTTCTCTCCCATGATCTACTTATTTCTCATTTTCGGGGCACAGAAATACGTGCCCAGTCACTTGTTTACACTTCTTCCTGTAATAATTCGACATGTTTGTTTGCTTGCCCATCCTCGCTGAGAGTTGTTACTGGTAAGACCAGATTGACCGCCAGTTATTTTTGTGTAGTGACACCCGGTGTTTGTGTTTGCACAGGTAGCGCCGGTCATATGACAGACACACCTGAAAACAACTGGAATGTTGTAACCGCTTCCGGACAGAATTGTTGCTAAGACATTATTTGTGATAATGCAGGAAGTTGTGATTGTAAACATTACCGATAATCGACGGAAATAACAATTAAGAAATGGAATCAGAATTTCATTCATAGTACCGAACCTTGTTTGGGCATCCCAGGAAAACTCTACCTACATTAACACAGAAAGCTGGAATCCTAGGTATATGAACAAAAAGTCAGAGTGGGAGCCTATTGTAAAGTAATACCCCAGACCACGTGTAAGAGGCATCTTAAACAAGTTGCCTTAACTATTTCTCTAAGCCATGAGTCAGTATTCCAAAGAGATTTTACGGTGAGTTGTACATTTTTAAATTCTACAGTTTGCATGTATTAACATGTGAAAATTGCTAGTAGATGTCCAAGTCATGTGAAGCTGGCAAACTCAGCATATAGAATGATGGTTTCATGAACCACCACTGCAAGAGCTGGTGACTGCCTTATGCGGGTTTATCATAGAGAACCAAAAGCAGAGATAGTAATAAGATCCATATGGAGCAGGAAGTTGATGATGATAGAACTGATGTACATACTTACTATTTTATTCAACTTTCAACCAGTGCAAATGTAAAGATATTCAATATAAATGTAACGAAGGTTTTCCGCTTACTGGAATTAATATTAATGCTCAGAGAGGGTAACGTTCTGAGGTAGATGGGATGGTGGAATGAAAAAAAAGGGGGGGGGGGATATGATTGTGTGTCAGGAAACCCAATACTCAGGAGGGTATTTGTTTCTCTTCTTTCACTAGATGATAGTACCAGTTGAGTATGCTATCTCTGGTTCAAATTGTGTGTGGTATAAGTGGCCTGCTGTCAACGCTAGACATTGTAATAAACGAGCGCCAAGCCTTAACGCCCTATCTTTTCCTACATCTTTCTTATTTTATTTTCTCCCACATCGTGCTCTTTCATCCCACGTTTTGCTATTTCAGCTGTAAAATATAATCTTGATTACTCGCATCTATTATCTAAAGAACCACATTTGTTCTTTCATCGGTGGTAAAAAAATTCTTTTGATTCAGTTCCCACTGTGGTGAAGTGGGATGTTATAAATACTTATAGGGAACTTAGTGTACTGACTGAGATCAGCTGTGAAGGTATCTATATCTATTAAGAGTAGTGTATTATAGATAACCTTACTTGCTACCACATATCTATATATCTCAGTCAGAATTATTCTGGAATAGTGTGATGCTACGTTATGTGTCTAGGGTATGATTATGGTGAAGTGTAAGTCACAACAACAGACAGATAAACAATTTAATTTAATCCACTACTCTTAACAACACTGTGACACTCACATACATATAACACTCTATGAGAATATCTTAAAGAAGTCACTCGTAACGTTTCAAATAACAATATGTATTCAGTGCTGTTAATAATGTATTTGTGTCCTGATTCAAATACAAAGGAACCAGGAATCACAATCAATTTTAATTACAAGTATATGTACAGACTTTATCAATATGAATATTGTAGTGACATATATTATTAAAAATATCCTATGTGTGTCAGTTGTGTAGTAGTAATATGAGGTAATACTGGTTTTGTTTTGTTCAAGCTCTGTTGGTATTTGTCATCATGACTTCAATAGTTTGTCTTAGGGACTAGTATTGGAGATGTTCTCAGTTCCTGATATTAAGACAATTAAATTCCCCTCTGAATGTTATTTTTACAAAGTTATTTCAAGATGAGGGGACATAATGTTGAGCTCAGCTGGCCAAGTTAGCTTATCTGGCGTGATGGCGGCAGGAAAGGACTCCTCTGCTCGAATTCTCCTCTGGGCTCTGGAGACACCTCACTGATAGCTAAAAGGACCAAGGAGTATGCTGTCCGACACTGGATTCAGCAAAGCTCTGACCAGGTGCTGCTCAGTACCATCAAGACCACTGTCCCTGAAATCAAGAAGGATGTACCTTCTACTTCATAACTAACTTAAACTCTCTTGTTACACTGATCACAACACAGCACAAACATTGAGTTCAGAGCATTAGGCCAACTGTCAGCTTCATTTGAAATACTTTATTCCAGTATTACCCTTCTTAATGGTTACTACGCCTCTGCAATTCCAGCATTATTTCTTTCTATTCAATCATCCAGGTGTCAGTGTACTGTTTGGCCATTCCATGCCGTTTTACTTCTCTCCGACACCCTCTGTTCAGGCTGGAGCATTACAGGCTTTACCTCACGTTGGCCACTGAACTACACATATATATACAGGCATAAATCAACAATTCACATTCAATTTTCATTAAAAGATATTGAATGGTTCAAGCTTACCACAATTCATACGAATAAACACAGATACGTTGATTAGCAATGAATTCTGGCACAAACTGGCACAAATTCCCATCTGCTTATCTTCCAGGCTTTTATTGAGCCAAATATAAGCTGGCTTCAACGCACTGATGCTTTATCAAGTTTATTTAAACCAGTGGTTTCGAACTAACGCTCCCAAGTGTGTATATCAGCGAGTCTGACCAATGAGGCCCGTTTCGACAAGTGTTTGAAAAAAATGTTACCTTTCCCCGTTTCCCCTAACAACCAAGATAGTATTTATAGCCCGACCAATCGTGGTTAGGCTTTCATTTGTTGCGCTCCAATCAATTTGGAGTTTACATGGTAGGCTATTTCTGTAACGTAAATTTTTTTCAAACACGTTAAAAAAAAATCTTATGAGCAGAAATGATTTTATGCTGTCAGGCACCCCCAATATTTTATTTTGGGTATAATTTATTAATTCCTGGACTATTTGCGTAACGTTTTACATATTATTTGTCAGCAAGCCCTAAGGAACCCAAAAATACAAATTTAAAGGAGCTACGTGGCTGCATTCAAAATATGCAATTTCTTCTACCTCCTGTTTCGAAGATGTGCTGTCTGGGTACTGTTATGTTTTCAACCGTAAACCCATCTAATGTTATCTTTTCTAATAAGAGTTTTTTATGATTTATAAACCTAACTCTGGGAAAGGGTAGTGTATTTTATCACTGTCCGTCTGAAAAAAAATTAGTGCATGTAGACTTACACGCGTGATGGCAGCATTTGTGTATCGCGCGACGCGTGTTGCATGCGTTCCTGATTTTCAGCCCTCCCCTCTCTCTTTATCCTTTTGTCCATCTGTTCGTTCGTTTTGGTAACGCAGTATAATTAATGTTAGGATTAATTTAGGTCATTACGCAGTACGTCTCAATGTTTTTCTTAGAAATGCAGCACACGTTTCATTGAAGAAGGCGGGTAATAATACAGTAAGCTTTTATATCAACGTGAAAGCGTTACAATTTGCAGACGAAGCAGAAAACAAGGGGGATTTCGAGTACATTCTTTGTGACAGCACTGTTATTTTCCCATTGCTCTTCTCTTTATTAATTTTATTTGTTAGGCTTTATATTTACCTAATAATTTATATATGTGGATTAGAATATTTCACGACACCTCCCCTCTTAAAACAGACATTATATGTCAGTCCTTTATTCTATATACACATAGAGAAATTTATTATATTTCTGGGGTTTACGGTGATTCTCATCACACGGATGGCGGCTTAAAAAATCCGCTCCCAAATTGGTTTTTCCAGATATATACTCAATGCTAAAATTATATGGAGCCAGAAGTAAAGACCATCGGAGTAACCTAGAGTTCTCATGCTTAGCCTGTGCTAGAAACGATAAAGGTTTGTGATCTGTTTGCAACTTAAATGCCTTCCCATATAGATAAATATTGAATTTCTTTATTGCCCATATTACTGCAAGACATTCTTTTTCGCTAGTTGAGTAGTTGATTTCAGCTTTATTCAACTTTCTGCTAGCATATGCCACTGGGCTTAATTCCCCATCCAATGCATCTGATTTCTGTAGTAGAGTTGCACCTAACCCAATATTACTTGCATCCGTCCTTACTATGAATTCTTGACTTAAGTCAGGTAATTTCAAAATGGGTTTACTTGTGAGCTTTTCCTTCAATTCTTGGTAAGTCATTTCACATTGTGGTGTCCATGTAATGCGATCTGGAAGTCCTTTACGTGTCAATTCAGTTAACGGTGCACATATGGAATTAAAGTTCTTGATATACTTCTGGTAGAAACCACATAATGAGACAAAGGATCTCACGTCCTTCTTGGTTTGTGGTCTCGGGGCTTTCTGTAGTTTTTTCTAAATTCTTTGGGTCAGGGGTCATATTTCCCTGATAAACTGTGTGTCCCAAAAATTCCAATTCTTTACATCCAACGCAACATTTGGTTGGACGGGCTGTTAAATTTGCCTCCCTAAGTCGATCAAACAGCATGTTCAGAGAGTCAATGTGTTCCTCAAATGTTTCTGTTGCTATAAGGATATCATCCATAAAATTTGTTATACAGGGATTATTCAGAGGATCCAATAATTTTCTCATCATTCTAGAGAAGACACTAGGCGCATTCTTCAATCCAAATGGCAATCTATTAAACTCATAGTGTCCTTCTGAGGTACTAAAAGCTAGGTATGGTCTAACCTCAGGCTTTACTGGAATCTGATAGTATCCTTTACTCAGATCCACTTTTGAGAAATATTTAGCTTTATTTAGTCTGGCAAACAGCTGATTTGTATCCGGCAATGGATCCACCTGTCCTTCTGTAATAGCATTCAGTCTCCTGTAATCTATACAGAGTCTATGTTCTCCAGAGGGCTTCCTTAAGAGTACAACACCGGAACTATACGAAGACTCACTGTGCGAAATAATTCCTTCCTTCAATAGATAATCTATCTCTTCCTTCAAAGCTTTCTCCTTAGCAAACGGAATCGAATATGGTTTCATACAGACAGGTGTGGAGTCTATTAGTTTCATATCATATTCCAATAGGTTTGTATGCCCTGGTCGGTCTGTTAACACCTCTGCATGATTATTTAGAACCTGTTGCACTCTCTCTTTCTGAGTTTTCGTTAAATGTGTACTGATTTTCACCTCTGCTGCTGTCTCACAGGGGTGTAATGGATATTCAAATGATGAAAGTGGTTCCTTTTTCATCTCCATGGCGATGGACAAGGTCAACAAGTGTGTCTCTTCCTGATGTTCTCTTTCCAAATATTTCTTCAGGAGATTCACATGATAGATTTTTTCTTTCCCCTTCTTATCTATCTTATAATTTGTTCTAGACACCTTCTCTAGAACTGTATATGGACCCTGCCATCCAATTTGTAACTTATTCTGACTCCCGGGCAAAAGAAGCAGTACTTTCTCTCCCACAGCCAAATTTCTGTCTTTCGCCTTCCTGTTATAATAGGCAGCATGTTTCTTCCTGGCTTGTTTCAAATTTTCATTGGCAAGTTTCCAGCCAGTTTTCAACCGAGTGGTCAGCTCATTCACATATTGGTATGAAGATGTAATGTTTTCCTCTGCCTTTTCATCAGTCCACGTTCTTAACAAAGCTACATATGGACCTTTAATTGTGTGGACCTATTTGTCCATGCACCGGTATGGTCTCTTCCACTCGAAGCCTTATAGTGATGATTTTTCCTCCCAGAATTATCATTCACAAAACGACCGCTACCAATTTTTCTTTTGGGGCTTTCTCCCCACTTAAAATTCTTGATGAGAGATTTCCTCCCTACATCCTCTTCCTCCAGTTTGTTTAAGTCCGATTGAGGGATTTTCGGCTTATCCTGGGGTAAGACATCTTTTTGCACTCTCCGCATAGTGGCCATAGTAAAACAGTTAAGTGAAGCTTGTCCGTGAAAAGGGGCTTCCCATTCCATTTGGTCCACTTTATCAAATCTATTTTTCCTTTTATTGTCAGGCATGATTTTGCCCCGTGGCGTGTCCAGGTCCTGATCCATGTTCCCACTTGTGGGTGTTCCCTCATGTGCTATGCTACACCTTTCTACAAAATTCTCAATGTCCCATCTTGCTTTGGGCCAATAATAATTGTGAGCCACCTTTTGAATGATGGTACCTATTTTCTCATGGTCCCCATCTGGTTTCACATGTAGACTCCTTATTAATTCTGTCCTATATCTTTTTGGAAGAACCAGCTGTCCGTGACCATTGGATCTAGCTCCAGTCTTCCTATACATCAACTTGTTTTTCATGTAAAAATCTCCCTTGCCTGGAGTTGTATGACAAGTTGACAATTTTCTGAAACAAGGCTTGAGTGTTTTATCCCCAGCCTGTGCCTTCCTCATCTCTTCTGGAGTGGTATCCAACATAATATCCTCCTCCTGTCTTGAGGTCGACCTGACCTGAAGGGTTGCCATATACACAGGTTTCCTTCTGCAACGGTCAGTGTCATGATTGTCCATCTGACAATTCTTACACCACCTTTTTCCTTGGTTGAAAGATTTTCTTTCATTATATTTCCTTTCATCGAATTGTGGGAATTTATTTTTATTTTCATACCGTGGCCTATCAAATTGGTGCTTACCTTTATTTTGATCCTTAGGATCAAATTTATTAAAGTTCTGTGGTGCCCTAAAGTTGTCCACCTGTTTCTTTTTATTACCTGTTACCTCTGCTTGAGCTGCTTGATACCTTTCAGCAACATTTAGCAACTCACCCAGCCTCTCTGCACCTTGTTCCATGAGAAACTTTCTCAGGTCTGGAGCCATGGACTCTCTTAATTGCTCTATAAGGACCATTTCCTTAAGATCTTGGGTTTTCCCCAGAGAAGTCCATTTCTCCAAGTATGTCTCTATTCGTGCAGAGAACTGGTGATAGGTTTCACCTGACAGTAGTTTAGCATTCCTAAATTTTTTCCTGTAAAACTCTGCATTCTTTTCATACCTTAACAAAAGAGCCCGCTTTAGCATGTCATAATTTTCCTGATCACCTCTGCTCATTTTTGCAAAAACTTCATAAGCTGCCCCACGAAGTCCCTGAGATAACTTTAAGCTCCACCTTTCTCTCTCTAACCCATACGTGGTAGCTAATAGCTCATACCTATTCAGGTAGCTCTCTATATCATCGTCTTTCTCAACAAAATGATCTAAATGAAAATTCATAGCTGAGGTTGAGGCTCCTTGAGTAACCGTAGCATCAGAGGCAAAGGGACTGGCACCATTTTCAGGAGCATGGCCTTGAAACTCAAACTCCCTTAGTCGTAACTCATGTTCCCTTTGTAATCTTTTATCTTCTGCTTCCCTTTCTGCAGCTAATTTCCTGTCTTCTCTTTCTGCAGTCAATCTTCTTTCTTCTGCTTCCAATTTCTTAGCCTCAGCCTCAATCTGCAACCTCTTAATTTCCTTGTCAGCCTCTAACTTTCTTTCGGCTTCAAACCTTCTTTCTTCGCGTTCAATAAATTTGTCACATCCGTAGTAACATAGGCAACCATAACTTGCCCATCTAATCCTAACTCTTTTGCAGTCTGAACAGCAGCAGATCGAAACTTGGCCAGGTCCGCCATTGTCTATCATGTAAATTTCTACAATGTCTAACCAACAATTCAAATTCTAAATATATATAATGGACAACACAGGCACCGTGAGCTCAACCTTATTTTATTCCACCCAAGGATACCTTTTAATTCTTATATTCCCTGAAGTGAATTACCCCCAATATTTTTAATAGGGAAAGATTCAAAATCCCAAGAGCGAGACCCCAATATATGTGGTGAAGTGGGATGTTATAAATACTTATAGGGAACTTAGTGTACTGACTGAGATCAGCTGTGAAGGTATCTATATCTATTAAGAGTAGTGTATTATAGATAACCTTACTTGCTACCACATATCTATATATCTCAGTCAGAATTATTCTGGAATAGTGTGATGCTACGTTATGTGTCTAGGGTATGAGTATGGTGAAGTGTAAGTCACAACAACAGACAGATAAACAATTTAATTTAATCCACTACTCTTAACAACACTGTGACACTCACATACATATAACACTCTATGAGAATATCTTAAAGAAGTCACTCGTAACGTTTCAAATAACAATATGTATTCAGTGCTGTTAATAATGTATTTGTGTCCTGATTCAAATACAAAGGAACCAGGAATCACAATCAATTTTAATTACAAGTATATGTACAGACTTTATCAATATGAATATTGTAGTGACATATATTATTAAAAATATCCTATGTGTGTCAGTTGTGTAGTAGTAATATGAGGTAATACTGGTTTTGTTTTGTTCAAGCTCTGTTGGTATTTGTCATCATGACTTCAATAGTTTGTCTTAGGGACTAGTATTGGAGATGTTCTCAGTTCCTGATATTAAGACAATTAAATTCCCCTCTGAATGTTATTTTTACAAAGTTATTTCAAGATGAGGGGACATAATGTTGAGCTCAGCTGGCCAAGTTAGCTTATCTGGCGTGATGGCGGCAGGAAAGGACTCCTCTGCTCGAATTCTCCTCTGGGCTCTGGAGACACCTCACTGATAGCTAAAAGGACCAAGGAGTATGCTGTCCGACACTGGATTCAGCAAAGCTCTGACCAGGTGCTGCTCAGTACCATCAAGACCACTGTCCCTGAAATCAAGAAGGATGTACCTTCTACTTCATAACTAACTTAAACTCTCTTGTTACACTGATCACAACACAGCACAAACATTGAGTTCAGAGCATTAGGCCAACTGTCAGCTTCATTTGAAATACTTTATTCCAGTATTACCCTTCTTAATGGTTACTACGCCTCTGCAATTCCAGCATTATTTCTTTCTATTCAATCATCCAGGTGTCAGTGTACTGTTTGGCCATTCCATGCCGTTTTACTTCTCTCCGACACCCTCTGTTCAGGCTGGAGCATTACAGGCTTTACCTCACGTTGGCCACTGAACTACACATATATATACAGGCATAAATCAACAATTCACATTCAATTTTCATTAAAAGATATTGAATGGTTCAAGCTTACCACAATTCATACGAATAAACACAGATACGTTGATTAGCAATGAATTCTGGCACAAACTGGCACAAATTCCCATCTGCTTATCTTCCAGGCTTTTATTGAGCCAAATATAAGCTGGCTTCAACGCACTGATGCTTTATCAAGTTTATTTAAACCAGTGGTTTCGAACTAACGCTCCCAAGTGTGTATATCAGCGAGTCTGACCAATGAGGCCCGTTTCGACAAGTGTTTGAAAAAATGTTACCTTTCCCCGTTTCCCCTAACAACCAAGATAGTATTTATAGCCCGACCAATCGTGGTTAGGCTTTCATTTGTTGCGCTCCAATCAATTTGGAGTTTACATGGTAGGCTATTTCTGTAACGTAAATTTTTTTCAAACACGTTAAAAAAAAAATCTTATGAGCAGAAATGATTTTATGCTGTCAGGCACCCCCACTATTTTATTTTGGGTATAATTTATTAATTCCTGGACTATTTGCGTAACGTTTTACATATTATTTGTCAGCAAGCCCTAAGGAACCCAAAAATACAAATTTAAAGGAGCTACGTGGCTGCATTCAAAATATGCAATTTCTTCTACCTCCTGTTTCGAAGATGTGCTGTCTGGGTACTGTTATGTTTTCAACCGTAAACCCATCTAATGTTATCTTTTCTAATAAGAGTTTTTTTATGATTTATAAACCTAACTCTGGGAAAGGGTAGTGTATTTTATCACTGTCCGTCTGAAAAAAAATTAGTGCATGTAGACTTACACGCGTGATGGCAGCATTTGTGTATCGCGCGACGCGTGTTGCATGCGTTCCTGATTTTCAGCCCTCCCCTCTCTCTTTATCCTTTTGTCCATCTGTTCGTTCGTTTTGGTAACGCAGTATAATTAATGTTAGGATTAATTTAGGTCATTACGCAGTACGTCTCAATGTTTTTCTTAGAAATGCAGCACACGTTTCATTGAAGAAGGCGGGTAATAATACAGTAAGCTTTTATATCAACGTGAAAGCGTTACAATTTGCAGACGAAGCAGAAAACAAGGGGGATTTCGAGTACATTCTTTGTGACAGCACTGTTATTTTCCCATTGCTCTTCTCTTTATTAATTTTATTTGTTAGGCTTTATATTTACCTAATAATTTATATATGTGGATTAGAATATTTCACGACACCCACCATGTTAAACACATCTGGTTTCACGAGGAGAGCGCGGCTGACACAAAAAATTAGTCTAAGCCGTTGTTTAAACAAAACACGGTCACCGTCTCGCACAATACAATTGACCCGGCAGCAATGACTCTGGGAGTGTGATATCAAAGGCCCTCGACGCGGACCAACAACCTTTGCTTCCAAATGGAATACAATAAGCCCGGCACTACAAAGGGACTTGTTAGCTGGCATGCAAGAGACAAGGGACAACCAGATTTGTGACAGTTAGGGGGCAGGTGAGTTTGTCTAGCTGGCCAATCAGCAAACACCGGGCAGTCTGACAAAGACTGATAGGCAACGCAAACAAAATTTGGTGGCGGATAGCCCAGCTCACTTCAGCCCGTGACACGCGCTGACAGGGAAGCAGCCAGATGGCCTCTTAGCTATTGAGGAGAGGCGGAGTTTCACGTCACAGGCAAGATTTGTGAACATATGGGGGTGTTAGGAATATAACGGACGGCAGACTTCGTCAGAGAGCAGTCAAATTTTCTCAACAATGTGGTGTAGAGAGAAATCCCTAAAGCCTAGCCTTATTCAACACGTGTTAATTCAGTGTTGATAAAATATTTAATATCTGTGGTGTATTGTGTTCTTAAAGGATTTTGCGAAGGGAAAAGAAGGTTAGTAGATCTTATACAGATTATTAATACTTTTTTTCGTATTCCTTATTCATTTTAACCTCAAAGCTATATGTGCGAAAGATAGTTTTTCAATTAATTCTTGTCATAAATGATGTCACGTGAAAGATAATTTATTTTACCATCTTGTCCATAATTTGATTACTCCCTTAAATGTTCTGTTTTCCGAGACATTTTGTATTTTCGTTTCTTTCATATTCTACCTACATTTTTTCACCTTCTCAACCCCACCCGAGGTTGTTTACGCTGGCCAGCTGCGGTCAGCTAACGCTAGACGTAATGTTATCTAAACGCACCTGTTTGACCAGAGAAACATTTCTCGGGTCCGCTTTAAGTGTTAGAACGAGCCAAAGACGGTTTCTGTGAAAGAAACGGTTCGTTAGCGGCGGGTACCCTCTGTGGTCCCAACAGGGGAATTTCTCTGGTCGCTTTAAAACGTTTGATGACGAGCGGCTGGTACCCTTTGAGGCCTGGGTAACGAGTGTGATCTGTTTCAGGAGAAGATAACAATCGCGGTCGGTCTTTGGGTTTTCGCCCCTTAGACAAGATAGAGCATAATGTTATGCATTTCTCTACCTGGGGAACTTTCGCACGATTTCTTTTGTCTTACTCTAGATTACGTCTTTCGCCGAACTTCTGTAGAAATATGCAGTCCGGGGGGAGCGTCCCTTGTGATCTATAAGAGTAGACTGGTTTTAATAGACAAAGACATTCGTAAATTTTCCTGGCCCGTAGATGACCATCATGAGATAAGGCAAACTAAAATAACACAGTACTAGAATGTGTTTGCCTATGTTCTAGTCATTTTTCGGGGTGAGTTGACATATCTTATAATTATAATATATTAGATTCATGTTAGCTTTTATATATCTGTTAGGAAAGTGAATTTATTTCTGAGGACTTCTCCTAGTAATTTATTCAGTGATAAGGTAGCGCTGTCTACGGCCTATTAAGTGGTGCTTAAACTGTTACGGTTTATCATGGTTTAAATGTTAAGCTTACAATAACAGATATTAGGCGTAGAATCAGTCCACGAATGCTTACCATTGGGTTAAGAGTCAGCAAAATTAACTGTCATTTCTGTAAGGTAATGTCAGGTGGGGATTGTTCACTTTAAAACTGAATAGTGAGATGCAGGTAATAACTCTGGATTATAGGAGATAGTCACTTATTCCTTTTGATAGATATTTCCAGTGGCAAGGGAGGATCATTTTATGCTTACTTGTGTGGCTAGGCACTAGTCCATAACTTTCACAGAAAGCAGTCACCAGGCATAGATATAATTATATCTTATGATTTAGCCACAACTGTATTATTATAGCAAGAACATTGCATTTTCTTTGTACTCATTTTGTGGGATATTAATATTTTGTTTCCCCAAAAGGGGACATACGATTTATTTGTGTAATGTCAAATGCTGTAATCTGTTTATGTAAATTCATTTAATGTTGTAAGATGAATAAGCATATTCATTTAACTGTAACTACAGGTTAGGTTTCCTGTATGTTGAGATTGGGAGAAGAGGAGTAGATTTTTGATGTCAGAACATTTACTGACAGGTACCTGGGGGTGCAAAAGATATTAAGCCTATGCGGGCGCGTGTTGATAATTGATATTTTTAAGGAACAGGAGACATGGTTAAAGACAGCCCTAAACTATCATAGCAATAACTACAATAAATTTAATCCCATAGCGGAGCGAAACTTTCTGTATAAAGTTAGTGTGATTTATTATTTGCTTGAAGTAAAAGGGTGTCTCTTTTTGGGTCTCAGTTTCAGGAAGACCGAACCGCTAGAGCAGACTTCAGTCAGGCGAAGAAAGTCATATACTCTTCGATCTAGAGGGTTTCTGTATACATCTAGCAACGAATCGTCAACCCCTTTCCTGAATCAAAACCCCTTTTTGTCAACGCCAAGTTAAGCTCACGCAGTGCAACGGAGCCAACGCTAAATCTGGAATCACCAAATGCAGTAGTAGTTCTCTACTCGCCTCTTGGATTACCAGCCAGAGCTTCCAGAATATCAAACCCGCCCAGCATGCCTATAGCAGAATTCCATATCACCCGCCTTTTTTGTGCCTAAACGGGGCACTCAGCAAACCACAGCCAAACCAGTTTAAACAGGATTTACAGCCAAGCGGAGCCTTGCGCCGGATAAGCGCGCCTGGGACTTTTTGTCCTCAAGTGACTTCTTCTGGTGTATTTTCTGGATACTTAAAACCTCGCACGTATGAGCAGCCATCTATGGACAGGCTGTCGTTCAGTTTGTTTATTCGATCAGCAGGAGATAAATAGAGTCTTCCAGACCACCTCGCGCAATTAGGGAGGAATCACCAATGATAGCACCTATACAGTGATTTTATTCAGGTTAATTCCATCACCCATGGAGGATATGTACGAAAAAACTACTTACTGGAGCTATTTCATATGGTCCCGAAAGCGGACGGACTGACACTCAGTTATTTCATCTCTCTGTGTTCTACAGGTTTTATGAATGGTGGTGTGTGTGTGGTTGTGGGTGTATTTTGCATATTTTGGTTATTGATGATTAATTTTATGTTGTTGTGATGATATGCATTAATTCCATGCTTTTTTTTTTTTCTTCTTTAATAAAGTTTAATATAATAATTAATAAATTCTTTAAGCGCCTGGAAAACACGGCGCAGGAAGGCAGAAACCAGTGCTCTCCAGGTTGTTCGTTGTGACGCCACTAGACTCTTAGCTCTTGCACAATTATTTAGGGCCCAACTATAATGGGGTTCTTCCATTCTCTTATTATTGTTCTTCTGAGTGTTTCTTTTGGTCTTCCTTTTTTCCGCTTACCCTCAGGAACCCAAGTGAGCGCCTGTAGTGGTATTCTGTTGTTTTGCATTCGTAGGACATGACCGATATATGACCATCGTCTTTTCCTTATATAGTCGGAGACATATTTCTGCCTAGAGTCTTCTCTTATTTGTCGATTAGTCTTGAATTCTTCCAACTGATGTTCATGAGTTTTCTAAGACATTTGTTCTCGAATGTATTCAGCTTGTTCTCCAATGATTTTGTTATTTTCCAACTCTCACAGCCGTATGTTAACACTGAGATAACATTTGAATTAAACAGACGAAGCTTGGTATGTATATTCAATGATCGTAATTTCCAAATGTTAGATAATCTATGAAGGCGCTAGCTGCCAAAGCAATTCTAGTATGGATTTCTCTTGTTGTGTCACCATCCTGAGTCATTTTACTGCCTAAATAATTGAAACTTTCAACTTTCTGTAGTTTTTCCCCGTTCAAGATGATATCAAAGGTCTCGTTAGAAAAGTTCATAGCTTTAGTTTTAGAGGCATTTATTTGGAGACCAATTTTAACCGAGAGATGACACAAATTATTTATTGCTTCTTGGGATTGTCTTGGTGTTGAACTTAAGAATGCTACATCATCTGCGAAATCCAGGTCCCCCAGGAATTTTCCATTTGTCCATTTTATACCCAATTGTTCATTGTGGGTATAGTTTCTCATAACCCATCAATAGCTATTCCAAAAAGTAGTGGTGACATAATACAGCCTTGTTTCACCCCTGTTTCTACTGTAAACCATTCTGTATTCCCTTTATTTGTTCTAACACAACATCTTGCATTGTCATATAGCGCTTTGATTATATTCACATATTTTGTTGGAAAACCATAGATTGTAAGTATCTTCCACAATGATGGGCGGTGTAGACTATCAAAGGCTTTTTGAAAATCGACGAAGGTGATAATAAGTGGCGATTGCCTTTCCACTGATTCTTCTATAATTGTTCTTAGTGTGAATATTTGATCAATACAGATCGTTTCGGCCTGAAACCCGCTTGTTCTTCTCTGATCTTTTCGTCAGCATGCAATTTAAGTCTTTCTAACATCATGCAAACATAATAATTTTCCAGGTACTGATAATAGAGATATACCACGCCAGTTATTACAGTCTGATAGATCACCTTTCTTCGGTAACTTTACAATAATACTGTCTTTCCATTGTTGTGGTGGTTGTTCTTCTCTCCATACTTCATTTATAATATCTAAAATTCTCAAGAGGTTGTTGTCATTAACTGCTTTAATCATTTCCCCTGAATTTTCGTCAACTCCAGCAGCTTTAAGATGAATAAGCATATTTTTTTTAATCTTTTTAACGGCTTGTTTGATCTCGTCCAGCGTGAATTCATCGCAAGTTATTGGCAAGGTGGTTGTGGATGTTTCATTATTAAAATCAGGTGTTACTGTTGGTGGTGGTCTGTTTAGCACCTCCATGAAGTGCTCAGCCCATCTCTTCATTTGTTCTTTTTCTGTTGGTATTGAATTCCCTAATTTACCTTTAACAGGTGTTTCCATAGCAGTAGGCTGGTGACATAGTTGTTTTGTAATTTGATAAAGGCACCTACTATTACCAGTTCTTGCAGCATTTTCAGCTTCTACGGCCAGTTCATTGATGAAATGTCTTTTATCTCTTCGAGTTTACACCTTTATTAATACGCTGTTCACGACCTTTCCATCCATATTTGTATTTTTATCTCTTTACTAGAATCTCTATGTATGATAAGAGAAAAGAGTTGAGAGCAGGAGATGCTTAGACAGTGAATAGTGAGTTGAGGCTTGGAGAGAGAGATCATTTTTGGTAAATCTTCTTCCAGGTTGTCTCAAGTCCATCTCCTATTTACACCTTATCTAAAGTGTAATCTATAACTCTGTCAGTCCACTATCCCTTGTCGATTTCACTACTGTTGTCCAACTCGACAAATTGAGTTTATACGCTACGTGTCTGACGTCTAACCAGAAAAAAGTTATCAAAACGGATATTTGGCTAGCAGAATTCGCCATAGGACATCCTTCATTCCTCAAATAAAAAGGAATATTTCTCGCCCACAATTAAGACGGTGGACGCAGCATTTTTCGTCATCTTATATCACGTGCGCACAAGCTCAATACATAGTTATACCAAGCTCAAATCACTCGAAAGCTTACTACAAGAGTCAAGCTAAAGCTCACAGTTGATTACTCATATAAAGTTCAGCTCCATCGGAAGCTTACCATCTGAAGTCAAGCTGAAGAGCTCAAAAATTGAATCTCATATTTATACCAAGTGCAACACACTCTTAAGCACATTCTATGAAGCAGACTCCAAAGTATATTTTATGAATCACGATTACATACTCAAGGTAATGAGTCAATAAAATTTCGTGAAGATATCCACTCTGGCCAGTACCTTTCGGAGATTAGACAACAGACACTTTTTCATACAACAACTGTTAAATGTTGGTCAACGCTACAGAGATATTGTCAATCAGTGAAGGACTGTATATCGTCAACGGTCTCAGTACAATAAAAGTTTTCATCAGAACGTCCTCGTCTTAGAGATACCCCACTCGACATACCTTATAACAACTTGGGACACTCTATGATACATGTGAATCATCCGGCCCGGGTGAAGCATTTAGAGACACATGGACTGAGTAGATTACTCACCATTTTGATGATGATGATGATGATGATGATGATATAATCCATTTAGCTGTGAGCAGGTAGCTCTTGACAGCCCATTGCTTCTCTGGCAAAGGTGCAAGTCTTCCTCAGTTGTTGTGATGATATGTAGAGTGTATTGTGGATGATTGGGTGCGATGGGAGTAGCTGGTGTCGCAGATCAGTTAGTCTTGGGCACTGTAACAGCAGGTGTTCAACTGATTCCTCATGGTGGTGGCAGTGCCGACAGTTTGGTTCACGTAGTGGGTCTATTCCATTTAAATGTTTATTGACGGGGGCATGGCCTGTTTTCAGCTGGAAAATTAGACTCTGATCTCTCCTTTTCAGTTGCTTAACTGGATCTTGAGGGTTGGTTCAGCTTGATATCTGAAGAATGGACGCTTTGTCTCGGAGGTAGCCCACTGGTTTAGCCATTCTTGCTTATAATTGTTTCTCAGGATCTGTTGGCAGGTTTGCAGTGTGGTACTTGATGGGAACTGGGGCAGTGCTGCTCCTCTTTTGGATAGTTTATCGTCTTTTTTATTTCCTGTGACTCCGACATTCCCAGAGATCCACTGGAGTGTAACTTCGACGTAATAGGAAGTGAACAGTTGGTCAATTAATCTACAGATGTTACTAATATCTGGAGACATTTTGCTTTCTATGGCTTGGAGTGCTGATGTTGAGCCTGAGAATATAACGAAATCCTCAGGTGGAACCATTTTGATAACACGTATCATATCATATGATCATCATTTAGCTTTACACAAGTTCATTCTTCTATTTCATTAACTACAATATTAATATCTCATCTATGTGTTTTGTGTGAATCATCTTTTACCATCACGTTCTAATCACTACTAACCCTATATGTGTAGATATTTAATTAATAAACCCAATAATCGTTTGATCATTGGGACCTAAGACGCGTCAACAGTGATGAATGCAGTTAGCTACCCATAGCTAGACTGCTTGCGTCAGGGTCAGCGAACCAGAGCTGACCAAGACTCTATTCCACCTCCAAGTGGTGGTCCTGGAAACAGGCTGCATCACTGCAGTCTGGCTGAGTGAGTAGGGATCGAAGAGGGAAGGCTAACCCGGTCCCAAAAATGCCGTGCTGAAGCCGGATGTATTGGCCGAAAGGCGCAAATATCGCAGCTTCGCTGTAAACGGACACAACGCAACCAACGTCCTTTTCAGGATGAACGAAGAAGAAGAAGAAGTTTGATCATTATCTAGTTCGTTAATGTATCACTCGTGCTGTCGGTGTTAAATATTTACATATAGGTAAATTTTTACACTCAAATGAGGTTGGGGGCTTTTTCTGTTACGGGATATAAGGGCAGAAGCTAAGGTCTTGGGGAAACAGAACTCTTTCCATAATTCATTAGAAAACACTGTCCAGTGGAAAGCATTCGCATTTTCTTCTTCTTGTCCTTATTTCGGATAGGTCTCTATCCTTTCTTAAATAGCCAATTTCTGGAGACCGTCTACCTAATATCTCATATGCTATTCCTGGCGAAAACTACTGTCGTAGTTGCTCCAATACTCACCACACGACAGACACCATCATTAGACGGGTCTTGAAGACGTTGGACCAGCTTCGTGATTACTCCCTGATATTTCTTAGAACGTGTCACAACCTCCAGACTTGACCAGTGACGAGAGTGCATCAGTCCATAACCTGAAAAGAACCAACCATCGGCTGGAGCAGAAACCAACAAACTTACTGACATCTAAGTACAAACTTAAAAGCTGCCAAGCGAACATTTCAATCCTCCTAATCTCCCAATCACCCATTTATGAAAGTCTGTATCCTTCTGGTTGTAGTATTTGTGTGGGTTTTGATGTTATGAATTGATGTTGATATTTTTCCTTAATGTACTGAATGAGGCCAGCTGTGAAGGTCCCTGATTATAACAAATTTAGGGTTGAGTATCAGGGTGCCTTTCTGCTACCACCTTATGGCCTCAAGCAGACTTATTCTTGACTAGTATGAATGATAGCTACGTCTAATGTCTAGGGATATGCAAGTGTGGTGTGATGGTACTTTAACAATAATACACCTCTACACAAACAAGTATTAAGGTCTGTGATTAAGGAAATAACACCTCAGATAAATTTGTACAATTAATAATTTTCTGTATGATTTATTTAGTCCTGAACCTAGTATTCTTCTGGTCAGGACTTTTAAAAATGAAAAGAATTCAAGATATATATACAAATGTAAATTTAGACCCACAGGGACAAGTGTCCAAACAAATACTGTTAAATTATGCTAATGGTGTTACTAAAATCTGTCTATTACTGGTTTCTAACACTGGATGGCTGTTTGGGATTCTTATAATCACTCCCAGTCTCTTTAAAATACACTGTCTCTGTTAATTGCACTAGGGAAATGTTTTATTTCTTGAATACAGGGGTATGCTGCTCTTATAGCTGATGTACTGTTAGGGTACCAGATATTTCACTTATCTGGCCCACTGGAACTGTCTGAATTCTTTCTGCCGAATGACCACTGCTCCAAAAGTAATAGGGGGGAAACTGGCGACCCCTATCACTACTGGACTCCAAAACTTCTCAACAGCTTTCACATAGAACTCTGGCACCGGACTAGTGCCAGATAAGACCCTGTAATAATGAAACAATGTCTCCTGGGTGATATCTTATTTAGACTGTGTTTTATATACAAAAGAACATACATAAGAAATAAAGAGCTGGGTCATATCCAATGGACCAATCCAGCACATCCATTCCACAGTGTACCAGTGTTGTTCACATGTCTCTCCTACAAAGGCGGCACTGCATCTGCAATAATATTATTAATCTTTCTTTTCTACCATACAATGGGATAGGTGCGCTGTGTCCCTCTGGTCACCTAAGAAAACATTTTATTTCACAAACATGTGCATTTACAAAACTGGCAATGTGTTATATCCTAATTCTCCTTCAAGCCCTGCATAGATCAGCTTGGGACCTGATTACTTAGTCGTGATGGCAGCATCTCTCACTCACATTTTTAAACAAAATATATATGAATAATGTCGGTCTTACCAGAATTCAATGAAAAAAAACACAGGTACGTTGAATAGCAGATTCCAGATGTACTGCTGGCTGGACTGTGATGCCTATACTTTCATATATATTTGCTTTAATAAGGCTAATCACTTTTCACAAAATTCACAACGTCCTGCTCTCGGGACTATCTTCTACAAATGGCGTCAAGCCGTTGAATTTTCTTAATAACATGAAAGGCTTTGGCCAATAAACGAACGACAATTTTGAAATTTGAAATTAAAAGCAAAAACAGGCTTGATTTTTGGACACTACCAAGTTTTTTCCTCTCTCCTTCTTAGATTTCTACTGCTAAATATATTTTGTGTTAAGCCATCCCATAATTTTTCTCCCCCTTTTCTGCCCCTTTCTACAACAGCCTGCATGTAACCTTTTCCTGCCTTTTTCAAGGACGCGTCAAAAAAGTCACCGTTAGTGCAAATCCAAACGAGCATGTGTTGGTCTGTCTGTACGAACAAATACAGTCTTTTGTCTATAACTTAATTTCTATCTGTCGGATTTTTTATTCGAAAGCATATTACCCATCAGAACAAGACTCGCTCTTAGACTAGCTAACTTTTATTATCATAAACCTAGTAATAAAGAATTCAATATATTTTCCATTTTGGTGTTCGTTGTTTTCTAAGTTTCCACTACTTGAATGTTATAAAAATCGCCTCAGATCTTCCTTTTTCCCGATAGGAAGTAATTATGCGTTTGTGTATATATATTTTTCCACAGTGTCTGTGGTTAGAAATGTATTGGGCTAGCGGGGTATTTTTAAATTTTTAAACTTGCGACATCGTTTTCGACACAAGCTAACGGTATCGTCTCGCACTGTTGGCCTGAGTAGCTAATTCAAGCTTCTAACACTTGACAAGCCGGCAGCAGGTGTCCGCTCTCTCAATCTTATGGGTTTGTGTGTTTTATTCTTTCTATCTTTCCTGGAACCCTACGCTAGTAGAATTTTCAAATTTTTATTGTTAACCCTTGACGGGCGCGTTTAAAATGCTAATACCACCAACGCGGCGATAAGATTTCTCACTATGTTCTGTCCTGCTTAAATCAATGCGTTTTCTGGCGCAGGGAAGAAGACGCGTTACAACTTTATTAATTTTATTTCTACTGCTCTTATTTTGACTTTAATATATATATATAATTTATGATTTTATCGCTGTATCACTGTACTTTACCACAGTATTTTAAAATTGTTCTCCGTGTTTAAGAGCCATAATGTAGGACTGTCTTGAGATTTTAGTTGAATATTTATGCTGGACGATTTCTTTTCAGTTCCATGTATTCTCCAGTGCAGTGAAAGCTCCTTTAGCCTTTTCTTAATATCACTGCTCGCTTTTCCAACGTTGCTGCCAAAATATATGTAAGAGTCTTCTTAGCAAGAAATGTCCGTGCTGAACTCCAGTTCTTATGACATAGGGCGGTGTAAGTTGTTCTTCGTGAATACTTCAACGATATTATGGCGCTGTCTCTGAATAAACTCTACACCCCAGGGTAGAAGAGAAACGACTAAGTAAAAAATCAGGTTACTGAACCTAATGAAGATTCCTCCATTTTTAATTGTAGGTTATGTACATGGACACTCCAGAATCCACCCACGGGCCCCCAATGGATAGAGTAGACCACGGGCTAACAACCCCTGATCTAAACTATCAAATACCTTTTCCTAGTCCACAAATTCGAAGTAACGTATTGCGTTAAATTCCAAGCTCTATTGAACTATTATTGCAAATCTGGTCTGCACAGGATGTTTTGTCGGAAACCTTTCCTACTTTGCTTTTTTATTATGGCCTCTTATATACTGTTCAAAAAAAGAAACGCAACATTATTGCAGTGGTAATGTACACCAAATTTCAAACTTGTACCAAAATTTTATTTTACGGAATTAATGTTTCAATCTTGGCATGAAGAAACTTTCAGACTTTAACAATGAAATGATGTTCATTAAATTTGGTTTGGACTTTTATTCTTTGCGACTGAGGCCTCCGTTTCAGTAAGGTGTATGGCCTCCTCTGGCCTCTATCAGAGAACGACATTTCCTTGACATGGATCCGATTAGCCGTTGGATTCCATTGACGATGCTGGTTTGCCCACTGCAGTCGGTTCTGGCGATGCCGGTCCGTAAGAACAGGACCTCTGTAGGGTCTTCTAGCCCAAAGACCAGAGTCGTGCAGCCGGTTCCTGACCGTTTGATCTGAAATTCGACGAGCTGCTGACATTGACTGGACTGTGGAGGACGCAGATGCAAGTCGATTCCTGAAGTGACGCAGCCGTATGAAGCGGACTTCGGCAGGAGTTGTGACTCTGGGTCTTCCACTGCGCGGCCGGTCTGCCACTGAGCCAGTTTCTTGAAATCGCCTCCAAAGGCGACTAATGGTGCTTCTAACCACATTAAATTGTCTGGCCACTACACTTTATGACTGTCCAGTCTGTAAACGTCCAATGATGATGAGTCGTTGTTCTGTAATGAGATGAGCCATACTTGCGCATTGAGTTTTCAACTGAATTTATTCGAGGAGCGTCAATCTTTTATAGGCATTCAATAATATGGTCAGAGAGTTTTGTGTTCAGTAAGTTTCAAGGGATTCTCATGAACCTGTCACGAGTTATTGTCAAAAATGTTGTTTTGACCTTGACCTCTTTCATGACCTCACGAATCATGAGGTGAGGACAATTCAGGTAACCACGAGAAGTTAATGACCAGGTGGACACAGTCGATAGGTTGACTGATGTCCAATCAGCGAATATCTTTAATAAAAGTAACACCAAAAAAGTTGCGTTTCTTTTTTTGAACAGTATATAATATCTCGAGCATGATCTAGTTTAATATCTTCCTAGGCACTGGCAGTAATATTTTAGTTCTTTGTCATGTGTGCACTCTTGCAAATATCCCTTCTTTGGCAACATGACCAGATATTCCTCCTTCCAGACTTTACATGTAATGTGTATATCTGTGTAGATATATTTGCTGTGGGGACAAACAGACAGTAGAACATGTTCTCTAAAACTGTCGGCCCTATGCGAGGTGCAGGGTAGTAGCATGACCTTCTCCAACCCAGTTGAGTGAGAAATTGTATGGTGATGAGAGTAGCCTGAGACCGACTTCCAGCTATATAAAACAGATAGATGTTGTTATCTGAGAGCCAAGGAAGAAGAAGAAGAAGATGTAGTTATAATCAGAATTTGAAAAGGCGAAAAGAAAATAACGACTCTGCTGTCAGAAATGAAACGAAGAATTAAAGTGCTAATTTTGACCCAACAAATGTTAAAACAGATTTCAAATAGGACATTAAGAAATGTAGAGCCAATCTTATTAATTTCGTTTAGGCCGTTTTAATTGCTCTAGTTCTTTGAGAGTATTTTCGAGACAACGGCTCATTACACGAAAGCAAGTTATCCGTCACGCCTGACGGTAGCACTGCACGTGCTATGCGCGTGCACACCCGCGAATGTTTGGAAATATGAACAAGAATCGGAAGCGGTTGATGGGAAATGGCTGGAGAATGCCCACAATTTACTTCAGAACAATCCTGTTCTCGGAGCCAATCTGCGCTTGGCATATGATAATAAAAGTCCCGATGTTACGGCGTAAAGTCAAAAATATTGCCAGGTTGAAACTGTCTAAATTGTGCTACAGATCACGCCTCCGGAGCAGTACTGAATTTCGCAAAAGCTAAATGGCGCTTTTCATTGTCACATATGGTACTACATTGTTCCATTATTCTATTGTATTTTCATTATTGCTTTCACCCAATACTGCCAGTGTGTTCTTCTTCGCCGTCTGTGTCCTTTAGCACCTGGTGAAGCATAAACCATCAGCCAGATTTCTCTATAAGCCGTGATGTCATGGGCATTCTTGGACATCACACTCAGCACCTTCAACGTCTTCACTGTCTTTCTGATTTTAGACTACAGTTATCTTCTCTTGGTGTTTCAGAGTCTTTTTCTATTTCCTCTACTTTTGAGGTTTTCTGAAAGGTATCTGACTTATTTGGTCATTAATTTTGTTTGATTTTAGGACCTTGCACAAAACATTGGATTTCATTTTGTGCATAGGATACCCGGTTCAACCCCATATGGGCTATAATTTGGATATAAAAGGTATAGTGTTCCTTTTTCTTCATTGCACATTACTTTTGTTGTTTTTCCAGACTGCAAATTCTCTGACGTTTGGTGTGGTGTTTTCTAAAATCTGTTGGTGGTGTATTTCTTTCCTGTCCTAGTATAAAAGCAATTAAGGTTGTTGTCGCTGTTTATTAGCTTTCTGTTTGCCATCTTAACGGGCCTTTTTGGAAGGTCGGTAGCAGACATGTTCTGTCTTCACATAACTGGATCAAAGGTCAATACCGTGACATCTTCTACTCGAGAGGTTTCCTGATAGATATTTCACTTATTTGATCAATAAACGACTAAGGTTTTTGTGGTTGTTTACTAGCTTTCTTTTTGCCCTTTCACAAACCCACTTTGAAGCTCGGTAGCAGTCATGTTCTGTCCTGCCATAACTAGATTGAAGGTCAAGACACGAACATCTTCTACTCCGAAGGTTTCTCGAAAGGTAGGGCTTATTTATAATTCTTTGACTTGTTTGATCAAGAAGCATCTAAGGTTGTTGTTGTTTACTAACTGTCTTTTTCCCCTCTAACGAACCTGCTTAGAAGTTTGGCAGCATTCATGTTCTGTCTTCACATAGCTGGATCAAAAGTCAAGCTCCTTCATTACGCGGGCCATTATGTCTTTCATTTTCTTCAGTATGTTTGTTGTTTGCACAAATTATTATATTATTGTATATTTCGTAGTTTTTCATCAAATGTTTACGTCGCTGTTCACATTAAATCGATATGCACTATTGTTATGCTATTGACTGCCAAAGTCTTTAAAAATGCGTGCATCTGTGCTTTTCCTTCATTGTCACCAGAACGCCCGTTTCATCGTGGTCTTTGTCATCGAAAGAATGCCTACCCCTAATAAAATTATTATAACTTATAATTTTTCAGTTTTTAACGTATACCAATTAAATATGTTGTCTTGTTAGGGCAACTTTGACGATGTACAAACCTGTTCTGTTTTTGCTGTATATGATATTATCATTACCTTTAAATATCTCGGGTCCACTATATGTAGTGATGGAAGATCAAGTAAAGAAATCAAAACAAGACTTGAGATGGCCTCAGCTGCCATGACAAGGTTGAATGGGATCTGGAAAAGTAACATCAGTTTTCCTGTGAAGATCAAATTATACAAATCACTTGTATTATCTATTCTCTTGTATGGGTGTGAGGGCTGGACACTCACTGCAGATACGGAGCGAAGGATTCAGGCTTTCGAGCATAAATGTTATAGAAGAATTTTGCGCATTTGCTATAAAGAGCACAAAACAAGTGTCTATGTTAGAGAGAAGATAAACACCTATGCAGGCCACCAAGAACCACTTTTGTCAATAGTGAAACGTCGAAAGCTTGCCTGGTTTGGGCATGTAACTCGTCATGACTCCCTTTCGAAAACTATCCTCCAGGGAACAGTCGAAGGTAAACGGAGAAGAGGAAGGCAAAGAAAATCCTGGGCTGATAACATCAAAGAATGGGCAGGACACTGTTTTTCCACACTTGTACGCATTGCTGAGAATAGAGAGCAGTGGAGGACCATGTCTGCTGATGCTTCCACCATGGCACCCCTACGACCCATGACGGGTTATGGGTTGAGATGATGATGATATTATCATCTTAAACCTTTGTTGTGTTACATGCTGCCGCGCTCGCATGAACACACGTAACTACAAAATTATCTTTATATATTCCCACCAGCCAAAACGCATTGGAGTCGCCACTGACTGCTGTTGTAATCAGAGCTTTGTTCCGTCTGGCTTGAGGACATACTGTTTTCTTTGCCCTTTCTACGTCTATGGTATCTTACTGTTCATTATACATAAAAACGAATCTCCGATTTCTAGCAAATTTACTAAAATATATAAAGCCCATTGATGCAAGCCTAAAACTTCTAGTCATTAAGTCTCTCTGATCGCAAACAGAAATGAAACCACAGACAGTGCCAGCAAATGTCAGAAACTAACACTAGCAATAAAAATAAGGTAACGCGTATTTCGTAAATTTTGCCTGAGATACGGGAACCATATCGGCGGTGATAAAACAATCTAACAGCGTTTCTCAGCTCTCTGACAGGCGGCCAGCGTTGAGGAATTGGTAAAAGGCTCAGATCGATATGAGCTTCTCTCAGTTCCAATGTGAGTCAGTGTCCCCAGGGACCGCCCCCTTTCATCCTGAGGTCACGCCCATAAGGTGGAACAACCGAGTCGAGACGTAAACACACTTGGAAGAAGTTAAGTGCGTGTTCAGAAAATAGAAAATACGGTATCCTCTGATTTGCCTCGGTGCAAAATTTTTCAATTTGAAAAATGTGTGTAAAAATCTACTATTATTATCTTTGAATGAAAAGATGTGATACGGTAGTAAGGGTGCTTTATTCTTTAGCATGTTGCAATTTTATGGAGATAGTTGTAAGCCGTTCTAATATATAGATGTTTATTTCTGTTGATTGATTCAGTTCTTAGTTACAAATCAACTACCAGTGTAGCCACAGCGCGGCTCGCGGGCTGCGTGCGGCTCGCGTGAGAATTTAATGCGGCTCTCATTAGGTACCCAAAATCATATTAAAATGTTGCTGAAAAACACTGGCTAACATTCAACAATATATTGTTTTCTTTTTACTATAAAAATGTTACAAAAACTAGGAAGGTGAGATACCAGCGATGTTCATTTTTGAAGATAATTTTTTTTTTTACATTTTGACATATAATCATATGTAAACATTTGTTTGCAAAAATATACAGATGGCTGTTTCAAAATATTCCTGCAGTGTTGAGGATCACTAAAGTCGTCTTGTCTCTCCCCCCCCCCCCCCCCCCGCCCCCAGGGCGGCATAGTATATAAAAGTCTTCACGTGTATAAAGTCGCTTAGGCGTTCTTCATTGAAAAACGCAACATTTTACATCGCTTATCAATCTTCTCTTTCTCTCTCTTTTCTCTCTCTATGCCAGTCCTTTGTCTAAGTGGAAGCTTCCATTGTGCTGATAGCATTTTTTCCCTTCCCTCCTTTCATCATCATCATCATCATCAAGACATCAACGGTGATCTCCATATCGATGGTCGGCTGCAATGAATCTCCAATATCGTGTGTCTCTTGTCTTGATGGTGCACTCTAATAGACTCTTTTCTGTCCGTCTCTTGATAATATCTTCCCACTTATAGAGCTGTTTTCCACTTGCACGTTTGGCTTCAACTCTTCCCTCTGTTATGGTCTTCAGCAAGCTGTTATGTCTTTATATGGCCAAAACATTGTAGAGTAGATGTCTAAATTTGATCTTCATTAATTCTCTATTCATTCCTAGGTTTTTTATGACCTCTTTGCTTTCTTCTCTTTCATTGAGACGCATCCCAAACACACACACACACACACACACACACACACGCACACACACACACACACACACACATCTGAATTAATATCAGCTCAAGGATGGGTCTTTGCACTTGTGACACTGTTTTTGAATCCCTCCTTTAACTGTCCATAAAGCCATCAAAACGCCTACTACTGGGTTTAAAAAAGCAATGTGAACACGGATTGAAAGAAGTCAATATTTACAATAAGGTGAGTGGAATTCTAACAGGGAGCGAAAGTACAGCTGAGTCGAACATTCCACTCATTCAGTCTTGCAAGTTTTAAATTTGGTAGCAGCATGTAATGTGTTTCTCAAGTATTTTGTTGTTTTAACGAAATATTAACGCTAGAATAAATTATTGCATTTGACTTTCTACATTTACACACATGCTCTCTCTCTCTCTTTCTTTCTATGTCTGCATTTTCGCTGGTTCGAGGTAGAGACCAGAACCTCTCTTATATTGCTAGCTCTGTTTTATTACGTAATATACCATTTTCTATTTGTTTGCAAAACAGACAAATTAGATGTACAATCTAACACCGGAAGAAATTTATATCAGTATTTTTTTATTATAAGAACTGCACACATAAATCTGTATTTTACGCTACATATGGACAGCTAACTTCAAGCTATGAACAAAAAACTTTTTTACCCTAGAAAATTTTTCCAAGTCAAATATGGTCTTAAAGAAGTAAATATTTGGAAACACGGTGTACTAACGTCCGTTGTCATCTATTATTACAGTACGTTATACAGAATGAAGACTTCGTTTTCAACAAAAAATTAAAGTGTAGAACTTCACATTGACTTTGCCAGATACATTCGTTAAAGGTTGATCAATACTGAATTTTCAGACTCCAGCGTGAGATTAAATATTCATATCGTATATGAGCGATCGATACGAGAGTGACAAAGCGTTCTGTAACAGAGCACGGCTTTTTACGAGATTGTAACCATTCTCGATTTAATTCAGGGGAAGTGAAATGAGTCTAGGTCTTCTAGAGAGTGAGTGAAAGAGAGTGAGAGTGAGAGAACCTAGATATTCTAGAGAGAGAGAGAGAGAACGAACGAACGAACGAACGAACTTTATTTTCAAAGGGTTGAGAATTGGGCACGCAGGCCCGTCTGACATTCTGCCCTTCCTTTCTCCCGTCTTTTATACTGATTTCATTTATTCTCACATACAATTTACCCATCAATTCAAGGAATTCAACGTTGTACAGGTAAAATAATAGCATACTCACATTCACAGTATCTAATTATAAACATGAAATAAAAGAGAGAGAGAGAGAGAGAGAGAGAGAACCCGGATTTTTTAGAGAGAGACAATCAGTTCTAGAGAGAGAGAGAGCCCAGATCTTCTAGACAGAGAGCCCAGATCTTCTAGAGAGACAGAGAGAACACAGATCTAGAGAGAGAGAACCCGGATCTTCTAGAGAGTGAGAGAGAAAACCCAGATCTTCTAGAGAGAGAGAGAGAGAGAGAGAGGGAGAGAGAGAACCGAAATCTTCTAGAGAAGCTAGATCTTCTAGAGAGAGAGAGTGAGAGAGAGAGAAAAGCGAGAGAGAGATTAGAGTAAAGTAACCCAGATCCCTTGATAGAGAGAGCATAACGACAATTTCTTGCTAGTAGAGAAAGGATACCAAAGTTATGTTAGAGAGAGCTTTGGAATGAAGGAAAGAAAGATCTTCTAAAGAGAGAGAACCTTGAACATTCTAGAGCGGAGTCTACAGAGCTGTGAGTCTTTTTGAGGAAGCAGAGAACCCAATCGAGCGACAAAGAAGAGTAGTGAGGAGGCCAAGATTTCTAGAGAGAGACAGAAGAGGACCATCGGCGTCTCGCCCAAATCGTTCGGAGAGAGAGAGAGAGAGGAACCCATATCTTCAAGAGAGAGAGAACCCATATCTTGTAGAAAACATACGGCAGCGAACCTAGATGATCGAGAGAGGAGAGCCCAGAGGTATCTAATGCTAGTCAACCGGGAGCTACACAGGAAGAGAGATTACACAAAAAAGCGGGTAAGAGAGTCAGATCTTGCTCACAGAGACTCACAAAGAGATGCGCTTGAGACTGGTGCCACGAACACCAAAATTTGTCGATGTTGGACAATGTGATTTTTTTCAGATGAATGTTCTGTTTGGTATCCTGCTCAAATAAATATTTGGACGAAATGGCTCTGTAGCGCCTGTGTTCAAGCGACCGAAACATACCTAGAAATTACAGCTTTGGGTAGGGTGTCAGCAAGAGGTGTCACCCAACTGTGTGTTTTCACAGGAATTCTCACGAAAGAAAAGGTACTTTTCGACATTACTAAACAAACACCTTCTGCTAAATTTTATGCAGGTGACAATGTACCCCATTATGGGTGCACATTTCAACACTGACAATGACCCAAATCATACGTGCTCATACAACCAAAGCATGGCTGCAAGAGAAGAATGTGATAGTGCTGAAGTGGCCCAGCAACAGTCCCGATCTAAACCCAATTGAAAACGTTTGGGCACTACTCAAGAATCATTTAAAAAAAGAGTGGACTCAGAGACGCTGAACAATTGAAGAAGAGCTGAAAAATACTGGGGACAGTCTGACTCACATTTACCTGACATTTGTTCATCCAGGCTTGCCTTCTGGAGAAGGCAACATTATTAATGTGTGCATTCGTAAATACACATTATTTGCTTCAGTGTGCTGTGTTGCGAAAAACTAGCCATTTTTTTTTTTGTGTACTGACAATGTACCATTAAGTATTAGTCAATCCTTGTTGATCTGTATCACGAATAGTGTACATTCACTTCTCTTTAATGTGTGCATTCGTAAATACATAACAAAACTAGAACTGTAAGATTAATCCTTGTTGCGTACATTCAAGAAACAGAGCGAGCGAGAGAGATAGAAAAGTTCATATAACGAGGCAACCATCAACATTCAAATCTATATTCTCTATTTCTGTTGGAATATCGTTATGCATGCCTACAGTGGACAAGGAGTGCCGTTATAAACACATAATAAAATCTAGATAGACTTTACCTTATAATTATGCTACATATTTTCTTGATCGCCCACATGCTGTTCTGCATTCGCTGACCAAAGTCAACACCCACTAATGTGGCACAAGAAGGCTTTGTGAATATGCATACTGAAATATGTTTAGACTCGTTGAAACGACCAATATTGGCATTCTCAGTTACTAGTCTACGACTACCTTACCAGACATTCTCACTAGAATGCTATTACAGAAGAAGTGGCATCTGCAATCTTAACAATAAATTGCGTTTGTATCATTCAGTCCTTGTTCCTTGTACTCTTTTGATTTTAGAGATGAGCCCCTTGTATGTTTTGGTTTTTATACATCCGTACTAAACACACACCAGTAACATTATACATACACTATGTAACCAATGTTTTGCAGAAATATATGCACTTAAATAGAGTAAATCCACGTTGGCACGAAATTACATAAAGAAAGCAGCCAATGTGTGTTCACCATATACTGAACATTTCGTAAATCCAATCAAGAAAGAAGAATGTTCAAATCTAAAGTATTTACATGTTCACACAATGCAGTAGGTTTACAGTGTGTAAATACATTTAACGCTGTTTTAAAACCAAAATACGCTTAAGAAAACAATGGAATTACCACCCAGTCCATCTCTTCATTCAGGTACTCTGAGAACTTGTGAGAAGACAGACCACAAGTATTTCTATTTTCCAACTGAACGATTTTTCTCATTTCTTTCCGAGCAGGTACCCGAGAGACGCACTTCCCAAACTGATGCCGTCTATAATTCTATCACAACTCCCTGGAGCCGATTCTCTGCTGCAGCATCTACAATCAGGGATGATAAGTTCACAATGATTCTGTTGTAAGCCTGGCGTAGTTCTGCGATAACACTTGTTGCTGTAATTTTCACTTTTATGAAGTCAGTATTTTAAATACTGAGTGTCATTTTGAAATATTTGTCAAGTTAGATCTTTATGTAAGGCTCTTGATCTGTATTTTTAAAAAAACGAACAAAGAAAATTCGCACACATTTTATTCTGACGTGGCAATATTGTCTTGGGGAACTGATAACGTTACTCTGACTCGATTTTTTTCAGAATAATAAGCCCATTTATCGCTGGGTAGAATGGAACGTGTTGATACCAGGTTTTGAGCCCGGAACTCGGTAATTTTATGGTGAGAAAAACTGCTCTAACCATTCTGCCAATCGGACGCTAATTTAAAAAAAAACAATTAGAATTTAAAAAAAAAACACACACACACAAACAAACCATGCTCCTGATCAAAAGCAACTATAAGTGCCATCATTTGAACTGGTAATTCGTTGATGCAAAATATAGCCCCATGCAGAACAAAAACCTGATATTTAAATTGTATTTGTTGTACCACTACTCTTCAATTCTTTCCAGCTTATTTGCGGAAGACATGGAAAAACATCTTCGGTTATAAACAGGATCCAGTTGGCTGGAAAGTGTAGCAAAGGATCCCCAAAGAACGTGACGAGAAATTTGGGATTCTCGTTTTCACGAAATATTGTGTTACTTTAATGTAACCCTTAGAGATGGGTCACGAAATCGTCCAGGTTTTGATATAAGCATGTAGCCATTAAAAAAATGTGTCGAACTCGTGTTGTAGAGTGTGTACGTCACGATCTACGCTTAGTGTATGAAATAATAGTTGTATTACATGAGTGTTGTATTACTGATAACAATCACTGTCTATTCGTGAAAAGCAGCGCCGGATTATTCATTAGGCCCACTAGACACGGGCCTAGGGCCCCAGGCTTACAGAGGCCCCCGCGAATAAAGCAATTGAGTTATAACGCAAAGAGCTCTACAGCAACGACACGTAAGTACGCTCGTGCGTGCAGGGTAATAGTATCTGTTCAACAGTTAGTTTATTGGTTACTTCCACCCCTCTTTTTTCTTTTTAATTATATTTTCTTTGCAGTGGCCTCACTACCTTTAACAAAATCTAGGGACTGTAATGAGCACTTTTTAAAAACATATTATTATATATGAATAAAAACATTTATTTGAAATACATTAGTATTGTTTTCTAATTCTACCTTTTAGAAGATTGAAGAGGGGCCCCAAAATATATTAATAGCCTAGAGCCTCCGGAGTTCTTAATCCGGCCCTGGTGAAAAGTGACGTTATTCGTATCGTGGTCTGAGTTAGTTTTTCTAGCGCAGCAATCCACAACTTTGCAAGATAAACTGATACCCAACAGATCTGCCATGAAAACTACGGAAAGCGATGTTCTGCCAATAATCACCTACATAATCTTACTAGTGCTCGATATGCGCCCGTCGCGTCACACATCGATCCTGTAGGTCTATTGAACAGTTAAAGGACGAGAGGTCAGTATTTGGGGCCGATTTTCCCAGGCGCCCGAGACGAGATTGCCAACCCCATGCGAAACCTTATATTAGTAGCCTGCTACGACATGCTTGAGGGAGCATGTCATATTCCTTATTTGTCATCCCAGAGACTCCCCCCTACCCCATCCCCGTTCCTCCACGAAACTACAAGAAGCATCTCTTAATATGCTTTTGTTTTATCTGACTCTGGAAGTCTCGACTACTTTTCTTTGAAACTATTTTCTGTGAATCCTTTTAATCTCATCATATTTTGCTAATCTTCAGTTTGTTTCCCCCTTCATTGCTTAAGTCTATTAGCTTTCTTGTTGTCAGACGTGTTGCATGGACCCAGTGTACTTTTCACTTTTTGAAGACAGAGCTTGTTTCCACTGATGCTTCTAACTGCTGTATTGTTTGTATAGTTCCTTAAGGTGGAGTGGAGGGAGAAACAAATAAAAGGTAGTACTTCTTATAAGGACAAAAGACAAGAAAAAACCTATGTTGCAGCCACAAGGCCTTCGTCAGGGACAGACGGACAAAAACAGAAAGGAAAGAAAGTGAGAATTAAGTAAATAACATGACAAATAAAAGCAAGTACAACCTGATTAGAATCACATGGATGACCATATCTGAACTCATTTCCTTATGGTTCTCTTAAGGCAAGGAATGATCAGAAATCTATCAGGTACACTATCAGGGCTTCTGTTGTATCTTGTCTACAATCATAGTTTTTGCCACTGTTTTCAATGTTTCGGTTTCAACTTTGAAGTTGTTTGAAAGTTTTCTTGTGGCCACTAAAAACTGCTTTTCTATTCATTCTTTGGCTCTACATGTTCTCCCGGTCCTATTCTGTTGCTAAATACTATGAATTACTTACCTAGTAATGACAATTGGCAGTCCACTAGTATTCTATGCAATAGAATGTATGGAAAATTTATTTTCCACTTGTTAGTGTATTTGGTAACAATAATAAAAGTGGATTACTAAAACTTGTTCTGTTTTCATTTACTTGTTTTATGATTTTAAGTCATAACTCGGGGGTCGGAGTGGCTAAGAGGTACGGCGTCCGCCTCGAGTTCTAGAGGTACCAGGTTCGATTCCCAGTTGAAGGAATATAATTTATGGAAATTTTGTTTTCAGAACCAGTGGTCCTAATGATGTCATACTCCCCCCTGGTCTCCTGGGTAGTGAAGATCGGATGCCTAGCCTTCTCGGATCAGGGCGAAAAAATAGGAGGTCTCGTGTGCAAGTTAAAAATCCCTCGGCAGTTGGAAATCGTAAAGAGTAGGCCTATCAGGCCGCTGCCCTGGCAAAATTTAAAAATTAGAAACCTACCCACAACAAAAATATTTATAGAATGTGTGATTTCTATATACACACACTGGGATTCTCGCTGGTGCTACAGAGTTCATGCACTGTGCTAAGATCCTCCTTGTGTAATCTAAGGGAACGAACGAACGAACGAACTTTATTTTCAAAGGGTTGAGAATTGGGCACGCAGGCCCGTCTGACATTCTGCCCTTCCTTTCTCTCACCTTTCATACTGAATTCATTTATTCCCATATGCATTTTACATATCAATGTCAAGGAATTCAACGTTGCAAAGTAAAATAAAATAGCACACTCATATTAACATTAACTACTTATAAACATGACATAAAATATGTAGAAAAGTACAAACATCGTCATTAGAATCTTCAATTGATATTATAAGAAAAGATAATCTGATTAGGGGGGCATGTAATCAAAACTAATAACGTATTCGAAAAGTCTACGATTGTATGAATAGGGACTGAAAGAGAGCGGGAGGAGATCGGAGCACTGATGGAGTAGTCCGTGTGCAATGAAGATAGTTCCAGTGTGAATAATTGTCACGAAAGGGGTTTGTTGTTATTGAAATCTAAAGTTATCCTGGACCAAAAGATGTATCAGATTATACCAGGATAGTGCCAGATAAGAGACTGGTCTTACAAGAAATACCCCCTTTTTTTCTGAAAATAATCAGGGTGTATTGACATCAAAGGTAGAATCCAGCTGTATAAACCTCCAGGTATGATGAGAGTGGATATCCTGAAAGTCTATTTGCTCCCTTTCACGATTCTCCCCTGATATTATGTTATTATTATTTTCAATTATGGTTAATTATGCTAGGGGTACTAATTATGGTCTATCTAGATATATATTATGTATCAACAAAACTTGGAACTCAATTTAAATAATTTTAGCAAGTCTGATGGTACATATTTACAATTTATTTAACCTATACCGTTTCTCTTTTCGGTTAGGTAACTTATAATGAATCAAATGTATTTACATAATGAAATAAATAAGCATGGCATATCAATTACCAAAATGAATCAATATGATGAATTTCACCTTTTGATTAACCATTATCTAATACATATATGTTTTGTCACTCTTTGGACTGTGAAATAGTAATTATCAAATTTATGTCCATAAGGATTCATCATACACTGTATTTTTATCTTTTTATTGTATATAGTAGAGGTAGAGTCTGAATAGGCTGACCAGTGGCTTGGTTTTGCCACTTATCTTCTATGTAGAAATCAATCACACTCCAGCCATGGACTAACACGTCTGTGAATTGCCAGGCAGTAGACGCTGGGTATCTGGCTCCAATGACTTTAAGAGCACTTGCACCTCAGAGTTCAACAGAGATGGATGATTCATGCACTTCTGGTAGTTTGCAGGATAAAACCTGGAATACAAATATTCACAACCCCTGTATGGTCCAGCACTATTCTGTCCTCACACACAATGGACATAACAAACAGTGTCAGACATTGCGTTAACATATGCACAGGACAATTTACCTCAATACCACTCACAGCCAGTTCACTGTGACTACACTTTCCTTATAAATCCTAAGTTAGATCCAGTTGTCCATGATCCGCCTTCGTACAATGATTTGGTCTAGTATAAAGCACTAAGTAATACCTTGATTAATTCCTTAAAACAATTCCTGTCATCCTTCCTTATGTTCCTGGTAAATGTGTCATTACTTTAAGAAATACTCCTACAAACACTCTGTCAAACTTACAGAAGTACTTTGGCCATCATTCTCAATTATTCTACACATTTTACAAGGCTGGCTTTCGTCTCCAAGAGTTTACACATGCTACACACTTCCTAACGCACAAGTGGATTAATCACAGGAAAATTACATGATTATATACATATATACCTTGTATATTCATTCTTACCCTCAGGCAATACATACAAGCTGTAACAGGCTGTTAATGGGCATCTTGGTCTGCCACGCAGATGCGGTTGGCAAAGGTACAAGACGTTTACACTTTTACAGCTTTCTTCTGTTCAGCTGTATTTTTTAAATGTTGTGGCCTCAATTTAGCCAAGAGCAAGGTCTTATATACTAGCACATCCGCCGTATCGGATGGCATGGGGCAAAAAGGGTGTTAAAAATCTCAAAATGAGGCATTATTTTGCCTTCTGTTCAATTAGCAAAATTTTTAATATTCATTATCTTTCTTATTTATGGGGCGATTTTTGTCATTTAAAGCTTGAATTATTCTATGAATTATTCTGTATTGATCTATCTACTAATTGGTTATTTTGCAAAATGCATTTTAATATATGCATGCTTTAACTAGCTAAATTGGGACTAACCTGATGTAACGAAGCCCTTTCCCTCAATATTTCTATCTTACTAAAATACTATTCGAGAAAGTTTTTTACACCTACCTCTAGCGTAACATTCCCATTGTTGAATTATATAATCCTTTCCGGTGATACTTCTTTATTCTTTCCAAAATTAAATGGCATTGCGGACCCAAAGATGCAGCAATAGAGAATGCAGTCAGCGACCCATAGCTTGACTGCTTGCATCAGGACCAGCGAACCAGAGCTGGTCAAGACCGTACTCCACCTCCACGTGGTGGTCCTGGAAACAGTCTGCAGCAGTGCAGTCTGGCTGAGCGAGTATGGATCGAAATGGGAAGGCAAACCCGGTCCCTAAAAAATGCCGTGCAGAAGTCGGATGTGTCGACCGAAAGGTGCAGATATCACAGCTTAGGCGCAAACAGACACAACGCAACCACCGTCCTTTTCAGGGCGAATGAAGAAGAAGAAGAAATGGCATTGTACCATCGGTTACACAAAATGAGCCTCTATGTTCAAGCCTAGTACGTTTTACAATACACACCAAGAATGACGCGTTTTCATTGGTTAGTGTATCAGAGAGTTCTCAACAAATGGCGTGCAGTATGGTCAGCTTTACTTCTAAGTATACAGAAAACCGTGTTGTGAGACAGAATAAATCACGACAATAATTAACTGAATATCGACCACACAAGGGTGAGAGGGTATACAAAAGACTATGAGCTGATGGCGTGGGACAGGAAGACTTGGCACAAGTTTGTTGACATCCTATGTTCCCTGTGGAGCTGAAGGGTGATGATGTCGATATTAATATAAAATACTGCCTCTCTGGTTTTATTACTCTGATGAAAATCAAACTGTTCTTTGTTAACCATTACCTACATCACTTTTTAATTCTCTCCTGTATGATCTTGAAGAGTATTTTGATTATGTGGCTCACCAGGCTGATTTTTTTTTACTCTGCTGTTGTAACTAGGGCTGCTGAGCTTCTCACTCTTTTGCAGCCAATACCAAGTTGAAGACTCCTTGGTATTATCTACACTGTAGATCTAGGCTTTTCCTGTGGCTTTTCTGCCATTCCGAAACATGTTGAGTTGAAGTCACGAGCTCCAGTTTTTCCAGCTTGGCTTGCATTTAAAGGATCGCCACATCTGGTCCCAAGCTAGGAGGAAGAAGTGTGTGGCATACTGTGCATTCCCCGCCATCCAAGGGGGTTCTCCAAATAAGCAGAGCTAAAATATTGTGCTCTGGTTCTGGGCTCTCCCAAGGAATCGTCACGTCCTACACAGAGCCACTTCTCAGCTCCCCGTGCCTAACATGGGGTCTATAGTGAGATCCTTCTGCATGCAGGCAACCAGGTAAAAGCCAGAGTTATGTCTGGGGCTCAAGTGACTCCTCCAAGATTAGTGCGCAATGCTGGGTTCTCAACACATTTCACCACAGGGGGAATGCCTGGAAGTGTGTGGATGATTTCAAGAGTCAATGAGGGTGTAATTAGCCTGAGGTTTCCATCCAAATCTACATACTATAGCACCATACAATGCTGGTGGTCATATAAAGATGATTCCAGATATGCCCCCATACATTTTACTCTGCAGTTTGAACACAATTTAACATCAGCCTTTTGGTAAGATCAAGGCTGATGTCTCCAAATCCCTGGGCATGTGCTCTATGCCATTTCACTGATCTGTAATTTAATATGTATCAAAGTTCTGCATGGTTTCTATCACACATATGAATATTTCATCCATGCCTGTGACTCTTTCTATTAATTATCATTTTTATAGCTTTCCCTATTTGCGATTTGATAATTTGGATCTTCAATCACATATGATCTTGGTTCAGTGCTTCTTTTTTTCTTTTGGCCAAAGAACAGTTCACTAACAGAATCTACACACTGTTCTTATATATCTTAGGTGATTTCCAGTCTTGTTTTTTGATGTAACCTCATCCTTTTACAAGCTTTTTCGCTTTTGAAATTGTCCTGTTTTCCTTGTTATCTATAAAGAGGGTGGACTACAGTGGTGACCCTATGCTACATAACAAAGTATTCTTTATGAAATTTAAGAATGTTTAAGAAACGTTCACTATTACTATAAATAATGACAATCTCAGCACTAAAACACAAACAATGGTACATTATGTTCAATGTTTATTTGCTACTACAGCTGTTCAAAACTTGAGGAAAAAACAGTAACTTTTTTATCTCCCCTATTCACTTGTTCATTCGGTTGATCTACCTTGCATAGATAGTTTTTATATACAATTAGTGGCTATTTCAGAATTTACAAAACAGATGAAAGTCTACACAGTATGTTAAAACAAACTGATCCAAAATTTATAGTAAGATGAAATACAGTAAAACCTGTGATAACATGCCTGCAATAATGCAAATTCGGATATACAGAGATCACTGGATGACTCCCTGCTTTTGTAGATCATGCTAATTTATATACAAGCTTTGAAGACAATCACAACTATTAATTAGCCCTAGTTAAACAACAAAAACAGTTATCAATTCCATCGCATGGGCTAATTTTCTTCTATTAGAATGAAACATGATTTCATTGTCACACTCGTTACTGACCACGACCACATGTACTTTATAAGAGCCAACCTACTTTCCTTATGTTCTCTCAATACCTGAAACGTTAATAAACTCTGCCCTGTATGAACATGGAGGTCAACAGTTTGAAACCGGCACTTCACATGTTGTTGTTGATTTGCACAAACCATTGACTTTTGTTTTGTGCGTGGGATACAAGATTCATCTCCATATGGGTTATAATTTGAGTACACAGTGTTCCTACACTTCACATAAAAAATGTTATTTGCCCATTTGATGACAATATGTGACACTGTGTGTGCTCTTGTAATCTTGCGATTTCTTATTTTGTGGTCTGCAAGATTTCTTGGCATAGCTTTTGATGCCATCTTGAGCATTCTGTGGACAACATTCCAGAACAAGGACCACATTATAATGCTATCAATAGGCTTCCTGAATGTGTGTCCATTCCATCACCAGCATCTTCTCATATCTCGTTCCTTTTGTACTTGTCTGGTTCTTATTAGTTCCACACCAGTGATCCTGTCACACCATTCAGTCCTTCTAGACTATGCAAGCAATCATTTATGAAAGTCTGTGATACTGGATTAAAAAATGGGCCAAGTGATTGAGATTTTCCAGTGACTTACTTAGGTTAAAGAGTTTAGGACAGTTAACTTTGTTAACATAAGGATCCAATACAGTAGATTCTGTCGACTAGCTATATAAGAGTGACCCATGAGGATTGTTAGATGCATTTTGAACATCTTTTATAATGAGAACTGCATGATAATGCAATAATGTTTTAAGTACACACTCTCTGTAAAATACCTGGGGGGGGTCCTCTAATGAGACCCAAAAAAAAAAAGAACAGGACTACTGCTCCCGGAGGTGACTAAAATGAGGTTGTGCAATGAGGCTAGCAACCTCATGTAAAGCAAACTCCTACAGAAACCAACATTGCAGGAGTTTGTAAATGCTTGGTGTAGGCTTCCTGTAAAGAGGCCAACTCCATAAGGACCAAGAAGGAAAATTATGATGATGATAATTTCTGAACAGTGACACATTACCTGTTGTTTTCTTCACAAACATATGGACAGACTAGGTGGAAATGATAAAAATTAATTACCCTGTAATAAAACAACCCCACATTAACTGTCCACATTATATGGACCCCAATTATGAGGTTTTACTGTATATAACAAAAGCAAACATAAAACAGCCTTTCACACTGACTCTCTGTAGTTCCAAGCCTCTGGAACAAACTCAACAGACCAAAATTCAGGTAAGTGTTGAGGATTCATTGTGTCCAGGAAATGCTGCCGCCATCTTGATTGGAATGCCAAGAGTCCAGTATTGCTTGCCATATGAGCCACAACTTTCTTGCCATGTGGTACATAATATTCTGCTGTTTGTCTGAAATTATATTAAAGCACCATCTAAGTCACAGATCAAAAGAGTTAATGCATCAAATAAAATGTAATTTCTGCCCCTCTTCAGTGACCTCTGTACATATAATTAATTATTCACCGTCCTGCATCTTTGTACAACTAATTTCTGACACTTCTGCAATCTTATTTCTAACCCTGCTCACATAACTCACTAAAAAATGCCACAATCTCAGTACAGTGTGATAATAATTTATGCAATCTTAATTTAAGCGAATCTGAAATTACACGAGCTGGGATAAAAGGTGAAAATGATCCCTACTAATGAGATAACTCTCTCATTTGAGATAGCCTCACCATCAAAATCTCATGTTTTTAATTGTATGCTTGTTTTCCTAAGCTTTTTATGAAATCTGTTATTAATTTACATTTTTATCTACTTTGCAGAAACATTCACTAACTTTAACATATTGAATTTCTTTAGAAAAGGTGATCTCACTTTAATTGAATCTTAAATTATGAATGCGCATTAGGTATATAAACCTCGCATAAATCACGATTGCTCTGTACATTAAATTCTTACACCTCTCCTTCTCTATACACATAATTACTGGCACTCTTAATTCACTGTCTGCTTAATTCTGATACATTAATATGAAACAAACATAAAGGTATGTTTTCATATGGCAGGGAGGATAGTGTGATTCGCTTGCATAGCTAGGCGGGGTTGTCGCACGGAAGGTCCAGTGTTCAAATCCTGGGTAAGCCACTCATGTCTGTTGTTTTTCTGTTGTCTAGTGTTCTACTTCTTTATTTCTTACGAGTGCCTGAAAACATACCTTTATGTTTGTTTCACATTAATTTACCGTTTACAAGCCTCGGGTTTCCCTTCCTTATGTGTTATTAATTCTGATACCCCTACATCTCCTCTGTATGTATATATGTGTCTTTACGCACCACCTCTGCCATAACTAAACAACTACAATTATTAGCCTCATAAATAGTTTTAGTCCCTCGTAAATTTTCACTGTAAAACAGAACATCACTTTCAGTAAAAATGTCACAAAACTCGAATACTCACTTGAAACTGATGGCTGCAGTTTGTTCTACCAGCTCCTCTGTTATATCATCAACACCATAAAAATCTTGCAGGAGTTTCTCAAGTTCCGCAACTCTCTCATCTGGGATGGAGTTTTTGTTCATCAGCAAAGCCCTGTATAAGAAACAAAGTTGATGATAAATTCCCCATTTATAAATCATTTTCTTTCAGTTTAAATTTGACTGAGAAATATCTTTCTATTTCAACAGTTCTGTTTCAATACTCTGCTCTGCTCCACTCAACACTAAACCACTCTACACAATGCACACACAGATATATGTGTACACCAAAGAACATTTATAAAACATAAAATAAAATACATGAAAGGGTGTACAAAATGGGCATGTGATATTTAATAAGCATATTAGACAAACAGCCATGGCTACTTAAAGCTGAGAGAATGCAATACAAAGAGAAATAAGTTAGTTCTATATCTAGAATTTGGAGTGGGAGGTTATGTCATGATCTACATGACTTTGTCAATTGCAAAACAGTACACCAGATATTCTCAGGACACCGTCTGGCAGACAATCTACAGTCTTTTGTCACTGTTCATTTGACCCAACCTCTGTTTGCATTATCAACTTGCTTAACAGGTCACCAGTATATTGACATGACCATCGTCCAGCCTTACCCCTTACACTAGCCATAAGAAGGGCAGTTATACCTCTGTATCAGCATATCATAATTCAAATTAACGCAAAATGGCCATATCATTAAAATGCAGCTAAATTAACTGCATTCACAGCCTCTCAACTGTGCAGAATCTGGTACAGGGCAACAAGACACAGAAGAGGTTTTTAGTTTGGATTTAGTTTTAAGGATCATCTTCATTGCACACGGACAACTCCATTAGTGCTCTGATCTCCTCCTCCCCCCTTAGATCACACAAGGAGGATCTTGGCAAAGTGCACAAACTCTGTAGCACCAGCAAGGATTCTAATGTGTGTATACAGGAATCACACATTCTATAAATATTTTTGTGGTGGGTAGGTTTCCTAATTTTTAAATTTTGCCAGGGCAGTGGCCGTATGGCCACAGAAGAGGAAGATGAGTGGACAATGTTAACAAAACCAAGAAGAAACAAGGGCCGGTACTTACCATCACAACACATCATGCACAGAAACCAAATCTGCTTCTCCAAGTGACATTTAAAAACATGAGTGAAAGCAAACTTAAACTGCTCATATGTTGCAATTGAATAAAGCCTAGACAACATTGCAAAGAAAATCGTTGTATTTTAATGTACCAGAGACAACCAGAGGGACACCCAAAAACACAAGGAAGGGTGAACTGCAGATAGAGGGGCATAAGAAGGATAAAACAAGATATGGAAAGAAGTAAAACATTGCCCAAAACAGGAGGTCTTGGAGAGAACAGACTGATGGCCCATGTTCCACAGGGAGCTGAAAGGCATAAGAAGAAGAGAGCAACAAGATGGTTGGGGGAAAAAAGGTGAGTATCTGGCAAATAACTGGTTGCTTACAAATACAGACAGTTGAGGAAAGTGATAATCAACACCACTAAGCATATCACATTATGATGATGATTAATCATCAGTTTTATATACATATTATGATACATATTATCATCTATACGATATATGGAGACAGAATTTATATTTTGTTTGAAAATAACCATAACACAGACCATAGTTTTGTCCAGTATTTTCTTCACATGTGTCTAATTCATCTACTTGCAGTATTAAAATGTATAAAAACGTTAGTTTTAGTCTTTTTAAAAAAAATTATTATTATTGTCATATAAGAATGAACGAGAGACAGCAGAATCAGAGGAATAAAAAATTGTAACTATGCAGACTGGCAGATTATCAGCAATCATGTCAATCAATCAATACCCTTTAGCTCCCCGAGGAGCATAGGCCTTCAACAAACACATGCCAAGTCTTCCTGTCCCGTGCCATCCGCTCAAGTTCTTTCCATGTTTTCCTCATCATTTTCACCTCTGTATCCATCGCTCATCTCCATGTGTAATCCTGGAGATTTTCCTAGACGAAAAAAGGTTAGTCGGCAACCCAGACTCCTTTCAGCTTTCTCTGGGTTGCTTCATGCGTCTCCTTTCCAGAGGACCTTCTTCTGTCTTGGGCGGCTGCGTTGATTTATATTCTGTATTTGACTTGTCCATGTTTGTTGAAGTTTTTGCGGTAAAGAATTTTTTACGGGATGGGGTAAACCAGCCCCATGCCCAACCCTCCTTAGTCGCTTTTTACGACACGCATGGTAGGGTACAGTGTTACTATTCTTTGCTCCCCTTTCGGGCCTCGGTAACACACGGGTGACCAATCATGTGCTGACAATTTATCTCAGCAAATGTTCTGTTAGCCCCATGTAGTTCCTGGGGACCTCTGATGAGACAAAGAAAGAATATATCCACTGCTCCCGTGGGCATATCAAATGAGGTTGTGTATTGGGGTTGGCAACCTCATGAAGTAAAACCAAACGCTAAAGAAACCACTGCAAGAGAAAATGAATGCTTTGGTGCAAGCTTCCTGCCAAAAGGCTGTCTGCTGTGGTCACTATATGAAAAAAAAAAAAATGTATCAAATAAAAAAAGCAGAAAAAAGAAATGCATCAATGTTCTTTTTATTATTAGTTAGTGAAAGATTTCTGTAGGGAGGAGAGGCACCATCACGTTCTCAACAATGAATGTGACCTAAGAAGAAAAACTTGCCTAATGTTCTGCAATAAGGAGTGCGGCTGGCTATCAGCATACACCAAAGATTATCTAGATGGTAGAGACTTAGTCAAACTTAGTGTGGTTAAGATTTAATGTGACATTAAGACTGTTTGCTCGAACATGAACAGACTGCTACCTTCCTGCAGATCTAACTTTCTGCAGCTCATGGTCTAGGAATGTTCTAGAAGTAGCCCCAGAATCTAATGGTGCATCGCATTCTTCAGCCAACTGAAAACGAAGCACTGCATCCAAATCACAGCTTCTCCTATGACAAGGAGTACAAAGCAGCAGAACATCATGGGAACTGTGGTTCTTCAAAGCACTTGGGAAAAACCTAGTTAAATAAAGGCAACCACTTATTATAAATAACTTGGTGCAGATATAGCCACAAAAGAATTTTTTTATTGCAAAAATACAATATTACAAATTACAATGACAAATGTGGTAATCTACACACAAATAAAAAGAAAAAAAAAGCTTTGAACATTTATTTATATAGAGCTAAATTAGCAAAATTGTGTACAAATTCAGCATATGCTTATTCATATTTTTAACAAATTGAAGGGGAAAGAAAATTTATTACTTTAGGTTGCAACACAGCTTGGTGGTAAATAACTGTAAGCTGTCAATCATTCTTTCTTCTTCTTCTTTGATCCTTAGCCGCCGACCGTCAAAGCAGTCAGTGGCCATTATGCCTGGTGGTGTCTTGTAGGGCAACAACAAATTGATTCCACTTTGCTCGGTCGGCGGCCATCCTTCGTACAGTGCCCCAACTCTGGTTCATTCTTTGCATCTCAGCCTCCACAGTCCTCCGCCAAGTTGTTTTTGGTCGGCCTCTCTTTCGTTTTCCTTCAGGGGTCCATAGCATAGCTGTTCTTGTGATGGCATCGGGGTCTCTTCTGAAGACATGGCCAACCCAGCTCCAGCGTCTGCCAGCTATGATGGTGTGCATGTCCTCTTGCTTGCTCCGAGTAAGCAGATCTTGGTTGGTGATGATATTCGGCCAAAAGATTCAGAGAATTTTTCTTAGGCATGTTGTGTGAAAAGAGGACAATTTCGACATTTCCTTCTCTGTAACTCTCCAGCTATCCGCGCCATAGAGAAGTACAGAAAGCACACAGCTCTGATATAATCCTAATTTTGTGCTTGTGCTGTACTGAGAGGACTTCCAGATGTTGTTTAGACTAAAAAAGGCTGTTCTTGCTTTGTTCATTCTGTTGTTGATGTCTTTGCTTGCTCCGCCGTCTGGTGTTACTATGCATCCTAGGTATGTGAAGGCATCTGTCTGTTCCAGTTGCTGATTCCTTACTGATATGGGCTCAGGGTTGCTCACATTGAGCGTCATGACCTCTGTCTTCTTTAGGTTGATGTTCAAGCCTACCTGCTGGCTATACTTATTAAGTCTATCCGTTTTTTCCTGGATGTGTTGATGTGAATGTGCTAGCAGTGCAATGTCATCTGCATATTCCAGATCTTCCAATGTAGAAAATGTAGTCCATCTTATTCCTCTTGGATTGCCCTCTGTTGTCTGGCGCATCACCCAGTCTATGACTATCAATCATTACATAGAATCAATGCAAGTTTTTAAGTATGGACAATAATTATGACATCATAACGAGGTCATTATTAGGCAGCAATATTTGTAACATTGATATTTTCAAAGCAGAGAAACATTTGTGATAGTGATACTGTCATGCCTCAAAAACATTTGTGATACTGGTATTTTCAAGTCTAAAAAATATTTGTTAGTGTCGTGAAACGAAGTGTAACCCACTACTTTGTTAATCACTATGTCGAGATACAGATTTGCTTCAACCAATCAACGATCAACGTTCACCAGTCTCTGAGACAGAATAAATTAACGGCCATCTTGTTCACGCAAGATGGCCGATGAAAACTGAATAAAATTAGGCTGTATGAGACCAGGTACAAAACCGGAGGAAACCAATCAACTTGCTCCGCCAGGAACCAACCGAAAGCTTTCCTCAAGTAGTTACTTGACTATATAACACTAGTCAACAACCAAAATGTACCAGAAATGAAAATAGCTGATCTTAACTAATTTTGGTGTGCTGAAAACGAAAATGGCATTAAAAAATGTTGATTGGCTCTAGTTTTCAAGATATAAGCTACTAGTTTATTTAATTACGGTCAATTTATATATATATATGATGCAACTGTTGTGGGCGATTGCATAATTTTTTCTAATGACCAATAAAAATGTAACTAGAAGTTGATGATGCAATCCTACCTATGATTACATCACTTTTGTGTATAAATATCTTATCTCTGATAAAATTTTGCCATTAGTTAGTGCATTTGTCCTTATAAAAAGTATCGTAGTTAGAAATGCCTAGGACATGTGTGAACAGTGCTAATAATTTCTGTTATATATGTGGTGAAGTGACATTTGTATCACAAAAACGAAATATAACTAAAGTGATTAAGAAGGCGTACAGTTTGTATTTTGGCTGCAGAATAGGAGATCAAGATAAGAGCTGGGCGCCACACATATACTGCAATACATGTGCAGCACATCTTAAACTGTGGTTGACTGGCAAAAGGCAAGCTATGCTTTTTGCAGACCCAATGATTTGGAGAGAGCCCACTGATCATCTCAACAACTGTTACTTTTGCATGGTCCCTCCAATTGGAAAAGGCATATTAAAGAAGAAAAAATTGACTCTGGAATATCCAAACATCCCCTCTGCAATACATATGGTACCACATGGCGATGACCTACCAGTTCCCAAATTGCCAGAATCATTTTCAGCTGCTTCCACTGATGAAGAAGAGGACATTGGTGGTCCTGAACCATCAACCTCAAGCGACCCAGAATTTGAGCAAACTACATCCACTAAACCACACTTAATAACCCAAGGTGAACTGAATGATCTTGTAAGAGATCTGAGTTTACCGAAGAACAAGGTGGAGCTTTTGGGTTCCAGATTGCAACAGTGGAATCTCCTGGCAGAAGATGTTACAATTTCTGTGTATAGGAACTGCCAGAAGCCGCTTATTACATTCTTTTTCAAAGAGGGTGACCTTTCTGCGTGCCACAACATTTCTGGTTTAATGGCAGCCCTCAAAATCAATTACATACCGGAAGAGTGGAGGCTTTTCATTGATTCATCCAAGACGAGTCTTAAAGCTGTTTTGTTGAATAATGGTAATGTGTTACCGTCAATTCCAGTTGGTCACGCATTTCATATGAAAGAAACTTATGAAAACATTAAGCAGTTTTTGAAGTGTATAAACTACGATCATCATCATTGGTCTCTTTGCGGTGACTTAAAAGTGGTCGCTCTTTTGCTTGGACTACAGGGTGGATACACCAAGTACTGTTGCTTTCTCTGTGAGTGGGATAGCCGTGCACGAAGTGACCATTACATCAGAAGACATTGACCAATCGGGCAGTCATTGCAGCCTGGCAGTAAGAACGTTGAAAACCCAGCACTTGTCGACACCAGCAAGATTTTGTTGCCCCCCTTGCACATTAAGCTGGGTCTCATGAAAAACTTTGTCAAGGCAATGGAGAAAACAGATGACGCTTTCAAATACCTCATCAGAAAATTTCCAAGACTGAGTGAAGCTAAAATAAGAGAGGGAGTATTTGTTGGTCTGCAAATTCGAAAACTTCTTCATGATGACGAGTTTCTTTGCGTGTTGCATGGCAAGAAAAAAGCAGCATGGCTAGCATTTAAGTCAGTGGTGGACAATTTTCTTGGAAACAACAGATCTGATAATTACAATGAAATTGTAGAAAATCTCCTTCTGAAGTATAAAAGTCTTGGCTGCAACATGTCTTTGAAAATTCATTTTCTGGATTCTCATCTGGATTTCTTTACGTCAAACTGTGGAGCGGTCAGTGATGTGCATGGTGAATGATTTCACCAGGACATTGCTGCTATGGAGACAAGGTATCAAGGCAACTGGAACCCTTCAATGCTTGCTGATTACTGTTGGACTGTGACAATAGAAACCTCATCGATTGACTACAAGAAGCAAGCAAAGAGAGCTCGAACAGCGACTGAATAATGACGGAATGGGTTCAAATGTGCCTTTTTAAAACATGATATGTGAACTTTAAATAATGTTTTTATTTTTTCTATCATTTTATGTTGAAATATCAATTAATTGAGTATGTAACAACAATTTTTATAATGCTAAAGTAGAAAGACTAGCTGTTCACCCCAGAGAATTAAACAAGCATACATTATTTGTATTACTGTAATGTAAATTCATCATTTAAAAAAAACACAGAGCCAATTGGTGAATTTCATTATGATATTTGAAATCAGCATGTCAAAATCAATAAGAAATGGTATATTTAATTTCTGGTACAAATAACTTTTGAAAATTTGTTGACTAGTGTAATCGGGCGGATTTTATGCTAACCACGCAACCCCGAACTTGACGCCAGAGATACAGACTGAAGAGGGAGAAGCTGTCACCTTGATTTATGGTAACTTACCTGAGGGCATCGACCTGCAACCTACTTCACTAAGTCGCGTCAAAACCTGGCCAGTTTAAAATCTTAGGAGGGTAAATATTTTTAGATAAGACCAACTCCAATATAACCAAAACAGTCCTTGTCAGGACTCAATCTATTGTCGCATCTAACTCCAATCTATTGTCTCCTATAACTCCAACCTGATATATCACCAACCAGTCCTCGTCTCATATACTCCTATCATAAGAACATAACAATATTGTTAGGATATATGTTACCAGCTATTGTCAGAGAGGGCGTGATATAGTATAGGGGGAAGGACATTGTTGTATCACACCTAGGTGTACATATTATTGGATTTATTCATGTATTGATTTATATTATGGGATGTATTCATGTATAAAATGTATTCATGTATTGAATCTATGTTATTGAATGTATCCATGTATTAGTTTATCAGAAAGAATGTTTTGCAAGTAGACACCTGTCTTGTCTCGCTATTGCTAAATCATACTGAGCCATGTTGTCATTCATCCCACATGCATACATCGGAGACACGCTCATTTCACTCACACTAGAAATAGGTGGGCTTGAGGACAGAAATTAGCCCCTATTTTTGCTTTGTTACAGGTTTAATTGTGTCCTAAAAAAACCTGAGGTCGTATGTTCGACCAGACTCTACATCTTTGGTCCCCCTCAGTCTTGGGTGGGCTAAAGGAACGATACTCTGCCGGTGGTGTGAACCAAACAAAGAAGAACAGACTTAAGAGAGATGAGTACACATTAGTACCATTTCTGTCGGCATTGTGAGCATAGAACTGTCAATGAAGAAAACGTGAATTAGCGTAGCAAGAGACAATAATAAGATCATAGTGGATAAATTATACGTAAATAACAGCATAGCTGATAAACGTTATATCCTTAATTAACAGCACAGCTGATATAATTTTTGTTCCTATAATTGGAAAACGTGTTGTAATATTTATAAATATAAATATTTGTAAATCATATGTAAACTTACCAATTCATTTCATTCCTTTTTTTTTCAACATTCACCTTTCAGCACAAGAGTAGATAGTGTATATATACTAAATAAAATATAAGGAAATTGTATTTTGAACGACTTGTCAATTTTATCATTGTTAAGTAAAAATCTGTTTCCTTGCTTTGTTTAATATCACAATTAGTTACACAGCAGAGGTGGCGCTTTATGTCGGTCTCCTCTATACTATTGTTTCGAGATCAGATCATTCACAGCCGTAACTAATTTGTGATACCAGTAGTCCTCTCAGACACTGGGACTTCACCATTTTCTGCAGAAATCCTATTTCTGTAATTGTCAGTACTATACTGATCCAAGAGCCAAAATAAAACCTCTCGCCACACTGGGGGCTCGTTCCTGGGATATTTCTGTATATCTTGAGCCATACTTAGTCTATTCATCTATCTACACTCTATCTTGTGCCACCCATAGGTAACATAAGAAAATAAATTTTTTTTTTTGAAAAAAAATTCTATTTTAGGATTTTTAAAACAATATTTTCTTAGGAGGAGTACCATTTAGTACTCAGTAAATAGTTGATGCTCACAAAGTTGCACGGAAATTTTTTGTTCATTTAAATTAATTAAGTTTAATTACAATAATTTGGTTATAGTAAATTTACATACCCTCTCTAAGCAACGCCATGGCTGATCTAGTGAAGTTCAGAACTGCGATCATGCAGATGGGTAAGGAATTAAATTTGACAGGTGATGCTCTCACTCAGTATGTCACAACAGAAGTGGACAAACACATGGATAGGGAAGAAAGAAAGTTGCAATTAGAGACTGAAGCAAAGAAATTAGAGGCTGATAGAGAAGCAAAGAAATTTGAGGCTGAAGAAAGGAGGTTGCAAGCTGAGAGAGAAGACAAAAGACTGGAAGCTGAGAGAGAAGACAAAAGACTGGAAGCTGAGAGAGAAGACAAAAGACTGGAAGCTGAAAGAGAAACTAAAAGGTTAGAAGCTGAGGAAAGGAAATTACAAGCAGAGAGAGACCATCAGTTGAGATTAAAAGAGCTTGAAATTCAGGCAAATACTGGCAATAATGGTGGTAGCTCACCTCACTCTGAGAGTAGCTCCAGCCAGAGCACCTCAAGTGGGGCCATGAATTTTCATCTGGACCCATTTGTTGAGAAAGAAGACGCTATTGAGTCGTACCTGGATAGATACGAAAGACTAGCCACTACCTATGGCTTAGTGAAAGAAAAATGGAGTCTTAAACTATCTCAGGGATTGAGAGGTGTGGCCTACGATGTGTATTTGAAGCTCTCAAGCGATGACCAGGAAGATTATGAAATCCTGAAGCAGGCACTGCTTGTGAGATATGAAAAGAACTCAGAATCATATAGAAAGAAATTCCGAACAGCTAAACTTCTTCCAGGAGAAAACTATCACCAATTCTCTGCTAGACTGGAAACCTATTTGGAAAAATGGAGTAGTTTAGGAAAGTGTCAGGATCTGAAAGAAATGATAATGATGGAGCAAGTGAAAGAGTCCATGCCTCAAGAAATGAGGAAGTTTATCATGGAACAAGGAGCAGAGAGATTGGAAGATATTGTAACTGTTGCTGAGAGATATCAAGCAGCTCAGGCAGAATTATTAGGAAATAAGAAGAAGCAGGGTGAAAACTTCAAATCATCACAAAATTATACCAAATATGAACAAAAGGACCATACCACAAGGAACAAACAAAGATTTGACCAAAAGGACAAAAACCCTCTAAGATCGGATAAGACACCTTACCGGAAGGAAGGAAAGTGGTGTAAAACTTGTCTAATGAGTAACCACAATACTGCGGACTGCAGAAGGAAGAATCCTCATCATCATGCTGCATGTCTTACAACAGGGAATCAAGGAAGGAATGAACTGGCAGTAAGTCAGAAGGACTTCCATCATCCCCCTGTCTGTGAGGAAGTGACCGTGAATGGCACTCAAGTACTGTGTTTATATGACACAGGATTGGACTTTGATTCAGTTGTGTGCTCTTCTCTAGTGAGTCCTGACCAGATAACCACAGAAACAGTGGAAATCAGAGGACCGATCAAGGGAGCAAGAACCATGACACTACCCATAGCTCGAATCAACATAAGATCTCGCTATGTGGAAGGAGAAATCAAAGCAGCAGTGATGGACGACCCTATTTACCCTTTGATTTTGGGGTGTAGGTATGTTTTCCTTGGAGAACCTATAAAACCTGTAGTTATGGCAACAGTCCAGACCAGGGAAAGCTCCAGGAAAATGGAGGAGAATCCTATCAATACTCATCCAGAAGAGATGAAAAAGGCTCAGGCAGCAGATAGCACACTGAAGCCTTGTTTTGGCAAATTGCCTAAAGCACATAACCCTCCAGAGAAAGGAGACTTGTATATGAAGAATGGCCTACTATACAGAAAAGCTGGAACAGGACCTAAAGGGCATGGACAGCTTGTAGTGCCAAAATCTTACAGGGAGAAGGTTATGACGCTAGGACATGCTATACCCTTCAGTGGACATATGGGAATAGGGGCCACTGGACAAAGGATAGCCTGTCACTACTTCTGGCCAGGAATTACAGAGGACATAAAAAGATATGTAAGATCCTGTCCAGAATGCCAAAGAGTAGCTCCTAAGCATAGGACTGCACCAGCAACACTGGGAGAAATGCCTATTATGGGAACCCCTTTTGAACGTGTTGCAGTAGATATTGTTGGACCCCTCACTAGGACCAAGAAGAGAAATGCTTACATCTTAACCTTGGTTGATACTTGCTCTATGTGGGGAGAAGCAGTGGCCATGTCAGCTATAGATTCAAAGCACGTGGCAGAGGCCCTGTTGACAATATTTACCCGATTAGGTTTCCCGCATCAGATATTGACTGACAATGGGTCTCAGTTTAAGGGAAAGCTAACACAAGAAGTATTCAGGATATTTCAAGCCAGGCACTATCATTGTAGTCCCTACCATGCCCAAGGGAACGGTCAAGTAGAGCGGTTCAATGATACGCTAATTTCAATCCTTAGAAAGCTGGCGAGTGAAAAATCTGATACTTGGGATACATACTTACCCGCTGCACTATTTGCATATAGGGAAGTACCCCACAACTCAACTGGATTGGCTCCAGCTACATTGTTGTTTGGAAGACCAATAAAAGGTCCACTGGAAGCATTGCTGCGGACATGGACTGATGAAAAGGCAGAGGAAACAGTGACTTCCGCATACCAGTACGTCAACGAGTTGACATCTCGATTGAAAGCAGGTTGGAAACTGGCCAATGATAACTTAAGACAGGCCAGGAGGAAGCATGCTGCGTACTACAACAAAAAAGCAAAGGATAGGGAACTGGAGGTGGGTGAAAAGGTGTTATTACTGTTGCCAAGCAGCAATAATAAATTGCAGATTGGATGGCAGGGACCCTATGTCATACTGGAGAAACTTTCCAGGACCAATTATAAGATTGACAAGAAAGGAAAGGAGAAGGTATATCATGTCAATCTTCTTAAAAAAATACTATGACAAGGAATCATCAGAAGTTGCACATATTAACCCTAGCCATTGCAACAGAAATGCACGGTGAACCACTTCACTCTATGGAGTATCCACTCACAACTACAGAGGATTATGTTCAAGTAAATATTAGTGAACATTTAACTCCAGAGCAGAAGAAGAGGGTTCAGAAAGTGTTGGAAACCCATGCTGATGTGCTCACAGATAAACCAGGTCGTACGAATCTGTTAGAGTACGACATGAAGGTTACCGACCCTACCCCAGTATGCATGAGAACATACCCTATACCCTATGCGAAAGCCCAAGCACTAAGGGAGGAAGTTGATTATCTGTTGAAGGAGAAAATTATCTCGAAGTCAGACTCTCCCTATAGCTCAAGTGTGGTGCTATTGAGAAAACCGAGTGGTGAACACAGGTTATGTATTGACTACCGGAAGCTTAATGCGATCACAGAATCTCAGGTGGACCCATTACCTGACACCAACCAGCTGTTCTCTACACTGAGTAAGGCTAGGTATTTATCGAAGGTAGATCTAAGCAAGGGATACTACCAAATACCAGTGAAACCAGAAGTTAGGAAAATGCTGGCATTCAGTACATCAGACGGACACTACGAGTTTAATGTACTACCCTTTGGGCTGAAAAATGCTCCAAGTATCTTTTCAAGAATGATGAGGAAATTATTGGAACCTCTACAAAATCCCCATATCACTAACTTTATGGATGACATTCTTGTTGCAACAAACACATTTGAAGAGCATATAGTAGCGCTCTCCATGTTGTTCGACAGACTGAGAGAAACTGGATTGACTGCACGTCCAACCAAGTGCTATATCGGTTGTAAGGAGTTGGAATTCTTAGGTCACACTATTTCTACAGGTCATATGTCTCCTGACCCAAAGAATATAGAGAAGCTAAAGAAGGCACCCAGACCTCAAACAAAGAAAGATGTGAGATCATTCGTGTCTTTATGTGGGTTCTATCAGAAGTACATACCCCACTTTAACTCTCTGTGTGCACCATTAACCAACTTAACGAAGAAAGGACAGCCTGACAAAATCAAATGGAATGCTGATTGTGAAAAAGCTTACACAGAGCTAAAAGCAAAACTCACCAGCAAACCAATCCTTACACTACCCGATATCACACAGGAATTTGTATTAAGGACGGACGCTAGCAGTATAGGGATAGGTGCAACTCTCTTGCAGAAATCAAAAGCCCAGCCGGAGGAACTTTTACCAGTCGCCTACGCCAGTAGGAAGCTGAATGCAGCTGAGTTGAACTACTCGACCATAGAGAAGGAATGTTTAGCTCTAATTTGGTCCATCAACAAATTTTCACCTTATCTGTATGGGACACACTTCATTGTCCAAAGCGATCACCAACCTTTAACATTCTTGGCTGCATCTAAAAAACTAAATTCGAGATTGTTAAGGTGGAGTCTGCTTCTTGCGCCTTATTCCTTTACCGTGAATTACATTCCGGGAAGAGACAATGTAGGAGCTGATTTTTTAAGTCGACACCCTAGTACTCTGGAAGGACAGACGCAAAAGGATTAACCACAGCAGGGGTTTACACGTCAGCTATGACAAGTCACAGCTAGGAAAGGAGGGGGCTATGTCGTGAAACGAAGTGTAACCCACTACTTTGTTAATCACTATGTCGAGATACAGATTTGCTTCAACCAATCAACGATCAACGTTCACCAGTCTCTGAGACAGAATAAATTAACGGCCATCTTGTTCACGCAAGATGGCCGATGAAAACTGAATAAAATTAGGCTGTATGAGACCAGGTACAAAACCGGAGGAAACCAATCAACTTGCTCCGCCAGGAACCAACCGAAAGCTTTCCTCAAGTAGTTACTTGACTATATAATCGGGCGGATTTTATGCTAACCACGCAACCCCGAACTTGACGCCAGAGATACAGACTGAAGAGGGAGAAGCTGTCACCTTGATTTATGGTAACTTACCTGAGGGCATCGACCTGCAACCTACTTCACTAAGTCGCGTCAAAACCTGGCCAGTTTAAAATCTTAGGAGGGTAAATATTTTTACGATAACCGTTGGTATTTGTTGTGTGTCATTTATACTACCTATCAGGTTACTGATTGTATCTTGGGGGGAATTAAGTATAATGATTGTATTTCCTATTATGATTGAATAGACGAAGACTAATAGGACTCATACTTCAACCTATTGTCTCCTATACTTCAATCTATTGTCAGTCTATAACTTCAGTCTATTGTCTCTGATAATTCCAAACTGTAAATATAACCAAAACAGTCCTTGTTAGGACTCAATCTATTGTCTCCTATAACCTGCAATATAACCAAAACAGTCCTTGTTAGGACTCAATCTATTGTCTCCTATAACTCAATCTATTGTCTCAGATAAGACCAACTGCAATATAACCAAAACAGTCCTTGTTAGGACTCAATCTATTGTCTCCTATAACTCAATCTATTGTCTCAGATAAGACCAACTCCAATATAACCAAAACAGTCCTTGTCAGGACTCAATCTATTGTCGCATCTAACTCCAATCTATTGTCTCCTATAACTCCAACCTGATATATCACCAACCAGTCCTCGTCTCATATACTCCTATCATAAGAACATAACAATATTGTTAGGATATATGTTACCAGCTATTGTCAGAGAGGGCGTGATATAGTATAGGGGGAAGGACATTGTTGTATCACACCTAGGTGTACATATTATTGGATTTATTCATGTATTGATTTATATTATGGGATGTATTCATGTATAAAATGTATTCATGTATTGAATCTATATTATTGAATGTATCCATGTATTAGTTTATCAGAAAGAATGTTTTGCAAGTAGACACCTGTCTTGTCTCGCTATTGCTAAATCATACTGAGCCATGTTGTCATTCATCCCACATGCATACATCGGAGACACGCTCATTTCACTCACACTAGAAATAGGTGGGCTTGAGGACAGAAATTAGCCCCTATTTTTGCTTTGTTACAGGTTTAATTGTGTCCTAAAAACCTGAGGTCGTATGTTCGAGTCAATCCCGCTGCCTGGAACTCCGCAGGAGCATAGAGGTTGACCAGACTCTACATCTTTGGTCCCCCTCAGTCTTGGGTGGGCTAAAGGAACGATACTCTGCCGGTGGTGTGAACCAAACAAAGAAGAACAGACTTAAGAGAGATGAGTACACATTAGTACCATTTCTGTCGGCATTGTGAGCATAGAACTGTCAATGAAGAAAACGTGAATTAGCGTAGCAAGAGACAATAATAAGATCATAGTGGATAAATTATACGTAAATAACAGCATAGCTGATAAACGTTATATCCTTAATTAACAGCACAGCTGATATAATTTTTTGTTCCTATAATTGGAAAACGTGTTGTAATATTTATAAATATAAATATTTGTAAATCATATGTAAACTTACCAATTCATTTCATTCCATTTTTTTTTTTGCAACATTCACCTTTCAGCACAAGAGTAGATAGTGTATATATACTAAATAAAATATAAGGAAATTGTATTTTGAACGACTTGTCAATTTTATCATTGTTAAGTAAAAATCTGTTTCCTTGCTTTGTTTAATATCACAATTAGTTACACAGCAGAGGTGGCGCTTTATGTCGGTCTCCTCTATACTATTGTTTCGAGATCAGATCATTCACAGCCGTAACTAATTTGTGATACCAGTAGTCCTCTCAGACACTGGGACTTCACCATTTTCTGCAGAAATCCTATTTCTGTAATTGTCAGTACTATACTGATCCAAGAGCCAAAATAAAACCTCTCGCCACACTGGGGGCTCGTTCCTGGGATATTTCTGTATATCTTGAGCCATACTTAGTCTATTCATCTATCTACACTCTATCTTGTGCCACCCATAGGTAACATAAGAAAATAAATTTTTATTTTTTGAAAAAAAATTCTATTTTAGGATTTTTAAAACAATATTTTCTTAGGAGGAGTACCATTTAGTACTCAGTAAATAGTTGATGCTCACAAAGTTGCACGGAAATTTTTTGTTCATTTAAAGTAATTAATTTTAATTACAATAATTTGGTTATAGTAAATTTACATACCCTCTCTAAGCAACGCCATGGCTGATCTAGTGAAGTTCAGAACTGCGATCATGCAGATGGGTAAGGAATTAAATTTGACAGGTGATGCTCTCACTCAGTATGTCACAACAGAAGTGGACAAACACATGGATAGGGAAGAAAGAAAGTTGCAATTAGAGACTGAAGCAAAGAAATTAGAGGCTGATAGAGAAGCAAAGAAATTTGAGGCTGAAGAAAGGAGGTTGCAAGCTGAGAGAGAAGACAAAAGACTGGAAGCTGAGAGAGAAGACAAAAGACTGGAAGCTGAGAGAGAAGACAAAAGACTGGAAGCTGAAAGAGAAACTAAAAGGTTAGAAGCTGAGGAAAGGAAATTACAAGCAGAGAGAGACCATCAGTTGAGATTAAAAGAGCTTGAAATTCAGGCAAATACTGGCAATAATGGTGGTAGCTCACCTCACTCTGAGAGTAGCTCCAGCCAGAGCACCTCAAGTGGGGCCATGAATTTTCATCTGGACCCATTTGTTGAGAAAGAAGACGCCATTGAGTCGTACCTGGATAGATACGAAAGACTAGCCACTACCTATGGCTTAGTGAAAGAAAAATGGAGTCTTAAACTATCTCAGGGATTGAGAGGTGTGGCCTACGATGTGTATTTGAAGCTCTCAAGAGATGACCAGGAAGATTATGAAATCCTGAAGCAGGCACTGCTTGTGAGATATGAAAAGAACTCAGAATCATATAGAAAGAAATTCCGAACAGCTAAACTTCTTCCAGGAGAAAACTATCACCAATTCTCTGCTAGACTGGAAACCTATTTGGAAAAATGGAGTAGTTTAGGAAAGTGTCAGGATCTGAAAGAAATGATAATGATGGAGCAAGTGAAAGAGTCCATGCCTCAAGAAATGAGGAAGTTTATCATGGAACAAGGAGCAGAGAGATTGGAAGATATTGTAACTGTTGCTGAGAGATATCAAGCAGCTCAGGCAGAATTATTAGGAAATAAGAAGAAGCAGGGTGAAAACTTCAAATCATCACAAAACTATACCAAATATGAACAAAAGGACCATACCACAAGGAACAAACAAAGATTTGACCAAAAGGACAAAAACCCTCTAAGATCGGATAAGACACCTTACCGGAAGGAAGGAAAGTGGTGTAAAACTTGTCTAATGAGTAACCACAATACTGCGGACTGCAGAAGGAAGAATCCTCCTCATCATGCTGCATGTCTTACAACAGGGAATCAGGGAAGGAATGAACTGGCAGTAAGTCAGAAGGACTTCCATCATCCCCCTGTCTGTGAGGAAGTGACCGTGAATGGCACTCAAGTACTGTGTTTATATGACACAGGATTGGACTTTGATTCAGTTGTGTGCTCTTCTCTAGTGAGTCCTGACCAGATAACCACAGAAACAGTGGAAATCAGAGGACCGATCAAGGGAGCAAGAACCATGACACTACCCATAGCTCGAATCAACATAAGATCTCGCTATGTGGAAGGAGAAATCAAAGCAGCAGTGATGGACGACCCTATTTACCCTTTGATTTTGGGGTGTAGGTATGTTTTCCTTGGAGAACCTATAAAACCTGTAGTTATGGCAACAGTCCAGACCAGGGAAAGCTCCAGGAAAATGGAGGAGAATCCTATCAATACTCATCCAGAAGAGATGAAAAAGGCTCAGGCAGCAGATAGCACACTGAAGCCTTGTTTTGGCAAATTGCCTAAAGCACATAACCCTCCAGAGAAAGGAGACTTGTATATGAAGAATGGCCTACTATACAGAAAAGCTGGAACAGGACCTAAAGGGCATGGACAGCTTGTAGTGCCAAAATCTTACAGGGAGAAGGTTATGACGCTAGGACATGCTATACCCTTCAGTGGACATATGGGAATAGGGGCCACTGGACAAAGGATAGCCTGTCACTACTTCTGGCCAGGAATTACAGAGGACATAAAAAGATATGTAAGATCCTGTCCAGAATGCCAAAGAGTAGCTCCTAAGCATAGGACTGCACCAGCAACACTGGGAGAAATGCCTATTATGGGAACCCCTTTTGAACGTGTTGCAGTAGATATTGTTGGACCCCTCACTAGGACCAAGAAGAGAAATGCTTACATCTTAACCTTGGTTGATACTTGCTCTATGTGGGGAGAAGCAGTGGCCATGTCAGCTATAGATTCAAAGCACGTGGCAGAGGCCCTGTTGACAATATTTACCCGATTAGGTTTCCCGCATCAGATATTGACTGACAATGGGTCTCAGTTTAAGGGAAAGCTAACACAAGAAGTATTCAGGATATTTCAAGCCAGGCACTATCATTGTAGTCCCTACCATGCCCAAGGGAACGGTCAAGTAGAGCGGTTCAATGGTACGCTAATTTCAATCCTTAGAAAGCTGGCGAGTGAAAAACCTGATACTTGGGATACATACTTACCCGCTGCACTATTTGCATATAGGGAAGTACCCCACAACTCAACTGGATTGGCTCCAGCTACATTGTTGTTTGGAAGACCAATAAAAGGTCCACTGGAAGCATTGCTGCGGACATGGACTGATGAAAAGGCAGAGGAAACAGTGACTTCCGCATACCAGTACGTCAACGAGTTGACATCTCGATTGAAAGCAGGTTGGAAACTGGCCAATGATAACTTAAGACAGGCCAGGAGGAAGCATGCTGCGTACTACAACAAAAAAGCAAAGGATAGGGAACTGGAGGTGGGTGAAAAGGTGTTATTACTGTTGCCAAGCAGCAATAATAAATTGCAGATTGGATGGCAGGGACCCTATGTCATACTGGAGAAACTTTCCAGGACCAATTATAAGATTGACAAGAAAGGAAAGGAGAAGGTATATCATGTCAATCTTCTTAAAAAATACTATGACAAGGAATCATCAGAAGTTGCACATATTATGACCCTAGCCATTGCAACAGAAATGCACGGTGAACCACTTCACTCTATGGAGTATCCACTCACAACTACAGAGGATTATGTTCAAGTAAATATTAGTGAACATTTAACTCCAGAGCAGAAGAAGAGGGTTCAGAAAGTGTTGGAAACCCATGCTGATGTGCTCACAGATAAACCAGGTCGTACGAATCTGTTAGAGTACGACATGAAGGTTACCGACCCTACCCCAGTATGCATGAGAACATACCCTATACCCTATGCGAAAGCCCAAGCACTAAGGGAGGAAGTTGATTATCTGTTGAAGGAGAAAATTATCTCGAAGTCAGACTCTCCCTATAGCTCAAGTGTGGTGCTATTGAGAAAACCGAGTGGTGAACACAGGTTATGTATTGACTACCGGAAGCTTAATGCGATCACAGAATCTCAGGTGGACCCATTACCTGACACCAACCAGCTGTTCTCTACACTGAGTAAGGCTAGGTATTTATCGAAGGTAGATCTAAGCAAGGGATACTACCAAATACCAGTGAAACCAGAAGTTAGGAAAATGCTGGCATTCAGTACATCAGACGGACACTACGAGTTTAATGTACTACCCTTTGGGCTGAAAAATGCTCCAAGTATCTTTTCAAGAATGATGAGGAAATTATTGGAACCTCTACAAAATCCCCATATCACTAACTTTATGGATGACATTCTTGTTGCAACAAACACATTTGAAGAGCATATAGTAGCGCTCTCCATGTTGTTCGACAGACTGAGAGAAACTGGATTGACTGCACGTCCAACCAAGTGCTATATCGGTTGTAAGGAGTTGGAATTCTTAGGTCACACTATTTCTACAGGTCATATGTCTCCTGACCCAAAGAATATAGAGAAGCTAAAGAAGGCACCCAGACCTCAAACGAAGAAAGATGTGAGATCATTCGTGTCTTTATGTGGGTTCTATCAGAAGTACATACCCCACTTTAACTCTCTGTGTGCACCATTAACCAACTTAACGAAGAAAGGACAGCCTGACAAAATCAAATGGAATGCTGATTGTGAAAAAGCTTACACAGAGCTAAAAAGCAAAACTCACCAGCAAACCAATCCTTACACTACCCGATATCACACAGGAATTTGTATTAAGGACGGACGCTAGCAGTATAGGGATAGGTGCAACTCTCTTGCAGAAATCAAAAGCCCAGCCGGAGGAACTTTTACCAGTCGCCTACGCCAGTAGGAAGCTGAATGCAGCTGAGTTGAACTACTCGACCATAGAGAAGGAATGTTTAGCTCTAATTTGGTCCATCAACAAATTTTCACCTTATCTGTATGGGACACACTTCATTGTCCAAAGCGATCACCAACCTTTAACATTCTTGGCTGCATCTAAAAAAGCTAAATTCGAGATTGTTAAGGTGGAGTCTGCTTCTTGCGCCTTATTCCTTTACCGTGAATTACATTCCGGGAAGAGACAATGTAGGAGCTGATTTTTTAAGTCGACACCCTAGTACTCTGGAAGGACAGACGCAAAAGGATTAACCACAGCAGGGGTTTACACGTCAGCTATGACAAGTCACAGCTAGGAAAGGAGGGGGCTATGTCGTGAAACGAAGTGTAACCCACTACTTTGTTAATCACTATGTCGAGATACAGATTTGCTTCAACCAATCAACGATCAACGTTCACCAGTCTCTGAGACAGAATAAATTAACGGCCATCTTGTTCACGCAAGATGGCCGATGAAAACTGAATAAAATTAGGCTGTATGAGACCAGGTACAAAACCGGAGGAAACCAATCAACTTGCTCCGCCAGGAACCAACCGAAAGCTTTCCTCAAGTAGTTACTTGACTATATAATCGGGCGGATTTTATGCTAACCACGCAACCCCGAACTTGACGCCAGAGATACAGACTGAAGAGGGAGAAGCTGTCACCTTGATTTATGGTAACTTACCTGAGGGCATCGACCTGCAACCTACTTCACTAAGTCGCGTCAAAACCTGGCCAGTTTAAAATCTTAGGAGGGTAAATATTTTTACGATAACCGTTGGTATTTGTTGTGTGTCATTTATACTACCTATCAGGTTACTGATTGTATCTTGGGGGGAATTAAGTATAATGATTGTATTTCCTATTATGATTGAATAGACGAAGACTAATAGGACTCATACTTCAACCTATTGTCTCCTATACTTCAATCTATTGTCAGTCTATAACTTCAGTCTATTGTCTCTGATAATTCCAAACTGTAAATATAACCAAAACAGTCCTTGTTAGGACTCAATCTATTGTCTCCTATAAACTGCAATATAACCAAAACAGTCCTTGTTAGGACTCAATCTATTGTCTCCTATAACTCAATCTATTGTCTCAGATAAGACCAACTCCAATATAACCAAAACAGTCCTTGTCAGGACTCAATCTATTGTCGCATCTAACTCCAATCTATTGTCTCCTATAACTCCAACCTGATATATCACCAACCAGTCCTCGTCTCATATACTCCTATCATAAGAACATAACAATATTGTTAGGATATATGTTACCAGCTATTGTCAGAGAGGGCGTGATATAGTATAGGGGGAAGGACATTGTTGTATCACACCTAGGTGTACATATTATTGGATTTATTCATGTATTGATTTATATTATGGGATGTATTCATGTATAAAATGTATTCATGTATTGAATCTATATTATTGAATGTATCCATGTATTAGTTTATCAGAAAGAATGTTTTGCAAGTAGACACCTGTCTTGTCTCGCTATTGCTAAATCATACTGAGCCATGTTGTCATTCATCCCACATGCATACATCGGAGACACGCTCATTTCACTCACACTAGAAATAGGTGGGCTTGAGGACAGAAATTAGCCCCTATTTTTGCTTTGTTACAGGTTTAATTGTGTCCTAAAAAAAACCTGAGGTCGTATGTTCGAGTCAATCCCGCTGCCTGGAACTCCGCAGGAGCATAGAGGTTGACCAGACTCTACATCTTTGGTCCCCCTCAGTCTTGGGTGGGCTAAAGGAACGATACTCTGCCGGTGGTGTGAACCAAACAAAGAAGAACAGACTTAAGAGAGATGAGTACACATTAGTACCATTTCTGTCGGCATTGTGAGCATAGAACTGTCAATGAAGAAAACGTGAATTAGCGTAGCAAGAGACAATAATAAGATCATAGTGGATAAATTATACGTAAATAACAGCATAGCTGATAAACGTTATATCCTTAATTAACAGCACAGCTGATATAATTTTTGTTCCTATAATTGGAAAACGTGTTGTAATATTTATAAATATAAATATTTGTAAATCATATGTAAACTTACCAATTCATTTCATTCCATTTTTTTTGCAACATTCACCTTTCAGCACAAGAGTAGATAGTGTATATATACTAAATAAAATATAAGGAAATTGTATTTTGAACGACTTGTCAATTTTATCATTGTTAAGTAAAAATCTGTTTCCTTGCTTTGTTTAATATCACAATTAGTTACACAGCAGAGGTGGCGCTTTATGTCGGTCTCCTCTATACTATTGTTTCGAGATCAGATCATTCACAGCCGTAACTAATTTGTGATACCAGTAGTCCTCTCAGACACTGGGACTTCACCATTTTCTGCAGAAATCCTATTTCTGTAATTGTCAGTACTATACTGATCCAAGAGCCAAAATAAAACCTCTCGCCACAGTTAGGTTGATATTGTACTGTCATAGAAACATTTGTGATACTGACATTGTACTGTCATAGAAACATTTGTGATACCTATATTGTACGGTCACAGAAATATTGGTTATACTGATATTGTAATGTTACAGAAATATTGGTTATAATGATATTGTACTGTCATAGAAATAGTTGTTATACTGATATTGTATTGTCAATTAAATATTGGTTATACTGATATTGTCTTCTTCTTCTTCTCTGATCCTTAGCCGCCGACCGTCAAAGCAGTCAGTGGCCATCACGCCTAGTGGCGTCTTGTAGGGCAACAACAAATTGATTCCATTTTGCTCGGTCGGTGGCCATCCTTCGTACAGTGCCCCAACTCTGGTTCATTCTTTGCATCTCAGCCTCCACAGTCCTCCGCCAGGTTGTTTTTGGTCGGCCTCTTTTTCGTTTTCCTTCAGGGGTCCAAAGCATAGCTGTTCTTGTGATGGCATCGGGGTCTCTTCTGAGGACATGACCAACCCAGTTCCAGCATCTGCCAGCTATGATGGTGTGCATGTCCTCTTGCTTGCTACGAGTAAGCAGATCTTGGTTAGTGATGGTATTCGGCCAAAAGATTCGGTGAATTTTTCTTAGGCATGTTGTGTGAAAAGAGGACAATTTCGACATTTCCTTCTCTGTAACTCTCCAGCATTCCGCACCATAGAGAAGCACAGAAAGCACACAGCTCTGATATAATCTTAATTTTGTGCTTGTGCTGTATTGGGAGGACTTCCAGATGTTGTTTAGGCTAAAGAAGGCTGTTCTTGCCTTATTCATTCTGGTGTTGATGTCTTTGCCTGCCCCGCCGTCTGGTGTTACTATGCTTCCTAGGTATGTGAAGGTATCTGTCTGTACCAATTGCTTATTCCTTACTGATATGGGCTCAGGGTTGCTCACATTGAGCGTCATGACCTCAGACTTCTTTAAATTGATGTTCAAGCCCACCTGCTGGCTAAACTTATTAAGTCTATCTGTTTTTTCCTGGATGTGTTGATGTGAATGTGCTAGTAGTGCAATGTCATCTGCATATTCCAGATCTTCCAATGTAGAAAATGTTGTCCATCTTATTCCTCTTGGACTGCCCTCTGTTGTCTGGCGCATCACCCAGTCTATGACTGTTAAAAATAGAGTGGTTGATAAGGGGCATCCCTGTCGTACTCCTGTCTTCACCTCAAAGGTTAGGTTGCTCTGCCCAACACTGCACGTAAAGTTTGCATAGAGGCTTTTTATGATTGACACTATGCAGCTTGGAATTCCATAAGCCCTCAGTATTTTCCATAAACTGATGAATTTAGTTATTTTGTATACTGTGCTTTGTTCACTTCTCAGTGCTGCCTCCTCTGCCTGTCTTGCAAGATCGTCTAGGAAATTCCTTTTGTTGGCTCGGGTTTGGCGTTTAACTTCCTTGTCCAGCTGACTGTACTGTTCGCTATATAGTTGCATTAACCTGGGGGACTTCGCTTCTGTTTTCTTTCTTTTCATTTCCTTTCTCATCGTTATGGTGTTTAAAGTTTCTGGTGTTATCCAGTCTTGCTTCTTCCTTTCCTGGAATCCCAAGCATGATTTGCTGCTTTCTTTGTATATTGTTGAAATGGTGTTGAAATTCTGGTCTATATCATCAGTCAATGTCTTTTCCTGACTTTTGGCAAATTGATATCGTTTCTTTATGTCGGCCGTAAAAGCTTTTCTGGTAAGGGAGTCCTTCAATTTGCTGATGTCAAACCTTTTCTGTGTGGTTACAGTTGGTGCAGCCCTTCTTAGTTTCACTTTCAGTTTTGCTACTACTAATGGTGATCACTTCCCACATCTGCACCTCTTCTTACCTTCACATCTTGTAATGCATGTCTCCATCTACCGTTAACCATGATGTGGTCTATCTGGTTTCTGTCCCGACCATTTGGTGATTCCCATGTTAATTTGTGAATTTCTTTATGTTGGAAGAGTGTTCCTCCAATGACCAGGTTATTAATGCTACAGAAACTTATTAGTATATCCCCATTTTCGTTTGCTGTTCCGCTGCCGCATTTCCCCATTGTTCTTTCATTATATGTATTGTGTGTACCAACTTTCGCATTGAGGTCTCCCATTACTATAACAAGATCATATCTAGGTGTGTCTTCCATTTCTTTCTGCAGTTGTTGATAGAATTCATCCTTGACCTCCTCATCGCTATCATTCGTTGGTGCGTAGCATTGTATTATTGTAGTGTTGATGAATCTCCCTCTCAATCTTAATCTTATCAGTCTGTTGTTGATGGGTTTCCATTCCAGTAATGTCCTTTCTATTCCTTTCTGTAGAATAATGGCTACGCCTTCATTGTGTTGTCCATCCTCTCTTCCAGAGTAAAGTACTGTTTCTCCTGTTGCTGTTTTAACTTTTCCTGCCCCTGTCCATCTGCTCTCGCTTATCCCTAGAATGTGTAACCTATAGTTTCTCATTTCTGCCGTGACCTGTCTTAGTTTACCTGTCTCGTACATTGTCCTGACATTCCAAAAACCTATTCTTGTATCCTGTTTTGCGGTCAGGACATCCGTTTTCATGTCAGTGGCTTCCTTTCGGCTTTCACCACTGACAGTCATACGAGCCACAGACTCCGAATGTCCATCCCGCAGCAAAGTTTGTTCATTTATTATTGTTTCCGTAACTTGATATTTTCATGCCAGAGACATAATTCTGATATTTTCATGGCTGAGAAATAATTCTATTTTCACCCCAGAGAAATAATTATATTTTCATGCCAGAGAAATAATTATGATATTTTCATGCCAGAGAAATAATTCTATTTTCATGCCGGAGACATAATTCTGATATTTTCATGCCAGTGACATAATTCTGATATTTTCATGCCAGAGAAATAACTCTGATATTTTCATGCCAGAGAAATAATTCTATTTTCATGCCAGAGAAATAATTATATTTTCATTCCTCAGAAATATTTGTGATCTTGATGATTTCATGCCTCAGCAACACTTCTACTGCTACTTTCATACCTCAGAAATATTTGTGATCTTGGTGATTTCATGCCTCAGCAACACTTCTACTGCTACTTTCATACCTCAGAAATATTTGTGATCTTGGTGATTTCATGCCTCAGCAACACTTCCAGTTATTTTCATACCTCAGAAATATTTATGATATTGGTGATTTCATGCCTTAGCAACACTTCCACTGCTATTTTCATATCTCATAAATATTTGTGATCTTGGTGATTTCATGCCTCAGAAACTTTTGTGATCTTAATTGTTGTGTACCATAAGTTATGGGATGCTGAAATTTAACTGCCAAAGAAAAAGATGTAATGCTAATAATCCTTTATCACAGAAATGAATGTGAAGCTAATATTCTACTGCCACAGAAACACAAATGTCAATGCTCAAAGGAACATTTGTGATTTTTATATTTTCCAGTTACACAAACAGCTGTGCCACTTATGTTCCCTGCTAGTATTATTCTTCTAATTATGTTCACAACTCTCAAGATTCATTGGAATAAAAAAAAAATCATCCCAATATGGCTAACTAAGGGTGGGTAACTTAATCAAATCCACAGAAAACTTACTTTCGATATTCAAATGGGACTATAAATTTGCGGACATAATCTTTGTCATAACCACAGACAACACAGACATTCTTCTTCTCCTGAAGATAATAATTTCTCTCAGACTCTGGTCTATTTGATGGTTCAAAGCGCAGACGTACAGTCAAGGGATCTTCACAAACCATATCTGAAAAGGGTGTGTTCTCAAGTAATCATGTTGTACTTTCATCTGCTATGTGATTCAAATTAAAACCAGAAATACTTTAATACAATACTGATCAAATATTATCCTGTGCGGGTCAGAGAACACACCTTAAGAAAACTGCAAATAGCATTCGGTATTGCTTCATCATCATCATCATCATCCCTTACTCTCCTTATGGAGAATGGAACCACCAATAGCTGGTCCCCCTTGCAGGAAGACTGCCCCAAGCATTCACATGCTCTTGCAGCAGTGGTTTCTGTTTTACAAGAGGTTGCCAGTCTCAGGCACAATCTCATATAAGTCGCCCTTGAAGACATACATGAGGTTGCCAGTCTCAGGCACAACCTCATATAAGTCACCCTTGAAGACATACATGAGGTTGCCAGTCTCATGCACAACCTCATATAAGTCGCCCTTGAAGACATACATGAGGGAGCATGGTCCTATCTTTTCTCTGTCTCATCACAGATCTCTTGGAACTACATGGGGGCTAGCATTACTTCCTGTCTTTTCTGGACGGTTGTTGATTACCAAGAATCGAACTAATTTTTTATTTGCGCTGTTTTAACAAGAGTAATCATCATCATCATCATGTGACGTATTCTCTCCAGAACATTGTCTCCATTGCAGCTGCTCTGAACGCATCATAATTCTGGGCAAGTCGACCTGCATCAACCAAAGACAAGTTCAGACTCTCTGTGATGTCCTGGGTCCACCGTCGTCTAGGTCGACCCCTTTCCCTTTTTCCAGGGACCATGCCTTCCATCACAAACTTTTCCAGACTATTATGTCTTTTTATATGACCACAAAATTTCAGCTTCCTTATTGCGATGGTATTTAGGAGCCAATTTTCCTCTACGTTTAGTGAGCGCAGTCCTTCTCTGTTGGTCTTTTTTTTCTGTCCATGGTATTCTCAACATCCTTCTGTAGCAATTCATTTCGAATGATGTAACCTTTTTTGCAACGTTTTATTGAGTGTTCAAGTCTCGCAGCTGTATGTTGCTACTGGGAATATACATGCTCTGATCAGTTGTAACTTTGTTTCTTTGCTTGTGCCTTGCCATAGGTTTTCATCTGTATTAGTTTATGTGAGGCAATTGCAAGTCTTCTTTTAATTTCTACTGCAGTCACCAGAGCTGTTGATGATTGATCCTAAGTATTCAAATTAATGAACACCTTCCAGTTCTTCGTTATCAATTTCAATTTCTGGTTTGGTCTTTACACTGTCTGTTGTCAATACTTTGGTCTTCTTGGTGTTTAGGTATAGATTCTGGGCCTCACTGTGTTTTTTTGGTGGACAGAATTAATTGTTCAAGTCCTTCTGGGTTGGTCGATAGGAGGACTGTGTCGTCAGCATATCTGATTTCCGGGATCTGGTACCCGCCGATGTTAAATGGGCCAAACTCTGTGTGTTCTTGGTCATCTCTTACATTTCTCATGATATTCTCGGCATAAATGTTAAACAGGTAAGGGGAAAGGGTACAGCCTTGTCTTACTCCAATATAATAATAAAACTGGTTATACTGAAAAACACCAATATAATAATAAAATTGGTTATACTGAAAAACACCAATATAATAATAATAATGGATATACTGAAAAACACCAATATAATAATAAAAATGGTTATACTGAAAAACACCAATATAGTAATAAAAATGGTTATACTGGAAAAACACACAAAAATCTGAAAACATACAGATTCCAAACAGGGTTATGAACTCACCCTATCTTAACTTTTTTTTACTACCCTATGTATTTTGAACAAGTCCCCACCCCCCCCCCCCCCCCCCCCCCCCCCCCCCCCCCTCCCCCAAAAAAAAGTAAGAATTGAGATCCTATGTCGCAGAAAACTTTTAATACCTTTCATTATTCTAATTTCCCACTGCAAGAACTCATATGAATAAATCACTTTATGTTATATTTTAAGTGGCAATGTGAACAAAAATAAGAAGCCAGACTTTTATTGGGATTAAGCAGAGTTTCTTAACCTGTGGTCCATGGAGCCCTTAAAAGTCCATGATTGGATTCTAGGGGATCCATGTACTTAAAATTTATAATGTAAAATTTTGTTTCTTCTGATTTTATGTACATATTTTTTCCAAGAAGAGTTCCACAGCCTTCATCGGACAATCAAAGAGGTCATAGCCCTCACTGAACAATCAAAGGGGCTCATAGCCCTCACTGAACAATCAAAGGGGCTCATAGCCTTCACTAAACAATCAAAGGGGTCCATAGCCTTCATCAGACAATCAAAGAGGTCATAGCCGTCACTGAACACTCAAAGGGGCTCATAGCCTTCACTGAACAATCAAAGGGGCTCATAGCCTTCATCAGACAATCAGAGGTCATAGCCCTCACTGAACACTCAAAGGGGTTCATAGCCTTCACTGAACAATCAAAGGGGCTCATAGCCTTCACTGAACAATCAAAGGGGCTCATAGCCTTCATCAGACAATCAAAGAGGTCATAGCCCTCACTGAACACTCAAAGGGGTTCATAGCCTTCACTAAACAATCAAAGGGGTCCATAGCCTTCATTAGACAATGAAAGGTCTCCATAGCCTTCACTGGACAATCAGAGCAGTCAATGACACAAAAAAAGGTTAAGAAACCCTGGGGTAAAGGATAAAGCAATGGCCTGCATTATGACTGCAAGGTCATTATCAGGGCCGTAGGTAAGAAAACATCAGAGAAAAGAAAGTAAGAACTAATATAAATGCCAACAAATCTAGATCCTGGAAATAGCCTCCTGAATTGAACCAAACTGGTAGTGAGTGACTGCCTAAATTACATATTGAAGATAAAATCATCACAGACAGAAATTACAGGGATTGTAACATCATCCCCTTGGAGCGAGGTGATTTCATATTTCCATTTCTCATGAGACGACATTTGTTTCCAGTCATTCTTGCCTTCACCATAACCATTAAGAGGTTCACCCTCTCAAACTTATCTCTGTGCATTACCAGATTTTTATGTCACTCACAAGAGCAAAGGAACATGAAATGTCAAGAACTACACCACCAACATGGCAAATTTTTATTTGATGATGAACCTTAACAAAAATTTTGTGATCAAAGAAATTTTAATTTTTTTTTTTTTTTTAAATAAAATTTTGCCTCGTTTTGGCGAGGCGCGCCCCGTTCAACCCAGTCGGTTATATTAGGGCACATGTCCAAATATAAAAGACCCTTAGGTCTGAGATTAGGTGATATTTTAATTATTAATTAAATACTACCATAAGTGCTAGTGGAGGAGGAGGTGAGGAGAAGATGCCAACATTGGATGTGATACACATTAAGAAAACCAGCTGATGGCATTACAGGGTAGTTCCTGTTCTGGATTCTCCAGGGTGAGGGAAATAGAAAGAGACCAAAAGTCACTTGGAGAAGGGATCTGGAGACAGATATTCTTCTTCCTCTTCTTCCTTGTTCGTCCTGAAAAGGACGTTGGTTGCGTTGTGTCTGTTTACACGGGAGCTGCGATATCTGCGCCTTTCGGCCGACACATCTGAATTCAGCACAGCATTTTTATGACCGGGTTTGCCTTCCCTCTTCGATCCCTACTCTCTCAGCCAGACTGCAGTGATGCAGCCTGTTTCCAGGACCACCACGTGGAGGTGGAGTAGGGTCTTGGACAGCTCTGGTTTGCTGACCCTGACGCAAGCAGTCAAGCTATGGGTCGCTGACTGCATTATCTATTGCTGCATCTTTGGGTCCCACATAGATATGAAAGGGATAAAGACGACATGGAAAAATCTTGAATGGATGGCACAGGACAGGAAAACCTAGTGATTTTTTTTTAAGCTGAAAGTGGTGATAAACAGGAAACACTTTAACAGAACTTGTTGATAGCATTACAAGGTGGTCCTCCTTGCTCTGGAGTCCGCAGGGTAAAAGAGGTATAGGGAGCCAGATAAACACAGTGGGAAGATCAAGTTTTGATTGATTGAAAATACTATAATGTTGGAATATATTCTCATTGTACAAGTTCATTTTCATAATATTTATTTCCTTTGATGAAACAGCAAGCTAGTCTGTTGTGAGTCTCTCTCTCCTCCATCTCCCTCTCTCACATATATGCACACACATCCACAAACATCAAATATGAGGGGGTAGTGGGGTAAGATGATGATTTAGTGATCAAAATACATCCAGATGTCAAAGGCTGGAATAAGCAGAATCTATGCTTTTGGTTTAAGAAAGGAAACTGAAGCAGTTAATATGTGAAATGCTCATGACTGGCTTAAACAAGACAGGTTCAAACAGAGAAAAATCTGTCTTTTGCACCGGAAAGGCTAGGAAAAAAAGATACTATACATCTGGTTTGGATCACGCAAAGTTATGCATGTAATGCTTAGTGGCAATGTTTCAACTGCTTACCTCCCAATTCCTTTTCCAGATACCACTGGGCTTTCCTGAGATCACATGTACACAATAAGCTACCATCTGGGGCTTGTAGTCGACAGTTATCCCACAGAGGTCTTTTTCTGAAACTGTAGGCACTGGTCTTGGTTTTGTTCCCTTGTTTTGGCAGTGGACGCTAAAGTAATAGTTAACATTTTTGCTGGTAATACATCTGAACAGCATGTTATGGTGTCATTATCAAAACAGCTAATCAAAATATGATACATCCCTAAAATAAACATTAGATTCATGTAATATTTCCCACTTTTGACAAAACAGTAATAATAAAACACAAATACAGGATGACATAAACATATAGATTTGAGATTTCATATTTAAAACAAATAATAAAAAGTCACCTTCTCTGCTTTCAATATGCAAGCCTTGATGGTTAAAATCATCTTAAGTATATTTAAAATGTACCACCTTCTCTGCTTTCAAATAGGCAAGTCTTGAATGTTAAAATGATCTTAAATATATTTAAAATGATATCACCTTCTTCTCTGCTATCAAATATGTAAGTCTTGAATGTTAAAATGATCTTAAGTATATTTAAAATATATCACCTTCTCTGCTATTAAATATGCAAGTCTTGAATGTTAAAATGATCTTAAGTATATTTAAAATGTACACCTTCTCTGCTATCAAATATGCAAGTCTTGATTGTTAAAATGATCTTAAGTATATTTAAAATGTATCACCTTCTTCTCTGCTATCAAATATGTAAGTCTTGATTGTTAAAATGATCTTAAGTATATTAAAAATGTATCACCTTCTCTGCTATCAAATATAAGTCTTGAATGTTAAAATGATCTTAAGCATATTTAAAATATATCACCTTCTCTGCTTTCAAATATGTAAGTCTTGATTGTTAAAATGACCGTAAGTATATTTAAAATGCATCACCTTCTCCGCTATCAAATATGTAAGTCTTAAATGTTAAAATGATCTTAGGTATATTTAAAATGTATCTCAATGTGATGACCTGGTCTGTTAAAATTGCACAATACAAATTTCTCTTTCACCAAAGTGTCAATTTCATTGTTCATTAAAATCTTCTTCTTCTTTGCTTAGCCGCCAATAGCAGTCAGTGGCCATCACGCCTATTGTTTTTGGTCGGCCTCTCTTTCGTTTTCCTTCAGGGGTCCAAAGCATAGCAGTTCTTGTGATGGCATCGGGGTCTCTTCTGAGGACATGACAAACCCAGCTCCAGCGTCTGCCAGCTATGATGGTTTGCATGTCCTCTTGCTTGCTCCGAGTAAGCAGATCTTGGTTGGTGATGGTATTCGGCCAAAAGATTCGGTGAATTTTTCTTAGGCATGTTGTGTGAAAAGAGGACAATTTCGACATTTCCTTCTCTGTAACTCTCCAGCATTCCGCACCATAGAGAAGCACAGAAAGCACACAGCTCTGATATAATCTTAATTTTGTGCTTGTGCTGTATTGAGAGGACTTCTAGATGTTGTTTAGGCTAAAAAAGGCTGTTCTTGCCTTATTCATTCTGATGTATCATCATCATCATGGCTCTTCATCTCCCCAAAGAGCATGGGATTTCAACAAACTCATGCCAAGTTCTCCTGTCCTGTGCCATCAGTTCCAGCTCTTCCTCATCCTTTTCATTTCTGTCTCCGTGCCCTCTTCTTCTGTTTATCAGTTTTCCTTCTCTCTCTTATCCTAGGGATTCTAGAATAATGACTGTCTTGTCTGGTTTTTGTCATCAGTTCCACATTGGTGACCTTGACCATTGCAATGAGCTCAGAAAAATCTTTCATGTCAATCAAATAATTAATATCTCAAAATACTTACATAAACTTATGCTGTGGAAAAGCTTTACAAATATTTGTATTACCATATTTGCAAATGCAAAACACTTCTGCAATGTTAAAGACCTTATTAAAAATCGATTTCATATTAGTACACAAGTGCAGATCCTAGAAACTAAGTAATGTAAGAGGAACATGTTTGAGAAGAATCCGTTAAATTAAAAGAAATAGTTCACTGTGATCAGTTCAAGACAACTGAGATGGCAGAAACATTTAGTTGTGTCTATGGCTGAATTTAAAAATGGACAGAAAATAATTCACTAATCACAATGTAATGGATAATGTACCTGCATAAAAATTGTACAACAACAGTGAAATATAACACACAAAGAGAAGCAACACTGTTATTAAATAAATTTAAAAAAACACACACACACTTTTGGTTACTTTGTTCTTTCTACACTATAAAACTTCTTAGTTTCTTTGTATTTACAACTCACCATGAATCTACTTTTACAGTGAGAATGTTCTGATCCTGTGTTACATTTCACCATGAATCTACATTTAGAGTGAGAATGTTCTGATCTACAATGTCAAAAGTGATCCAAAGTAGCACAAATACCTCAAAATCTGCAACTACCTTCCAAAAATGTCTTATACAACTACTTGCAATGCTGTGAGAGCAATTATGAAACCCTAGGCTGTGAATTAGAGGACAAATTAAAAAACTTGCTGAGACACAGAGATATCAGACTTCAGAAAGATACACCAGCTTGATCTTGCAAGCTTGGCAAAAGGGGCGACCGACCCCAACCAGGCGCATCCACAGGTGGCAAATAGTGGAACGACCTCCAGATATGGTGTGTCAGCTGCGAATTAAGTCAGTATTGCTGGACGAATAAGCAGCTGCGGACCAAACGGCGATGTCCTCCCAGCAGGACGGGGAGGGGTAACAGGTGGCACTGATACCCCCACTGAAATCCCCCATATGTCCTACGACGGGTGCATCAAGCGAGTAAGAGCCACTATAAGCTCTAGCCACGGGGAAGGTAAACCTTGGTAAACAAACCAATCTGCTGCCTTGCAGCTACCACCGGGAGATGGAAAGGCTATGGGAGACAACCCTGAACAACAAACACAACCCGGCCTGCCGAAGACGGAGTGTGTCAGCTACGGCGCAGACACCAGGAAAAATTAGGACACACACGCTTTTGCGGTATGGAGTCATGCGACAATCTCGACTTAGTCATGGCGTTGCTCCTATCAGCTACTACCGGGGAGGAGCGGAGCCGGGCCCCTAGCCTCGAAAGGGCCCATCCAAGCAACCGGTGCCTTTGCCAACCAAATGGTCGGGGGAAGGCAAAGTAGAGCAACTGACCAACCAACCCACTATCTTACAGTGGCTCAATGGAATGCAGAAGGAGTGAGGAACAAGAAACCGGAGTTACAAGAATTCCTCAGGGAAAATAACATTGACATAATCTGCATCCAAGAAACTCACCTGAAAGATACCCAACGGTTCTTTATACGTGGATACGAATCCTTCCGCCAAGACAGGGCAAAAAGAACTAAGGGAGGAATCCTCACACTGAATAAAACCTCAATCCCAGCAGTAGAGATACACAGATCTGGTAAGGATGAACTTGAATACATAACAGTCCAACTACTGCTGCCCAGTGGAGACTTAATGATCACAAACTGCTACACCCTCCAACCACAACTCTGGAGCTACACAAAGTGAAGCTTGCAGCATCGAGACACCTCATTATGGGTGACTTCAATAGCCACTCACCCAGCTGGGGCTATGAAGCAACAGATCCGAGAGGAGAAGAGGTGGAAGATTGGATGGTAGAGAATAAACTAATTCTAATAAACGAACCAGAGGATAAGCCCACCTTCTATTCCTGAGTATGGAAAACAACGAGCACACCAGATCTTGCTATGGCTACAGATGACATACATCGACTCACCACTAGAACAGTAAATACTCAACTGGGGGGAAGTGACCATGTACCAGCCATGTTACAGATATCTGAGGTAAGAAGTGCAGGACAAATTAATATGTCTCCTAGCTGGAATTTCAAAAAAGCAAACTGGGGATTTTTTAAAGAACAAGCCGATAACCTGTGTCGTAATTTTATCTGAGAGAGTTCTGATGGATATTGGTCTCTTTAGAGTGTAGAATGATAGTGAAGGCCCAGTGAGAATAAGGATTTAGGAAAGTGAGGTAGTAGATTCACAAGTGCTGGGAAGAGTAAGGACAGTCTCTTATTACGACAATATTTGTCTCTCAAAACTATTCCTACCACTCTTCTGAACAAACAATTGTTTGTCAGTTCCAGTCGCTCAGGCGCGCACACCGATTTGGTGATTCTGACGCACAATGTACATGAATACAGACTACGATAACAAATATGAGGAATGTTTGATTTGGGCCAGCCGACACAAAAATGCTAATAAAGTTTTTAATACTTTTATTATCATAAAATCAAGTCACAAATAATTATCAATTTACAGTCAGAAATCAAAGGTTACAGAATACAAATATGACAAGGGGGGAAGGTTTTTTTTGAGAAGTATCCAATACACCTTTTCCCGCTTGTATTTACTAACAGAAAAGACCCAGTCCCAAAGACGAGAGGAGGGGGGGGGGGGAATGATGATGATCAGAGATAGGCAATTTAACCCAATGGTAAATTTATTACTCTGAGGCAAGGGGTTACAGTGATAAGGGGGTAGAGGAAAAGCTAGGGTTCTCAAATGTTTCCCTTTATTCAACAAAACTTTACGGAAGGGGGGAATGAACACAGTTAAACAATCCCGCTAGGAGAAATCCCGTACAATGAATACAATACCCCTTAATACTAGGACGAACTAATTATAAGGGTAAAAAAAGATTAATAAATCTCCTGTCATTCAAAAAACACGCTTGGGCTGGCCAGCACACACAGTCACACACACAGACTTACCAAGTTGTGAATTCTGGCACTTTAGGAATTTTACAACAGCAGATAATACCGTAGAACAATGGAAATTGTCTTTTCTTCTTCTGTGTCAGGCCCCAGATTTAACGAGGTGGGCTGGTAGCTAATAGTCTCAAAAAATCGCCAGGGGGGTGTAAAATCCACTGAATATACTTGACAGACAGTGTTCAGGTAAATCTATGTTCTTCTTCACAAATAGAGCAGTGAGTAAAATATTGCTACTGGCAACTGTCCTTCTTCCAGTTTGTTAACTATAAAACGACTTTATGAATTGGGATTTTAAAACAGTCTTTGGGTTTGCTTTGTTTCTGTATACTTCAGATAGCTGAATCCCAACAGGATCGCCACAAAGATTAAATTTCAAATATGTTCATAAGTCACTGGAGTAATCGAACTGAGTTAGCAGGACCCAGTGTATAATTAATTAATTGCTGGGATGCAAGGTCGAAAGATCAATTCTGTATAGAAGATAAAACATGAAATGCAATAAAATCATATTAAGATCTAACGTGCGATACATTTGCAGTTAGACTATTTTCTGCATTCGCGTCTTTAATTAATAAATCAAGAAAAAACTCTCTGTGAGGTTAATAGTTAAAAGCACATCTATCTATACAGAACTAAACTGTATTAAAGTTATAATTCCCTTAACGACTGCAAAATTTATTTACGCGGCTATTGTATTAGGAAATAAACTTATAGATGTAACATTTAGTTTGCACTAGAACTTTGAAAATGGGTTTATTTAATAAGTTTAAATTTACACCACAATCCAGTGAAATAAAATGAAATAACTAGACCACTGATCACTCGAAGCTAATGTATAAATTACCGTCTGCACAGAAAAGGAATTCACTCCAATAGCCAACAATTTAGATGAAATCTAGCAGGAATTTAACTATATGCTAGTGAATCTTAGAATTCTGTCAGGACGAATGATAAAGTTGCCCTTTTCAGATTCTGTATATATCTAAAAGGAATGTAAGTTAAATGGGTCGTGTGAAAATTTTGCGCCTCTTCAGATCCCAGGGAAAGTCGAAGTTATTTAGCCGCCATGCTAACCGCGATGGCCCGACTGGCTTCTGATCTTTGTTCGTCTCAGGCTGCTCGCACGAGGATGTGAAATTTCTGCGAGACTAGCCTCGTTCGCGGTGAGTTTCCTGATTCCTCAGATCATATCCGCTACGCTGAGCGCTCCGTCTCTCCCGTTCCAAAGTCTTTCGGGCAAGTCTGCCGGTTGCCACAGAGGTGCAAAGTCTGCAAGAAGCTTTCTTCTGACCGCTCATGTCCGTCTTGCGAACGGTTCAGTGTTCGCACGGAGATGCTAAATTTCTGCTTCTCTGTTCTTGGGATCGTCTTTGACTGCTTTGATCATAGCCGCTACTCTTCGTTGATGAAAAGTTACAACAATACTGATGTTCAGGGGTTCTAATGTTATGAAAAGCTAAAGTCCCTTTAATCATCCATCAAATCAGGGAAAATTCACTTGTCAAACTAGATGTACGTCACACTCTGTCAGAACATTACCCACTCAAATAACATCAATAAAAACATCTCCATCATCAGTGAGGCAATCATCCAAGCAGCAAAGAAGTCAATTCCACGAGGTAAACGACGAGACTACAAACCATACTGGAGTGACAACCTGGGAAAACTCCATAGTGACTTAAACAAAGCACGGGAAACTATGGAGCAAAATCCCACAGTAGAGAACACCCAGAAGCACAACAGCATAAAACAAACTTTTAATGAACAAAAGAAAGCTGAAATCCAAAGGAGCTGGCGCCAGAAGACCAGCAGTCTCAACATGGAAAAGGACTCAAGCAAGCTGTGGAGTCTGACAAGAGTGCTAAATGAAGAAACAACAACCAGCTAATGTAAGACTGTCATCAAGGAAAATGAAAAATACCACACAGGAAAGATGGCAGCAAACATCCTGGCAGAGTTCTACAAGGAAGAAAGCACCACATCACTTTCACATATCCAAGAAGTACGTAAGGAAGTAAAAGAAAAACTGAAGCACCAAAACCCAGATACCTGCATGAAGTTACCCCTTACTATGAGAGAACTCAGTGCTGCCATAGCAAAACTAAAGAACATGAAAGCTCCAGGAAAAGATGGCATCACAAATGATATGATCAAGAACCTTGGACCTGTAGCCAGGCACAAGCTCCTCCTAATCTTCAAAAAAATCATGGAGTACTGGAAAATTTCCAGATCGATCGCGAGAAGCAATCATTGTTCCCATCAGAAAGAAACAAAAGGAGAAAACAAGCAAGTCCAGCTACCGACCAGTTAGCCTACTGAGCTGTCTGGGTAAGGTAATGGAAAGAATGGTGAACTCAAGATTACTGAAACATCTGGAAAAAAACCATCTGCTTGATAACACACAATCAGCATTCAGGAAAAATCGCAGCACCGAAGACCAGCTAGTATATCTAGCCCAGGAAGTAGAAAATGCCCTTCAGGAGAAAAAGAAAGTACTGGCGGTTTTTGTAGACTTGACAAAAGCCTTCGATAAGGTATGGAAAGAAGGACTCCTCCTTAAGATGCTCAACAACAAAATTGAAGGGAGAATGTTCAGCTGGATACGGGACTTTCTCCGATACCGCACAGCAAGAGTAAAACTTGACATGAAACTGAGCCATCGCATCACTCTACAACAGGGTGTGCCACAAGGAGGAGTTATCTCCCCCACACTTTTTATCATATATATAAATGATATTGCAGAGAAACTGTCCGGGCATATCTCCAGGGCTCTTCATGCTGACGATTTTGCTGCCTGGTGTGCTGCTGAACATTTGCCTACTGCGAAGTTCAGGATGCAAGCAGCGCTAAATACCATCGGTAAATGGGCATCAGATTGGGGAGTACAGATAAACCTCTCCAAGACAGTAGCAACCTGCTTCTCTCTGTCAAATCACCGAGAAACGATCAAACTGCAACTAAATGGAAGTAAGCTTCCAATCGAGGAAAACCCAACAAAACTGGGAGTCAAGTTGGATAAGAGACTCACCTGGGAGCCGCACATAAAAGCAGTAGAACAGAGAGCAATAAGAAAGCTCTCTATTATGAAAAAACTGGCTGGCACAAGTTGTGGGGCAAATACCAACATACTTAAAACAGTCTATACAGGCACAGTCAGACCTGTACTTGAATATGGCATGTCAGCCTGGGCCACGGCATCTAAAACAAACACAGAACGTCTAGGGAAAGTGCAAAATTCAGGCCTAAGATTAATTACTGGAGGGATGAAGACTTCTCCAATCCAGGCAATAGAGAGATACACCAACATCCGCTCTCTTGATGACAAACGTTACCAGACCCCTCAACAACTAAAAACTTTGGCTCAAGAAATGATTGAAGAAAAGTACAACCCGAAGGAGTGGACACACGTATACACAGATGGATCCGCTGAGGGGGCAGTAAAGAACGGTGGAGGAGTCATTTTTATAAGATTCCTAAATGGAAAGATCATTCGAAAGGCCTTCCCAACTGGAAAGATCTCCAATTTTAGGGCAGAAGCTATGGCACTGTAGAGTGTCAGGGATGTTATATGTGCCTGGCCTTGCCACTACTGTAGAATAAACGTGTTGTTGTGTATAGGCCACTGTTGAATGTCCGGATGCGGGTGTTATGTTTTGGGTCATGCACTGATCATCACTGAAGAAAGTCTTCTTCGGTTACCTCTGCATCATCGAATGAACCTGTCATGTAGACCTTGAGTGGGAGTGTCAAGTAACGCGAATGGTGTAGTAGTTCGGTGTAACAGACCTCTTGATAATAACTCTCACACACTCTCACGTAATGCAATGATGACTTGAACTGCCTCTGACATTTCAATAGTTTAATGAAGGCACGCAAACTGGACAGCACGGATACAGTCATGGACACATGTTGACATACATTCATTGGTTATTTGAATCGTGGATGATACATTCATGTAGTAGTGAAATATCATTCAACTCAAGGTAGCATTCACTGTTCTGGTAACTAATCGCCGTATCCTCTACTGACTGAACGCGTCAATGAGGATCGGTAAACATACAAAAGTCATTGGCCGAACCTTCATTTCATAGCTAAGTTCTTAAGCTGAAATATGTCCAATGTTTGTATAACACTCATAAACCACGATAGTGGGTTTTCACCTCATAACAAGATCTCGAGACCACTGCCCGATAGTAGGATACATAATCTGTTGTCTTGACAGTGATCAAAAAATATGATGACAGGAATATAACATGGCCGCCTTCCTGAGTTGTCGCTCACTCACTCATAGGAAGGTAGATATAAGCCAAAGTTACTTTATAATGTGCATATAAATAATTTCATAAAGTTTTCCATACAGCTTTACAGTAATCAAGTTAATTCACGTAGACATAACTGCTGTAGGAAAGCCTGTCATCTTCGTCGATACAAAACACAATCCTAGCGATACGAAGCACAATGTTCCATCTAGGTCTAATCGACTCGAGATCATCAAAATTAGGGTCTGGCATAACTGGAGTCCGAATCACACATATGAGGAGGATCTCTGACAAATAGACTCTTGCAGAGACATAAACTTCTCCTAGAAAAACATTTATGAATCACTGTTAAACCTTAAACAGTGCCAGCCCTGGAAAAAAACACTCAGCCATTTCTTGGCGACATTATCGGAACTCTTCACAACCCAGTAGGACTACGAAAACCTGCGCTAGATTCTGGCAGAAAGAATATAGTCCGACCTGAACATACAAAGGTATACAATATACGACTGAATCTACTTGCACTAGACAAGTAGTACACATGAATTCAGGCCATAAACATAACAAGCAAAATTAATCTATTTTCTGGCCCGAACAAATAAGAACGGACATGAATACAATATCCATGCGCCGGATCAATATCAAGAATGATCACTCATATCATCAAAAGTGTAAATCAATCATGAATTATCTAGCTTTACCAGAGGAGGCATTTTCATACACAAATGAATGCAAGTATATATTTTCCATATTAAATAGCCATATCGTATTTTTGTAATATGTGCGTCAAAATATGCACGCAACAGATTACCACACCCCTCGGGGAAAAAAAAAAAGGTACATTTTTTTTTTTTTTGAAATACATCTAGGAGCAACATACAATAGGCTCACAACGCACCAATAACAATGCGCAGATGATAAGCATTGAGAATATATTTCATGAACTTAGAGAAAGTATTTCTCTAAGTATAAATATTTCCAGAGAGGTGTCACCAACGCATACTACAATACTGGCAATGCCACACTTTCTACATCAGTTTATACATAAATTTCATCTTAGATACCTTAACATCATGATCATCAAAGACGAAAAAACATTGAAAGACCAGCGGTGAATAAACATCAGTGAACCGCTAAGTAGTGTTACAATCAATATATGATATATTCCATATGTGTACACATTTCAACATAGGAACAACTGTAGCAAAGTTAGGCATATAATTTAACAGTTATGAATCATGTGGGCATCTAGACAAAATATCTGCCATCACATTTTCTGACCCACGGATAGCTCGCACCGAAAAATGAAACGGCTGCAGAGCAATCGCGTATCGCGTTAATCTCGCGCTCTTCAGATTTTTACTCTGAATAGCCGTAAGAGCTTTCTGGTCAGTTTCCACAATGAAATGCGCGCCAAGAAGAAATCTTTGCAGTTTAAGGATTGACCAAACTATAGCCAATAATTCACGGTCTAGGACCGAGTAATTCTTCTCTGCGGCATTTAATTTTCGAGAAATATACATCACAGGATGCAGAGTTCCAGAGTACTCTTGCATTAGTGCTGCTCCAATCCCTGTGGATGAAGCGTCACTATGAAGAATAAATGTCTTATCCTTAGAAGGCAATACTAGGATAGGTGAAGTAGAAAACATAGTTTTAACCTTATCCAAAGAGGATTGACATTCTTGAGTCCAATGGACTACATTAGGAGACCCTTTCTTTAGCAAGGAAGAAAGAGGTGACATAATGGAGGACAGATTCGGAATGAATCGTCCATAAAATTGTATTAGACCTAAGAGACTTCGCACTTGCTTTTTAGTCTTAGGAATAGAAATGTTAAGTATCTTACTTGTATTATGGTCCTCTGTTTTTAGGAACCCGTGACCAACACGGTGACCTAAGAAAGATATTTCGCTAAAACCAATACAAGCTTTAGATGGTTTCGCTGTTAGGTTATGCTCGCGTAAGATAGACAATAGTTCATTTATCCCATTATAGTGATCGTTCCAAGTATCACTGAAAAGACAGATGTCATCAAGATATGCAATGACATCTGAGCGATGAGATAGGATTCGACGCATCATGCGTACGAATGTTGCAGGGGCGTTCATAAGGCCGAAAGGCATAAAATTCCATTGGAATAGACCCCTAGGTGTCGAAAAAGCAGTAAATGGTTTGGCGTGTTCGGATAATGGAACTTGCCAATATCCCTTAGAAAAATCGAGTTTAGTAAAGAAATGAGAATTCGATAGTCTGGTAAGTAGCTCTTCAAGTAAAGGCATAGGTTCAGCATCAAATTTCGTCACTTGATTCAATTTGCGATAATCAATGCAAAGACGTATGTTGTTGTCTTTTTTTCGCACGATAACCATCGGTGAAGAATATGCTGATGTGGATGGTTCAATTATTTCCAACTCTATCATTTCATCCAACTCTTTTTCTACCTGTGCTTGAAAATGTATCGGGATAGGATACGGTCTGACTCTTATAGGATTATGGTCAGTAAGAATAATGTCATGTTGAATGACATCAGTTTGACCAGGAATGTCAGTAAGGACATCCTGAAATTGTTCTAACATAGTAGAGACTTGTTTCTGTTCTCCTGGAGATAATTCAGGAGAAATCGCAACATCTTTCCATGACTCATTAGAATGAAGCGGAATCATTGGAAAAGGTAGATTTACATCCGAGAAACTCGTTTCCTCATCCTGTATTACTGACAGTGATGAGTAATGTCCATGTTGGACTGGAAAATCGTCCGTTGCCTGGAAAACAGGTTGTAAATAATCCGGACGTTCATGGAATTCCGTGAGCATGTTGATGTGGAAGGTTTTATGCTTCCCGTCAACATCGACGATATAGTCAACATCGGAAACTTTTGATATTATATCGTACGGACCTTTCCAAGAAATAAGGAGTCTGTTTTCTCTACAAGGTAGCAGGACCAATACTTTGTCACCTGGACAGAGTTGTCGCAAGCGTCTGGTCTTATTGGCAAATTGCCTTGTCTTCTGTTTCGCAAATTCAGAAGAAGCAGTTGCCAATTTGCATGCTTCAATAATCTTGTGTCTAAGTGCAATGACATATTCATAAGAGGATTTTGTGTCATTGACAATATTATCAGCAGTTATGAGATCATGAAGTAAGGACATAGGACCTCGCGGTTTCGCGCCGAAGACAAGTTCAAAAGGAGAAAATCCTGTATGTTCGTTGGCGACCTCTCTATATGCAAAGAGAGCCGTGGGTAAAACCCTGTCCCAATCCTGAGGATGATCCTCAGTTATCTTACCTAGTAGGTTTTTCAGAGTTCTATTCAGACGTTCCACCATCCCATTGGACATAGGATGATAAATACTACTCAGAGATCTCTCTATCTTTAGAGTCGACATCACTTGAGACATGGTATCCGATATAAGTTGGCTACCATGGTCCGATAATATTTCTGCTGGAAATCCCAGACGAGAAAATATTAACCAAAGAGCATCTGCAATATCAGCAGTAGTTATGCTCTTTAGAGGAACAGCCTCTGGCCAACGTGTGCACATATCCACACACGTCAAAATAAATTGGTGTCCTCTAGCAGACTTTATCTTAAATGGACCAATGATGTCTATCGCCATTTTTTGAAATGGTCGAATGGGAATGTCTGCAGCCTGAATAGGTGCAGCATGGCGTGGACCTCTGGATTTAACCTCTTGACATACTTTACAAGATCGACAATAGATTCGTATGTCCTTATTCACAGCAGGCCAAAAGAAAGATGCAAGAGTATGCATATTATCACTTTCCCACTCGGCAATTTGTTGCGGAGTGCATTCTTTCGCACCATGAATGCGACCGACGATAAGATCAGCGATCAGATTCGGCAGCAGACATGCGTGCACATCTCCTGTAAAGAAGGGAGTAGAGATGTTGATAATGGCAGTGGAGTACTTCTCCAATGTGCCACCAAATGTTATGCATTTGATTATCTTGCCAGTGGCTCGAGAAGGATCTATAAGTGACTGCCTCACTCCAATGGTTGTGCACCCAGAATCGAAAAGAATTGAGACCGGAGTACCATCTACTAGACCTCTATTCAAGACAAGAGCACCTCTTCCATCATGTGCGACTGACGCAGGAAGAGGATGACCACAGCTTAAAGTCGAAACTGTGGTTGGCTCGAATAATGTTTTGCATTGGGAACACTGAAATGCTCTGTCAAAATCGAAAGCAGAACATCCCACACTATTAGAATCTTTCTTATCATTGGTTTGATTACCGGCTTCGTGAAACTCTTGTTGTGCAGAGTTAGCCTGGTAATGAGATTTACCATGTCTTTTGTGTTGTGATCTACCTCGGTTATTGTTGCCTCTGTAATTATTATTCCCTCTGTTATAACCCCTATTTGGGTTTGAATCACAATATTCATGATCATAATCATCATGCTCATTATAATGAGTATCCCTGTAATGTTGGTTTTGTTGTTTCCATGAAGAACTTGGGTAGTTCCTATGGTTACTCCCTTTTCGGAAATTTCTATAATTATGGGCACCCCTCGCGTATCGAGGACTGTCAGCCCGATTCCAGTTCTTCGAAGAAGAACCCTGATTTGAGTGGTTACCTTGGTTTTGATACTTATTCCAATTAACCTTTTTATCAAATTTATTTTGAGCTCCTTGGAATTTGTGAGAGTAATTATGATTATATTCTGTTGCTGAAGCAACTGGCATACCCTCTTTAATGTTAGTGTTACTAAGAATCATGTCAGGGTGTGCCGTGGCATACTGGTCACAATATTCTTCCATTTGCTTTAATGTACTAGGTTTACGCTCATGTAAAAACTCTAGGAATGGTTTATTTACCGAAGACATGACCTTGTCTCTTAGCAATAAATCCGTAAGACCATCAAATGTTTTCTCTATTTTGGATAATTCAATCCATCGTGAGAGTGTAAGTCGTGCTTTTGAAATAAAATCTGAGAATTCTACACCTACCTCAGGTCTCATTGTTTTAAACAAAAGACGATAACCTTCTTCTGACAGCTGATATCTCTTTATCAAAGCTGCCCTAATAGCATCATAATTATCCTTGTCGGCCTCTTCAACCAAACATAACTTAGTCAGAGACTCCCCTTTTAGATTTTCAGACAACTGATTCACATACTGTGATTTGTCAACATTATGAGCTCGACAAGCACGTTCAAATCTAGAAAGCCAAAATGTTATATCATCACTGGCAGAGTTGAACGCTGGCACCTTGACCTTATAATTAAAGGGTTTACCATTACCACCAGATGCCTGATTAACATTACTCATACTTGTCAATTTCAATTTCTCTAATTCAAACTCATGTTCTCTTATTGCTTTTCTCTCTTCAGCTTCTCTATCTAATTTTTTTTGTTCAGCAGCAGCAGCAGCTTCCAATTTTTTCTGTTCTGCCACAAATCTCCTTTCCTCCACCTGCATCTGCAATTTCTTTTGTTCAGCAGCAGCATCAGCTTCTCTTTCTAATCTTTTCTCTTCAGCCAGGGCTTTTCTCTCTTCAGCAGCAGCAGCAGCTTTTCTCTCCTCAGCAGCAGCAGCAGCTTTTCTCTCCTCAGCAGCAGCTTCTAATTTTTTTCTTCTATTTGAAGTTTTCTCTCCTCAGCAGCAGCTTTTTTCTCCTCAGCTTGCATCTGCAATCTGAAATTCTCAGCATCTATCTTCTTTTGTTCAACTTCTGCTTTCCATTTATTCTCATCTTTTTGTTTTTTTCTCTTCTGATTTTAATGCAATAGCAAATTGAGCAGTTGCCCATTCTTCTAACTCTTTCCCAGTCTTATCAAGGGATTTCCCTTGTGCAATAAAGTAATCTAATGTAGACATCTTGTCTTATTAAATCAGAAACCTGAAAAAGTAAATAAATTACCTTATTTCACTTTCATGGGAGACAAGTCTATACTATAGACTTAGTCTTAGTGAAAACCTTGTATGGTTATTTTGAGTACCTGTGGAAAACAATATCTGTATATCCCAAACACTGTGGGAGACAAGCCTTACAAAGGTCTTGTATACTTCCTTAATGTAATCAATGATCACTTGAGTACCTGTGGAAAATAATATTTTCTATCCCAATCACTGTGGGAGACAAACCTTACAAAGGTCTTGTACACTTTCTTAGTGTAATCAATGATCATAAGTACTGGTCTGTACTATAATATAAATATATTCAAATATACCTTATATATTATTTGTTAACCAAAGACATTAACAAGGACCAACAAGAAAAGACAATATGAAAACAATTGCAGGAATCAAATCAAATCAAATAGAAAAAATCAAAAAATAATGATCACCGAATCTGTGATGATAACCGCAATGAAATCAACAAGACAAATAACGCCACAGTGTATAAACATAAGGGTGTAAAGAACTTAAATGAAAGGAAAGATGAGACCTACAATTATACAAACAAATCAAACAAAACTCAAGAACATAGAAATATTACAAAAACCACAAGAAGGACAATTTCGTCACAGCTAACAAATATTTGCAAACAATGTTGCATGCAAATTTCAATTAAGAAATTTGCTTCCTACAGAACGCTAGAGCAAGACCAATGTCACTTGGTATTTCTTGTTCTAGTCACCTCCCATCCAGGCCCGCAGAATACAAACTAACTTAACACACAACAAATAACATATAAACATAAATACATGTAAACCTTAATAGCATAAATGCATACATAATATGATTAAATAGAATGTATTGTGGATAGAATGTGATGCTGGTATAGTGTTGTAACAATAACCTGCCACTTTTAATGAACAATTAAATAATAGATTTGTTTTCTACACTATTACAATGTTCAATTTTTTTTTGAACATATGAAGATCCAACGATGAAATATGCACTTTATGTTCAACAACACTATGATTCTTCTGTACAGGATCAACAATCACTTCTCTCTTCTGTATGATGAAAAATGTCAACAGTACTGCTCCTGATATTTTCTACACTTGATACAACTGTCCTGTGTAATACCGTCTGTACAGCGAAAAACTGTCAACAAGCGCTGACCTAGATACAGCATTCAATCGGTAATACAGGTCAAGCTGACATCGACTGCCCCGTTGTAACTTGTACACTGGTGTTCATGCGTGTCGTATGTGGCGTCAGGGATGGTCTGGTTATCATAACCCCAGGATCCTGGTTCACCACTGTAGAGTGTCAGGGATGTTATATGTGCCTGGCCTTGCCACTACTGTAGAATAAACGTGTTGTTGTGTATAGGCCACTGTTGAATGTCCGGATGCGGGTGTTATGTTTTGGGTCATGCACTGATCATCACTGAAGAAAGTCTTCTTCGGTTACCTCTGCATCATCGAATGAACCTGTCATGTAGACCTTGAGTGGGAGTGTCAAGTAACGCGAATGGTGTAGTAGTTCGGTGTAACAGACCTCTTGATAATAACTCTCACACACTCTCATGTAATGCAATGACGACTTGAACTGCCCCTGACATTTCAATAGTTTAATGAAGGCACGCAAACTGGACAGCACGGATACAGTCATGGACACATGTTGGCATACATTCATTGGTTATTTGAATCGTGGATGATACATTCATGTAGTAGTGAAATATCATTCAACCCAAGGTAGCATTCACTGTTCTGGTAACTAATCGCCGTATCCTCTACTGACTGAACGCGTCAATGAGGATCGGTAAACATACAAAAGTCATTGGCCGAACCTTCATTTCATAGCTAAGTTCTTAAGCTGAAATATGTCCAATGTTTGTATAACACTCATAAACCCCGATAGTGGGTTTTCACCTCATAACAAGATCTCGAGACCACTGCCCGATAGTAGGATACATAATCTGTTCTCTTGACAGTGATCAAAAAATATGATGACAGGAATATAACATGGCCGCCTTCCTGAGTTGTCGCTCACTCACTCATAGGAAGGTAGATATAAGCCAAAGTTACTTTATAATGTGCATATAAATAATTTCATAAAGTTTTCCATACAGCTCTACAGTAATCAAGTTAATTCACGTAGACATAACTGCTGTAGGAAAGCCTGTCATCTTCGTCGATACAAAAAACAACCCTAGCGATACGAAGCACAATGTTCCATCTAGGTCTAATCGACTCGAGATCATCAAAATTAGGGTCTGGCATAACTGGAGTCCGAATCACACATATGAGGAGGATCTCTGACAAATAGACTCTTGCAGAGACATAAACTTCTCCTAGAAAAACATCTATGAATCACTGTTAAACCTTAAAACAGTGCCAGCCCTGGAAAAAAACACTCAGCCATTTCTTGGCGACATTATCGGAACTCTTCACAACCCAGTAGGACTACGAAAACCTGCGCTAGATTCTGGCAGAAAGAATATAGTCCGACCTGAACATTCAAAGGTATACAATATACGACTGAATCTACTTGCACTAGACAAGTAGTACACATGAATTCAGGCCATAAACATAACAAGCAAAATTAATCTATTTTCTGGCCCGAACAAATAAGAACGGACATGAATACAATATTCATGCGCCGGATCAATATCAAGAACGATCACTCATATCATCAAAAGTGTAAATCAATCATGAATTATCTAGCTTTACCAGAGGAAGCATTTTCATACACAAATGAATGCAAGTATATATTTTCCATATTAAATAGCCATATCGTATTTTTGTAATATGTGCGTCAAAATATGCACGCAACAGGCACTACTGCAAGCCCTGAAGATCCTCACCAGACCCGAACAGCAGCCACAAGCTAAGATAGTAATCTTCACTGACTGCAGATCATTACTGGAATCAATACTAAACACCAGAAATGATAACATGATGAATGAGATCAGATCTGAGCTTAACATCATCCTTCTTCTTCTTCTTCGTTCACCCTCAGATGTCAACTTGAATAAGTTCAAAGAAAGCAGTGGTCAGCCTGAGGCTGTTGATATCTCCGTAGATTTTCTCCAGGAATGGTACTGGTGATGGCCATATGCGTTTTCTCTGTTCCTCATATGTTGGGCACCTTTGAAGCAGATGTACAGCAGTCATTTTATCGGTGCCACAGTCACACTCATCAGTAGTTCCTATCTTTAGTTTGTTGAATAGATGGTATCTCAATCTGTTATGACCTGTGCGAAGTCTGAAGATTACCACTTGTTCTCTTTTGCTGAGCAGGTAATAAGGATCATTTTTTGTGTGGCCTGGATGCTCTTCTTCCCACTTGTGCCTGTATCTGCGCTTGATAAAACTCTTGGACTCCTCATAGGTTATATTTGTGTCAAGTTGAGGAAGTTTTCCCCCTTCCTTTGCCAATCTGTCAGCCTCTTCATTTCCAGGGATGTTGCAGTGAGAAGGGATCCACTGTATCACAACTCTTTTGTACTGCTGACAAAGTCTGTGAAGTGTTACTCTTAGGTCATCCAGTTCAGCATTACTTTGACTTTTCAATGTTGTAATCACTGACAGCGCTTCTGAGAAGATAGCTACTGGTCTCTCTGAGCTTTCTTCTGTTATTAGAATTTCTGATGCAGTTTTTAAGGCCTCTGCCTCTGCTCTGAAGTTAGTTGAAAATTTCCCTGTTGCGACTGCTATCTTGTTTTGTGTGCCATTTGTTAAGCTCAGGAAGACTCCTCCACCCCCATCTTCTGTTGCATTAGTTGCTGATCCATCTGTGTATGCATGGATCCAGGTGTTGCTTGGGTAATGTGTCTCTATATATTTTGTGGTCAGGACTCTTTAACATCATCCAAAGGTAATCAACCATTGCCCTTCAGTGGTTACCCTCCCATTGTGGAATTGCTGGTAATGAGAAAGCAGATGCTCTATCAAGAAGTGGCAGTAAAGCGGAACAATACAGCCACCCATTGCCCTATCGGGAAGCAAAAACCATCATCCGAAACAAGTACAAAAATCAGTGGAAGGAGGAAGGGGATATATACAGCAGAGGTGACCCAATCCACCATCTAAACAGATACCAACAGACCACAATTTTCCGCCTGAGAACTGGTCACTGCAGATTACTTGGACATCTCTATCGCCTCAAGATATCCCACACGAATGAATGCCCATGTGGAACTGGAATCCAGACCCCAGAACACATTCTCCAGAACTGTCCAACCCATGATGAATCGTGACGTGCGACCTGGCCAAAGGGTGCTGAGCTCCAGCAGAAGCTATGGGGCTGCCGCGTCGACCTGGTAAAGACTGTGGACTTCGTCCTGGCGACAGGCCTGCAGATTTAGCATGACTACAAACCGAACGCAGAAGAAGATCTTGCAAATGTTAGATAATACATTTAGTCATGCTGTGAACACTGACAAACTGGGCTGTTACATTAAAAAAATTATTATACACTTATTTTTACCACAAGAAAAAAATATGAAGTTGGAAAATGTGTAGGAGAAAAGTTGCAGACTGGGATATTTATGGAAGGTCATGAATACATGAATATCTCAGATTTATAACTCATAAGTGTTAGTTATTTCACACTATCAAACACTGTAGCAAGATTATGTGTATGTGCCTGAAGGTGAAGTAGGTGTATGTTCATATCTATAAAAATCTGTACTTCAAACAAAACATACAGGTCCCACTGCACAAACTGTGCAAGTGTATTTCCAGCAACACATGAACAAACTATTAAAAGGATTAGGATTCACTAAACAAATTGAAATATAAAACAAAAATGCAAAAACTGAGCAATAAAATTTAAAAATTATGCCATAAAATTCACTAAAATAAAACTTCCTTAATCGATGAATAATATGGATAAACAGTAAGAAATAAGGAAGCACATTTTTGACAGAATTAAAAATCTTTCAAAGGATTAAGAACTTACCAAACTACCTCCCTTTGAATGGTAGCCATAATGACAGTCCACAATTCCCTGGCACATAGACCGAGCAAACTTCCAAATCTCCTCCTTTTCATTATCTTGCATTACATCATACATCTGACTTGGAAACATTCTGCTGTCATCATGTAATCTGTTTCTTAAATGAAGATACTCTATCCTAGATTTTTCAGCAACAGAGACAATGTCACTATTCTCCATCCTTTCATTCTGATTATGTGTGGACACTGGGTTATTTTCACTATCCTCTTCAGAATTTTTATCTTCAACATCACTGCTATTATCACATCCCCCAAATTTAACGAAAAGATATAGAAATAACTGTTCTGAAGGAGAAACAATCTCTGATTCAGTTGCTACCACTGCATGATTATTTAAAGACAGCTGGTTTTCTTGATCTGCTGAAAGTGAGCTGGGTGTATCAGACTGTTCTGAATGCACAGAAATGCGTCTCCTCTTCTTGAAACTTTTATTACTGTTGTTCGATGACTCCAATTTTGCAAAGACCAGTGAAAGAAAAATATCAACAGCAACTTGGGCATCTGTTGCAGCATATTCCACCTGTTACACACACACAAAAAAACATATAAATGTTGTCTCAACCATTACGGCTGTTATGTATGTGAAGATATTTAACAGCATTCTTGTGTAAATTAGTTACTTTAGTAGTGGTATGCAAAGCTGTGCCTATGGGCTAGGGCAGAGCTGACATTAGCTGTGATATGAACCATGTCTAAAGCTGATTATTTAAATGCTTACTTCTCCATGTCTGGGTTTTGGTTAATTCATAGTTCACAGTTGATATAATTTTTAGGTTGAGCCTGAGGAACTTCTCAAAGGGTCAATTCTTCCACAAAAATAAAAATTTCATGCTCCAGACATCATTAACTCTATTCAAATTCTTGACTTTTGAAGGTTTTTTTGTGTAGGTTTCAGGTGACATTTTGTAAAAACATGTAGAATATTGTTAAATATGTTAAACCTATACAATTTATATATCAGTGTATTTGGAATTGAATGGACTTTAGTATAGTAGTTATTTTGGGATTTTGTTTACCTTTGTTGAGTAGCAACAAATTAATTACCAAATTTGATGCATGAAAAATGACACAAATTTACATACACTGAAATATTCAAAGGAAAAAACTAGCAAATACAAGATGTACAAAACAGTGGCTTTTATTTAAAAGTGCGTTCAATTTTGTATATGATTTGGGAAAATTAGGCAAATATTATCATAAATTAATTAATGAAAAAATTAATTAATGTGTTAGGTAGAAAGGGCAACAACTGAGCATTTGAACACGATTTTGATGACATTACAAAATAACTCTTAAAATTTTGAAAAATGTATGAAACCAATGTATATTATATATAGATATGTTTGGAAGTTAATAAACTGTGTATCTGTGGCATTTATAGCAATAATTTTTTACAATGTAATTATCCAAGGTCGAAATGATTGCATAATCTGACATAAAAATGTACATAAACTGAGATATTCAAGAATGAAAAAACCTGTTTAATTAAAATAATACAACAAATTGACATTTATTTAAAAGATTATCCATGTTTGTAAAAATTTAAAACAAAATTTAGAGATTCTGACAGTAAATAAATTTAATTAAAAGCTAATTAAAATTGGCACACAGAATGGGGCAATAAGTGGAAATTTTTAATTTTAAAAACTAAACTGAGATTTGAGAAAAAAAAGTGACATCAACAATCAAATAATATTAGCTGAATCAAGAAACAAAGATTGTTTTAGGACTTATGGTATTCAAATAGGCAGTTTCTGTTTTTCATGAAGCAAAGAAAGGTGTTGCATGCACTACTTTTGTTTGTGTTCTTCTTTCAATACCTTGAGTTGCCCAACAATGTTTACAATTTTTCCTTATAACAGTATGTTCTAGTATAATTGAGTGTGTGGTGCTGATTTTAGTTTTTATGACATTATGTGAAGAAGGAATATTCTGATGTTTTTTAAGTCCACCCAGCTCCCTAATAAGTTCCTCCGTAAAATCTATTTGAAGGTAACGATTCGGTCTATCTAGTTCTTCAACACCAGGATGATCCTTTCTCCACTCTTGAAAAATTCTATAGCTGTTAACCCTGGCAATGTAAAGAAAATGGTAGAACAAGGTTTTCCAATATTTGTTTGTTTCCCTAAGAACATTATATTTATTAATTTGTCACTTTTATCTACCCCACCCATATAAGTATTATATTGTTTGACTATATTAAGCTGCTTAACTTTTAACTCTGTAAATTCCCCATTGACTTTTGTTCTTCCAGTGGCTTCTGAATATCCATTAGCTGTCATAAAATTAGACATGACAGAAACTGTTTATTATCCCTCCATTGCATTATTAAAATCTCCCTCTCTCTGACCCAGCGCATGTCACCGTGAGCTGATTTTTTTTCAAATAATTTTATTTCTTTTAAAGATTTTGGAAAACCTTTTCTATTTTTATAACAGTTCCACATGCACAAACACCTTTCTTTAAAAGATCTTTTAAAAGCTGTACTCTAGTGTAAAAATTATCAAAAAATAGGGAAAACCTTGATTAATAAGAGACTTTATTAGTCTCATAACTACATCATAAGCCAAACCAAATAGGGAACCTTAGGTACCCTTACCAAGGTAAGCTTCAAAATCATATGTGTATCCTGTTTCAGCTTCAGCAAGGATCCATAATGTCATTCCCCATTTAGTTGGCTTATCTCTAATATACTGCCTAAATGGATACCTGCCTTTATTTAGAACCATCCTTTCATCAATGGAAAGGTGTTGTCGAGGCTGATAAAGCTTCTGGAATTTTCTATGAATGTAATCAAACAGAAATCGTACTTTTCTTAGCTTATCAGGTAAATTTTCAGTCTCAAAGTTGGAAACTTTCAGAAATGACATATCTGTAAAAATCGCTTTTTTGTCATGAAAGACCTAGCCCACAATCCGTGGTACAAGGAAGATGTAGACCAATATTTCTGCCCACTTGGTATTTTCACAATACCCATATACATAAGAAATCCCAGAAACTTATAAAATTCTTAAACTGTTACATCTATCCATCCACTGTAAACTGATGGCTTTGATGGACCATACATTGAGGCATATTTGTATATAAACATAGATAAGATACAAGATCAACAGTAAAAAACAACTTGAAAAAATCCACAGGCCTTAAAAATTCTAGGACATCTTCTCCCATTAGTATTTTCCTCCTTCATATGAACCCCAGGCTTTCGACAGGGCAAAAACTTTGGAAATGACATAGGGACTCCACCATCCAAATCATTATAGCCTTTGGGTCTGTAACGAAAGAATTTAACACACTGTTAGTTAAAGTTTGAGAAACTAAGTGTAATATTTTAAAAACGTACAGAATGCGTTAAAGTGTATTCTTTAAAATTAAAATAATAATAAATTTGAACCTATAAATATCTTTAAACATTATCCCTTGAAACAAAATATAACTTTCACAACTTTCTGAGCTGTTTTATTATGCTTTTTTGACTCTGTATCTGTATGTTTTGCAAATATACATTTCCCTAGTAACCGTTGCTATGGACGGGTAACCTTTAAAAAAATGAAGTAAAACAAAATTGTTCACAATAAATGTTAAAATCCTTATCAATGTTAATAGAAAATAGGTTACAGTTACTATTTAAGTGGTAATTTTTTTTTAAACTAGATCACCACACTACCACATTCCACAACAATTCTTGATGCAATCGCGTCGTCGTTGGTTCACACAGCTTACCTTGCCATGCTGGCCTCAAAAATTGGGTCATCGGGGACATTATCATCAACATCTGTGTCTGAATCCTGTTTCAGGCTCCCAGACATCATCCTCTGCAGAATCAGCGCTGCATTCATAATTTAAATCATCGCTGCAACTCATGTTTTCATTTTTTTTTTGCGGAGACAAAGAAATCGAACATGGACCAACTTTCAAAATGGCGTCGAGTGTTTTCGGTCTTCACTCGGGATTTCAACGTTGATTATTTTCTTATAAAACTTGTTTTAAAAGAAAGTTTGTACATTTAAAATAAATTTTATGCAATATTTTGTTATAAAACAACGATATTAATTTTTTTTTTAAATGTTTTAAGGTAATTTCTGCGACTTCGGAATTTACCAGCCAAATTTGGCGGGTTTTCTAAGGATAGAAATGAATAGAGTTAAGCCAGTATTATTAAAAATGTTCTGTCATTTACACTATACAAATGGAAAGCATAAGGCTGGAAGTTACACAATTTAATGTAATTGCTACAATATGGAATACAATGTCATGAATAAGGATTGGAAATTAACACTGAGAAAGTGAAAACTGTGATAATTAGCAAAACAGATGATTAACAAACATTAAAGATAATAAATGGGAAAACCCTGGAACAAGTGAAGAGTTTCTCATATCTTGGCCATATAATAACAGAAGGTGGCAGATGTGAAACAGAAATCAAGAAGAGAATAGGAAAGGCCAAAGTTACATTCAACAACATGAAAAAAATACTGACATCTAAAAAAATTAACTTACAAAATAAAACTGAGAATCATCAAATGTTATATATATTCTTCATTACTGTATGGTGTAGAAACATGGACAATAAACAAGCAATTAGAAGAAGGAATTGAGGCTCCTGAGATATTCATATATAGAAGAAGTGGGCGTATCTCATGGAAAGAGAAGAAAACAAATAAATAGGTCCTAGAAAAACTAGGAATGAAAAGAATTAATGAAGGAGATCAAAATTAGATAGCTAAAATATTTTGGCCATATAAAAAGACATAACACATTGCTGAAGACCATAATGGAAGGAAGTGTGAGGGCAAACATTCAAGAGGAAGACAGTGCTACACATGGGAAGATAACATCAAGAGACGGACAGAAAAGAGTCTATCTGAGTGTACCATCAAGACAAGAGACAGAAGACGTTAGGGATCCACTGCAGCAGAACTTCATTTTGGAGATGGCAGCTGATGTTATTGATAAATGTTACATTAACATTTTTGTTTCATTTCTTTCCTATTCTGATACATGCCATTTCTAAAACAAGGCGACAATCCTGTAAAAATAAAATGTTAAAATATAGTCAGTAACAAAAATAAGCATACAATCCTAGTCAGTAAGAAAGTACATGATCCAAGACATCACATCTTCAAGCACAAGAAGTTCTTAGAAATCCAGTTCTGCACAATTTCAGCTGTTTGATACCTCAACATTTGTGCTTGTCATCACCAGTACAGTATGCTTCTCTTTCTTTTTAGAGGTACCAAACAGCTGTCATTGTGCAGAACTACATTTCTAAGACTTTTCTGTAACAATTTGTTTTAAATGAGGAGAATGCCAGTTTCTATACACATTCTTATTCTTCCTTCCCCTATTTGCTCCTTATGGGACATGGAGTCACCATTGCAGTAGCCCCCATGTAGGAAGCTTGCACCAAAGCACTTATGTGCTCTTGCAGTAGTTGTTTTCTCTCTCTCTCATAACATGCCTGAGGCAGAACTAGTTCTATTCTTTCTTTGTCCCTTCAGGTTCCAAAAGAAACCACTGAAGTGTAAATATGAACACCTAATCTTAAATATCACTGAACAGATATACAATGCACAGCTGACAGATATACAATGCACAGCTGACAGATATACAATGCACAGCTGACATCTTTCATTGCTATTGTTCCTGTTGAACAAAATTGACATTACTGCACTCCAGGGAAACCCACAGGTGCTCAGTCTCCTTCAGCAAATGTCAGAGGGTATGAATTCTCAGCGCATTGGTTGTACACACGCTCTCATATGTCCATCCCTGCTAGTCTTATGATTTATGCCTAATTCAAGCAATCTTAGTCTCATCTTTTGAGTGTAATTTCAGCAATAATTTTACCTGCTCCTTTGAATAAGTTTCAGCCTCCCAGTTTCCACATCGAATACTAATGTTCTTGCTGATGTCCACACCAAGAACTCCTTTTGCAAGCCCTTTGAGACCTCTGGAAGGACTACAAATAAGAAGAGTCATTTCAAATAACACATACTTCCTGCACAAGTGTGAATACACAAATATAATAAAATATTCATAAGGTTTAAAAAAAAACTGTGTGTAAGTCAAGGCAAAAACTTGCAGGTTCCTGCCCTACTAACCTAGATTATTTACAACAAGTTTAAAAGCTGAAATGCACATCACATGACATGTCTGAGGATGAAGTAGTAGTATTCTTTCTTCATCTCTTCAGTGACGCCATGGAACTACAAAAGACATGGAGAAGAGAAAAAAAGGGGAAAAAGCATTGGAAAGAATGTGCAGATTGCCCTCAATAGGATGACTCAATGAGATCTAGGGAAAGACTAATGCTGCACAAGGAATCGAAGAAGAAGAAAAGAAGAACATCACAAATAAAACTTGCGAATAAATGCTGCAAATGACAGCCAGACTCACTTGCAGACAGACCCCTACAAAATGTGGACTCATAGTATCTCGGCAGCCACATATATAAAGTTGTAGAAACTGACAGCAAAATCAAAATAAGAATACAAAAGGCAAGAGAGTCTTTCACTGCATTGGACAATATACTGTAATCTAATTAGTCAAGCCAAACAAAAATATGAGAATTTTCAACTCAAATGCCATGGCAGTCTTTCTGTGGGACTCTGAAACATAGAGAACAACAAAAACAACAACCAAAAAGTTAGACTTTCATAAAAGAGTGCTTGAGATGAAAAGGATTAAAATAGTTTGATAAGGTCACCAAAGTGGAACTTGCGGAAAGCGCCAGATGGTGCCAAAGGAACAAAAGTTTTGAACAAGATATTGGCACTGGATAGGAACCACACTGAGGAAACCAGTCGATAGCATTACAAAGCAGTTCTTGTTCTGAAATCCCCAAGGTAAAAGAAATAGAGGGAGATCCAAAAACTCATGGAGGCACATTTTAAAAAGTATAAAGAACACACAGAACTTGAACAAACAGCACAAGACAGCTTGGCGTGAACTAGCTAAAGGTGTAATAATAATAGCCCCTTCAGTCATAACTGACAATGGGAATGTGCCCCTGAGGTGACAGCTCTCAGCTGCTTATTTTCCATGTGTTCCTTTCAATGCTTTCGCTAAAAATGTATGCTCCATAATAAGCTGAAAAGTACTGATGTTAAAGAAAAATAAAACTGTCTTAACTTACATACAAAAAGTACAGTATAAAGTAATTGTGTTCACTAATATGCAATACATGTAAAACTGTTTAATGTCTCTGTCTATATGCACAAAGCATCACTTAAAAAACTATTTGCTCAACATGCAGATAGTTCAACATACTTCTTCTTCTTCCTCCTCGTTCGTCCTGAAAAGGACGGTGGTTGCGTTGTGTCTGTTTACGCCTAAGCTGTGATATCTGCACCTTTCGGTCGACACATCCGACTTCTGCACGGCATTTTTTTGGGACCGGGTTTGCCTTCCCATTGCGATCCACACTCGCTCAGCCAGACTGCACTGCTGCAGACTGTTTCCAGGACCACCACGTGGAGGTGGAGTGCGGTCTTGACCAGCTCTGGTTCGCTGGTCCTGACGCAGGCAGTCAAGCTATGAGTCGCTGACTGCGTTCTCTATTGCTGCGTCTTTGGGTCCCGTTCAACATACAAAAATGGTCTATGAATATCAAATTCCCTAATTTATTGTATCAAAGTTTTGTGGTCTATTTTCATTTAACGCAATATTATGACCGGTACGAGACTATGTTGAGTATGATGCCACATAGTGCAATTTAAAGGATCCCTTACCAACGAAAAGCTCCTCTAACTCGCTTTAGCACGTGCCTTAAATCAACACAGCCATGGAGATTAAGGCCATAATCTTGATGCAGTCGTTTACCATCATCAGCAACAGCAACACCTACTTTCAGGATGCTAAAAACAAAATAAATTAGAGCTACACAGTCCTAGAGAATGATAAATAATCGCTATAAGAATTAAGGTAAGCCTCCTACATTTTCACAGAATTTATCGTTTTAGAGTAATTATTCCTCAGATTCTGAATAAAATAACAATAAAAACGGAATCATGCAGTGCATAAGGAAACCATCATTGTTAATGAACTTGGCAGCTCATAGTTCCCCTCCCCCCGCAGGCTGGTAACCTGACACTAGTCATGCACTGTACAGTTAAGATTGAGACCGACAAGGAGAAGGCAATGTTTGCATTGGCTGGACATTGTGCATGTTAAAAATGGTATCCACATGAAGACATATTGAAAAACAGTGAGCTTTTCATTTTAACTGAATGTGAAAAATAAAATTCTTTGGGTTAAGGCTGCAAATGCAGTATCATTTATCTGTGACACTCATTTCTGCTCAAGGTTACTGAACTTCAAAATCTGGTGAATAATACTTGGAAACCCAGTATTTACTTACTTAGTCGTTCCTCTTCTACCGTGAGGTGTAGAGGTTTGGAAGAGAGAGCGCCAGACTATTCTATCAGCTGTCTTCTTCCTGGCCTGGTTCCATTCTAGTCCTCGGTCCTTCAAAGATTGTCTAATGTTGTCCTCCCAGCAGACTCTGGGTCGTCCTGGGGGTCTGGATCTCTAGCTCTTTGTTTCCCATGCTTGTCGTGGTAGCCGATCTTCTCCCATTCTGCAGACATGGCCAAACCATCTTAGTTGGGACTGTTCTATTTGGGTCTGCAGCGGGTGGGATTTTAGGCCTTGACGTATCGTCTGGTTGCGGACCATGTCTCTTCTTGTTACTTCAACCACCTTCCTCAGATACCTCATTTCTGAGGTTTGGATCTGGCTTTTGTGGGTTGTAGTCATTGCCCATGACTCGCATTCATATGTCAAGACTGGGACATAGGTGGAGCGGTATACAGCCATCTTCGTTTTCTTACCAACCTCTTTCTTGCTGAGGAATCCTCGATTTATGGCCTGATAAAGTCTCCCAGCCGCTGCTTTTCGAGTGGCCAACACTTCTTTGATGCCCCCCTTTCGGTCTATAATAGCTCAGAGATATTTAAAGTGGTCGACCTGCTCCAGGACCTGTTCTCCCAACTTAATCTGATGTTTTCTTTCTTCTCGTGATATCACCAAGGATTTTGTTTTAGAGCTGCTTATGACCATCCCTCTCTTCTCCAGCTCTTCCTTCCAGACTTGCAGGTTGGATTGGAGATGTGTCTCTGATTTAGCAATCAGGACAACATCATCAGCAAATGCTAGCTCTGAAATACAGACCTGTCTCATCTTCCAGTACCCCACTGAATACTTTCTTGTTCTCTCCTTACATGCCGTGATGACATCGTCCATGAGGAGTATGAAAAGATAAGGTGACAGGATATCGCCTTGCCTTACACCAGTGGTGGTCCTGAACTCTTCTGACTTATAGTTTGCTGTCCTCACATAATTTCTGCAAGACTTGTAGAAGCTCTGTATAGCATGAATCAGAGGTGCTGGAATGTTCTTCCTTGCCAAACAGTCCCAAAGTTTGCTCCAGGGGACCCTGTCAAACGCCTTTTCTAGATCTATGAAACAAAGATGGATCTCACTCTTGTACTCAAGGGCCTTTTCACTCAGCTGCCTGAGTGTGAAGATTAGGTCTTGAGTACTTCGGTTTGCTCGGAATCCGCACTGGGCTTCATTCAATTGTGGCTCAGCTAGGCATCAGAGTCTCTGCTCTAGGATTCTAGAGTAGATTTTTCCAGGGACACTGAGAAGGGATATGCCTCTGTGGTTTCCCCATTGTCGATTGTCACCCTTTTTGAAAATCGGTGTTATAATGGCAATCTCTCAATCCTTTGGTATGGCCTTGTTGCACCACGCTGCCTGTAGGACCCTTAAGAGTAATAGGTCGCCTGATGCTCCCATGTACTTAACCACTTCTGGTGTTATACCATCATGCCCTGTTGCTTTGCCCATCTTGATTTTCTCCAGTGCTGCCCTCAGTTCTTCCATCTTTATGTCATCTTCATCACCATTTGTATCCTCTTCTGTGCTAGTGGTTATCATTTCTGATGCTCTACCTTGCTCACCATCAAGGAGTTCTGAGAAATATTCTTTCCATCTTTCCATTACTTCCTTCGGGGCAGTAAGCAATTTGCCTTGCTTGTCCTTTATAAATTTAAGAGGGCATTGTTTTTCTTTCCTCATGTTCTTTAGGGTCCTATAGAACAATTTCTGGTTTTCTTGCACATCCTTTTCTAGCTTTTCTCCAAATTCTTCCCTGGACTTCTGTTTTGCTGCTAGCACCTTGTTCTTTGCTTCTGTTCTGAGTATCACATATTCTCTATATTTCTTTATTTGTCCTGCTGTGCTTTTAGCTCCTAAGTATTGTTTCCATGCCATTTTCTTCTCTCTTATTTTCTCTTTGACTTCTTCTGTCCTCCAAGGTGTCCTCTTTCTCTTGTTCCCAAGTCGGACTTCACCACATGCTTCTGCAGCAGCTGTCTTGGAAACCCAGTATTTCATGGAAGAAATTCGGTAATTTCTGTAAAAATGTATATAGAATGTAAAATTCAACATAAAAATGATGTAGCCATTTTAAGGAATCAAAAGAACACAAATGCCAATGTATATGACAACACAATCTTTCTAAATACGCAATGACCTCTTAAGAAAAATAAGACTGTGTTTTGTAGGTAAGCACCAACAGGTTCATAATTATTGCTTTTAAACATTAACAAAATGCTCTGTTTTAAATTTCTAAATTATCAATGCCATAAATCAGAGCCCCAAGTGATGCGGTAATCTTGGAATAAAAATTGGCACGTTCTTAACATATATCAAGATCTATAACACACTGCTCAATTAAAGATTTTTACAATGCTTTTGTATGACTAAAGACAAACCATCACGCTTTTGGAGCATTCAGCATAAAAATACTCACCTATTGTCAGCAAGCAGGAGACAGAGTGACTCTGGGAAGGATGGCTGGAGCTTGAATAATTGAACTAGTATGCACAGGCCAGATGGTGAAGCTAGCTGAAGAAGGGCCACTTTGTGCTTCTGGACCCATTCACAATCCAGACCTAAGAACTAACAAGTCAAAATTCATAGTTTTTGAAAGGTGATTACTCTTGAGTTTTCCATTTTCTTTTGCAGACACTTCAGCAAACTGACAGACAAAATTTCAGCAAACTGACAACACTTCATCATTGTCACGAAATGGATTTAGGACTAGAGACTGTCTACATATAGTGACAAGACAATAGTAAGAAGAAAGACTGAAATGATAGATTCAGATAGAAATATAGTGCAAACTGTGAAAGTTGAGACCATTGGCTCCGAGGTTGAGAACCGAGGTTGATTCTTTCCTCGCCACTTCGGACGTTTAAATTGCTATGGCCTCGAACCACCTCTAACTACCCTATGGGGATAAGGTTCAATTAAGATTCACAAACACCAAGGTACAGACAACATATAGCTACTGTACTAAAGGAAATGACTGATGCCAGCTACAATTTATACAAGTTTATTATACACCTATAAACAACAAACATATGCATGTCCCATACATCAAGTGCGAGGATGCACTCCTGGAAAACAAAATCAAGCACAGTTAAAAAAAATGCATCCACCCCAACCCTTCTCCCACAATTGCAACCTGTATGGAGAAAGAAGGTAAGGTTAACTGAACTGAACTACACTGCACTTGATGTCGCCTACACTCCAAACTAGCTGTTCTAAATTCTAACTCTAACTCTAAGTCCACTGATAGCTGGAACGACAGCGAAGTGACTACACAATCTCTGCACAGACTTCGGTTCTACACAGCCTATCCTGGAATCTCCTGAACACAACTAACTGCACCTCTAAACTTCAGCAGCTGTCCTCTGCTATGATTCACCAAAACTAACAGTTCTGCCTATCTGTGCTGACTTCAGTAGAGAGAATGTTTACCCTATCTCTCTCCACTACTCTGGATTTGACTGAGGTTTAACAGAACCCACCCTGGATTCTGGACTGGAATTGTAGCTGACTTCTACCACTCTGAAATTACCTGCCCGAGTATCTATAACTGGGCCGTCGGCTTTATTATGGCCGTGAAGAAACGAACACAAAATTACCACAACGCTGGCAGCCTGCCAAATCTGCGTGTGTAACGAGCGTCAGAGCTCAGGATTTATCCACAAAAATCCTATTCGCTGGAAAATGTCTTCCCCTGGCTGGGAAACCGTATTTTCTTCCTCTCCTTCCACTACTGGCAACTAACGTAAAACCCTTGCGGTTCTGCGAATGCCCCAACTTTGCCGTGGGAGAAATTTTGTGGTCTCAAAATTCCGCTCTCATTCCCACAAAGCCGGTACCTGCAAATCTCGAATGTCCTACTGAAGGCAATCGACTTGACTCTGGCAACCCGGCCTTGGCAATTAATTTTTAGAGACCGAACTTATGAAGTTCGGGCGTATTTATTCTCAAGCCCCCACGCGCCGACTTCATGACGTCATATGCGCGGCGTGGTTCTAAAGCCAATGGGCGCTCTGCATTTCAACTGCAGTTAGCTCTCCGCCAATCAGAACCTTAGATCTTTCTGATGCAACCAGTCCCCGCTAGACAAAGAACCGTAATTGGTCCTAGCCCTATACTGCGGAAATGAAGCAAAAATGGCCGCAAATAATTTAACTCCCGAAAAATGCGTATATGGCCACGCAATATCTTTAAAAAAAAGACACTGGTGCAAATCCTGATCCAGCCTCTATAATCTCAATCTAGAATAATACTTTCTAATTCCCTACACCCCCATTCTAAACACATAAAGAAGAACCATAAAGCAGATGAGATCAAACTCCCTCGTGATCTTATCTTGAAAAAAACGTAAATAATAGAAGGAGAAGAAACATGGAGAAGGATTTCCTGTAATCCCTCCTAAAAATAGTGAACAAAATGCAAGGAGAAAAAGACATGGGCCATTTGAAAGACAGAATCTCAGTACTTTCGTCACATCACTCCCCCCTTTCAAAGATTGAGCAACGATCTCCTTACTGAAATCTCTGTGTTTCACACTGGCCCTTAACTCTGTCTACAAGGCTGTCTGTCCTTACCCCTCCTATTCAGTGTTCTTCGACCTTCCTCTTTTGCGTTTCCTCCTTCTTCCTCTCCTAGAATGAGCTCCTATGCTCCGTTGGGAGAGTTGATCTCTCTTCGGACCTGTGCCGTCTAATGGCGGGTCTGAACTTTCCCTTGCTATGACCGTCAAAAGGCTGTCCTGGTCAGCTGATGTGACCGACGGGCGCTGTGGCGACCTGGCGATGACGACTTCCTCGCTGCGCGTCAGCAGGGTTGTGACTGCTGGTACCGTGCGAGAACGATGCACCGTCTCGGGTTCCTCTGGTGTAGAGCCTCCGATTTCTTGCTGGGTGTCTATTGGATCACGATCGACCTCAATAGCTTCTACCTTTGAAGAAAGGTAGGTAAGATCTGCCCCTGGCAGTGGTTCTGGACTCGCTCTTCCCCTACCAATCTGAAGCGGGACAGAGCTCTCCAAAATAGCTCCTTGCAAATGCGTAAGGTCGCTTTTTCTCACTCTTTTCTGGCCTGAAAAGTTGGTGAGATGAAAATGTAGACCACGGGAGCTCTCCGTCTAACACCCTGGTTCTACCTTCAACCTTGCCCTCCCCTGTGAGAGTTACTGGCGTCAGTTGGAATGTGTCCTGCAGTGACACTTGACGGTTTAAGATCCCGTTAGATCGCGGAGAATCTGAGATAAAGCTCTCAGTGACTGGTTCCAATGTTCCGTGAAACAAATTGGAAAAGATAGCCAATTTTTCAGGCTGCTCGTTACAAGAGTCGTTTCCTGTAAACGAGATACGAGAGTTGTGGGGCCCATCTCCGTCTATAGGCAAACGGATACTCAGATCACTGTCCTCCTCCGTTTGAGTAAAGTGCTGGTCGGATGGGGCTCCAGGGCTGGTTGGAACTATATGCTCGCTCAGACCGCTATCTTGTGCCCTATGAAGATGGCGCTGGTCGTTGACATATGCAATACCGCTCTTGTCAGTATGTTCCTCACTTGAGGAAGCTAATACCATCGGGGGCCTAATTCCCGACAACAAAGAGTGTACTTCCGGAATCAGAGGCGTCTTCACCACTGTTTGGCCGGTTGGCTGAACAGGGCTGGCGGGCGAATTTGCCTCTGCAAATAACATATCACTGTCGTCAGAGGCGTTGCACCCCTCCTTGGCACGACAGCTATGTTTGAGCTCGCTCGGGGCTCCGTGAATTAGGGGTTCTCCTTTTTCACTTATCTGGCCTGCAGTAGGCCCCCTTGCATCAGCAAGGATCGGTGTGGGCGGGTTCCCCAAAACTAAATATGGGTTACCGAGAATGAAGTCGTAGGCCGGCTGAGCCGTTACAGCTGCCTTGATGGTGCCAGACACGAACCTACATTTCACCTCAATATTGGCTACCGGAAAGCGCTGTGAAGTCCCTTTCCTTAAAACTCCACCAATATTCACTTTTTCCTTCGTCATCTGCCAGGGCTTCACCAGATGTCGGGCGACTATGCTGGGGTATGTAAGCCCACTGTCAAATAAGCAGGTTGTCTCAGTCCCGTTCACTTCTGCTGGCCCGCTGTTGGAAAACAACTTCTCTGACTGGAAGGGTTTCCACTTCTTCCCTTGTTTCACCCTCACAGGCCTTAAACACGCCATCTGATGAGCGGGTTGTTTGTTTGGGCACCGTGTTGTCCAATGAGAAGTAGTCCGACAGAACCTACAATATCTCTCATTATCTCCCCGGTTCCTGACGGGTTCATGAGAAGTCGGCCCCTGTGTTCTGTTAGGCGGCTGGGAGCGCATGTTATGACTGGGAGGGAGCTCCTTGCGAGACGGCCCTTGCTGCTGGTGAGCTGAAGAGGAAGGCGAATGCGATGAAGATGCTCCCTTGTCCGGGGCTGGCAGGTCAGGGTGTTTTCTTTTCTGGCCCAGTACTTCGGCCTGTGCCGACTGGAACCTTTCAGCAAAAAGAATTATCTGGTCCAGTTGCTGTGCGCCCTGCTCCGCCAGGTACTTCCTTAAGTCCGGAGACATATTGGCCTTTATCTGTTCGCACAGAACTAATTCTTCCAATCCTTCAAAAGATTTAGCCAAACCCGACAACTCTCTCCAGCGAGTGAGGTAATTCCTCAGCCTCTCTGCGAACTGGGGAAAACTTTCTCCTTTCTCCAGTCGACTTTCCCTAAACATCGTTTGGCACTTCCGGGGAGTCCATTGGAATCGCTGTAACAGGGCGTTCTGCAGAGCCTCAAAGTTACCTTGGTCATCTACCAGCATCTTGCTATAGACCTCATACGCATGTCCTCTTAGAGATTGAGATAATTTGAGACACCAAAGACTATCATCCAGCCCGTATGCCTTTGCCATCCGTTCAAATTTTTCTAAAAATACCTCAATTTTCTCATTCCCGTTAGGAAAAGAGTCCATCGGAAAATTCATGGCTGCCATCCGGGGCCCTCCGTTTCCTGAGGTGTCTGTTGCCCCTGCTCCGGGAGAATCTCCGTTAGCCGAACTGCCTTCCGAAGATCGGTACTGCAGTTCCAGTGAACGCAGGGCAAGTTCATGCTGTCTCTCTGCTGCCTTCTCCCTCTCTTGGGCTTCCCTCTGTGCTAACTTCTCCTGGGCTTCCCTCTGTGCTATCTTCTCCTGGGCTTCCCTCTGTGCTATCTTCTCCTGGGCTTCCCTCTCTGCTATCTTCTCCTGGGCTTCCCTCTCTGCTATCTTCTCCTGGGCTTCCCTCTCTGCTTTTCTCTCCTCTGCCTGTCGGGTCTTCTCTTCTTTCTCCGTCTGCCGGTCCTGTTCCCTCATAATGTAAGCCCTAGTCTCGGCCTCATTCATCCCCATGCTTTTAGCTGCGTCCTTCCATGCAGTAAGTAGCTTGACCAATTCAGCCATCTTACCTGACAAATCAGCAGTACTCACAACGAGGGGAAATGACAAAAAAAGGAACAAGAAAAATTTACTGTTACCTACTAGGAATATGCTGTCGCAAAAACCCGCACTCAGACTAGCACCAAGTCTGACTAATACTACCTGAAAAAAAAATCAAGTTATCCAGCTACCCAAAACCCGAATTTACTTTCCTGTCAAGAAAAAAATTCGATTAGCCATCAATTACTTCTAAGTCATAAACAACCTTACAACCACTATCATCTATACTAACTGGAACCTGTGGAAAAAACTTATAGCTGGATCAGTCTTAATATAGCTCAAGTCTAGGGGATTTTATAAAGAAAATCTATTTTTCAGAACTTCCTACAGAGACAATCTATGAATCTAGAATTGATCCCAACAAAGATGATCCCAAGGACGACGCCACCCACTTTGTCAAGATCACAGAATTGAACGTAACAAAGATGATTCACCGGACGATAGCACCCACTTTGTCACGAAATGGATTTAGGACTAGAGACTGTCTACATATAGTGACAAGACAATAGTAAGAAGAAAGACTGAAATGATAGATTCAGATAGAAATATAGTGCAAACTGTGAAAGTTGAGACCATTGGCTCCGAGGTTGAGAACCGAGGTTGATTCTTTCCTCGCCACTTCGGACGTTTAAATTGCTATGGCCTCGAACCACCTCTAACTACCCTATGGGGATAAGGTTCAATTAAGATTCACAAACACCAAGGTACAGACAACATATAGCTACTGTACTAAAGGAAATGACTGATGCCAGCTACAATTTATACAAGTTTATTATACACCTCTAAACAACAAACATATGCATGTCCCATACATCAAGTGCGAGGATGCACTCCTGGAAAACAAAATCAAGCACAGTTTAAAAAAATGCATCCACCCCAACCCTTCTCCCACAATTGCAACCTGTATGGAGAAAGAAGGTAAGGTTAACTGAACTGAACTACACTGCACTTGATGTCGCCTACACTCCAAACTAGCTGTTCTAAATTCTAACTCTAACTCTAAGTCCACTGATAGCTGGAACGACAGCGAAGTGACTACACAATCTCTGCACAGACTTCGGTTCTACACAGCCTATCCTGGAATCTCCTGAACACAACTAACTGCACCTCTAAACTTCAGCAGCTGTCCTCTGCTATGATTCACCAAAACTAACAGTTCTGCCTATCTGTGCTGACTTCAGTAGAGAGAATGTTTACCCTATCTCTCTCCACTACTCTGGATTTGACTGAGGTTTAACAGAACCCCCCCTGGATTCTGGACTGGAATTGTAGCTGACTTCTACCACTCTGAAATTACCTGCCCGAGTATCTATAACTGGGCCGTCGGCTTTATTATGGCCGTGAAGAAACGAACACAAAATTACCACAACGCTGGCAGCCTGCCAAATCTGCGTGTGTAACGAGCGTCAGAGCTCAGGATTTATCCACAAAAATCCTATTCGCTGGAAAATGTCTTCCCCTGGCTGGGAAACCGTATTTTCTTCCTCTCCTTCCACTACTGGCAACTAACGTAAAACCCTTGCGGTTCTGCGAATGCCCCAACTTTGCCGTGGGAGAAATTTTGTGGTCTCAAAATTCCGCTCTCATTCCCACAAAGCCGGTACCTGCAAATCTCGAATGTCCTACTGAAGGCAATCGACTTGACTCTGGCAACCCGGCCTTGGCAATTAATTTTTAGAGACCGAACTTATGAAGTTCGGGCGTATTTATTCTCAAGCCCCCACGCGCCGACTTCATGACGTCATATGCGCGGCGTGGTTCTAAAGCCAATGGGCGCTCTGCATTTCAACTGCAGTTAGCTCTCCGCCAATCAGAACCTTAGATCTTTCTGATGCAACCAGTCCCCGCTAGACAAAGAACCGGGAATTGGTCCTAGCCCTATACTGCGGAAATGAAGCAAAAATGGCCGCAAATAATTTAACTCCCGAAAAATGCGTATATGGCCACGCAATATCTTTTAAAAAAAGACACTGGTGCAAATCCTGATCCAGCCTCTATAATCTCAATCTAGAATAATACTTTCTAATTCCCTACACCCCCATTCTAAACACATAAAGAAGAACCATAAAGCAGATGAGATCAAACTCCCTCGTGATCTTATCTTGAAAAAAACGTAAATAATAGAAGGAGAAGAAACATGGAGAAGGATTTCCTGTAATCCCTCCTAAAAATAGTGAACAAAATGCAAGGAGAAAAAGACATGGGCCATTTGAAAGACAGAATCTCAGTACTTTCGTCACAATCATATTGACAGGCAACAATTAATAAACTGTTAGGTAACATGTCAGCAAATGAACAACACTTCATCATACTGACAGACAACACTTCAGCAAACTGACAGACAACAATTCAGAATACAGAGATAGTGGTGATTAATAGCTCATAACTGAGAAAATATTGTTGATATATATTACATAACAGGTAAAAGTAGTCCCATTGTAGGTACTGCCAGAGGGGAGTGTTAGAGACTCCACTTTAAATAGGTCTCAGCTGTATCAGGCCTGAAAGGGGAGCAAAGAATAGTAACACTGTTCCCTATAAAAAATGTCACAGAAAGCGACTAAGGAGGGTTGGGCATGGGGCTGGTTACCCTATCCTGTAAAACATTTAAACCACAAAAAATTCAACAAACATAGACAAGTAAATTAAGGAAAATAAAACTCCGCCATCCATGACAGGGGAAGGTCCTCTCGCAGGGAGGCGTATCATGAAACACAGAGAAAGCCAAAAGGAGTCTGTGTTATTGACTAACCTTCTTTCTTCTAGGACAGGGTTGGGAACCCGCAGCTCGCGAGCCGCATGCGGCTCTTTGAGCCATCTCGTGCGGCTCTTTGAGCCATCTCGTGCGGCTCTTGGCTACTTAACTCTTAGAGTCCATATATGTGGTAAAGTGGGATGTTATAAATATTTATAGGGGACTTATTGTACTGACTGAGATCAGCTGTGAAGGTATCTAATAAGAGTAGTGTATTATAGATAACCTTACTTACTGCCACATATGTATACCTCAGTCAGAATTATTCTGGAATAGTGTGATGACTACGTTATATGTCTAGGGTATGTGTATGATGAAGTGTAAGTCATAACAACAACAGACAGATAAACAATTTAATTTATTCCACCACACTTGACAACACTGTGACACTCACATACATATAACACTCTAAGAGGATATCTTAAAGGAGTCACTGATAACTTTTCAAATAACAATATGTATTCAGTGCTGTCATGAATGTATATGTGTCCTGATTCAAATACAAAGGGAACCAGGAATCACAATCAATTTTAATTACAAGTTATATGTACAGAATTTATTAATATGATTCTTATAGTGACATATATTATTAATGGTATCCTATGTGTGTCAGTTGTGTAGTGGTAATATGAGGTAATACTGGTTTTGTTTTGTTCAAGCTCTGTTGGTATTTGTCATCATGACTTCAATAGTTTGTTTCTATTGGAACTAGTATTGGAGATGTTCTCAGTTCCTGGTATTAAAACAATTAAATTCCCCTCTTAATTTTAGTTTATAATGTCATTTTAAGATGGGGGTACATAATGTTGAGCTCCATGGCCACACTCTCTTATCTTGCGTGATGACTGCAGTAAAAGACTCCTCTGCTCGTTTACTTAAATGAGTTCTGGAGCCACCCCACTGGTTGCTATATGGACCAAGGAGTATGCTGTCCACCTCTGGCTTCAACAAAGCTCTGACCAGGTGCTGCTCAATAACTTTAAGACCACGGTCCCTGAAACAAGAAGGTTGTACCTTCTACGTCAGAACTAATTTATACTCCATTTCTACACTGAGCACAATACATCACAAACATTGAGTTCAGAGCGTTAGGCCAACTGTCAGCTTCATCTGAAATACTTTATACCAGTATTTCCCTCCCTAATGGTTACTACGCCTCTGCAATTCCAGCATTATTTCTTTCTAGTTAATAATCTAGGTGTCAGTGTACTGTTTGGCCATTCCATGCAGTTTTACTTTCCTCCGACACCTTCTGTTCAGGCTGGAGCACTATAGGCTTTACATCATGTTCGCTACTGAACCACACATATATACAGACATAAATTATCAATTTACATTCAATTTTCATTAAAAGATATTGAATATTTCAAGCTTACCACAATTCATGGAAATAATAATAAACAGTTTCGTTGACTGGCAATGAATATAGCACAACTCCGATCTGCCGATGTCCCAGGCTTTATTTTATAAAAAATATACACTGGTGCTCAACGCACTGCTTCTTAGTAGGTTTATTACAAGATGTGGCAATGAACAGACGCTCTGAATTGTGTATATTCGCAGCTCTACCCAATCACACCACGTCTACACATCTTTTCAAAAAAGTACCCCTTTCTCACGTTTCCCCTGACAACACAAGATAGTATTTATAGTCCGACCAATCGTGTTTAGTCTTTCATTTGTTGCGCTCCAATCAAATAGGAGTTAACATGGTAGGCTATTTCCGTAACGTAATGTTTCTTCAAACACGTTATAAAAAAATTTTATGAGCAGAAATGATTTCATGCTGTCAGGCACCCCCACTATTTTATTTTGGCCATAACTTGGTAATTCCTAGACTATTTGCGTAACGTTTTACATATTCTTTGTCAGCAAACCCTAAGGAACCCAAATATACGAATTTAAGGGAGCTAGGTGGCTGCGTTCAAAATGTGCATTTTCTACCACCTCCTGTTCACTTCAATCCCCATGTGGTGTCTGGGTACTGTCATGTTTTCAAACGTAAACCCATCTAATGTCATCTTTCCCAATAAGCGTTTTTCAGGATTTTAAAACCTAACTCTGGTATGGGTAGTGAATTTTATCACTGTCGATTTGAAATAAAGTTAGTGCATGTGGCCTTACACGCGTGATGGCAGCAATTGTGTATCGCGCGACGCGTGTTTAGTGTTGCAGGTGTCCCTGCTTTCTGCCTCTCCCTTCTCTCTATCCTTTAGTCCATCTGTCTTTTAGTTACGCCGTGTATAAAATGGAATGAATGAAATATTAAATTTAGGTCATTGATCAGCCTGCGTATCTCAAGGTTTTTCCAAGAAATACAGTACACGTTTCATTGAAGAAAGCGGGTAATAATACAGTAGGCTTTTACTATCAACGTGAAAGCGTTACAATTTGCAGACGAAGTAGAAAACAAGGGGGATTTCGAGTACAGGCATTGTGACAGCACTGTTCTTTACCATTCTTCTTTCCTTTTATTAAATTTATTTGTTAGGCTTTGCATTTACGTTTTAATTTATATATGGGGATTAGAATAATTCACGACAGTGCACCAAAACCACCTTTCGACACACACTTTTCGGATGGGGGGGGGCCTTTAAATTTTGTCATATTTTTATTATTTTAAAGGCAAGAGAAATGTTTTATATATCCAAATGTGCAGAACTGTAAGGGCTTTTCGACAGAACTTTAAAAACAATATATATCTCAAAGAAAAATAAACAATTTATATTAAAATATTACGGCTGAAATAATTATCATTCAAATATTTTCCCAACCCCATATTTTTGTGAACAATTATTTACCAACATGAATTATATCACAAGCAAATTAAGAAGCCAATTGAATGACGTGAGTCTCCAGTCATGCTTGAAAATGAACACAACAGATTATTCACCAAATATTGACCAGCTTTGCAAGGAAATCCAACAGCAAAAGTCTCATAAAGTTTCTTTACTTTTCATTTGCATATTTTATTTTATTATTGTTACATCTATCTTATCTGAATATTTGCTACTGAAAAAATTGTATTACTTATTGTGTATTAAAATAGTATTTGAAAAATTGTGTTTATTATTTCAATTATATATAATATATATATTATTGAGTGAGGGATACCATGTGATTTTTTTTTTTTTTTCATGCGGCTCTTCACTTTTTTAAATGGAGACAAAATTAAATATTTGGCTCTTTGCCATGGAAAAGTTCCTGACCCCTGTTCTAGGAAAACCTCCAGATTTGGCACCTGGAATGTTTGGACATTGAACGAACAAGGGAAAACAGCACAGGTAGCAGCAGAAATGAAGATCGATGTCCTGGGATGGTGCAAAGTGGAAATGGGTTAGACAGGAAGAAACTTAGCACAGGTGAATTGGTGCTGTCCTCAGGACACAAAGACGAAAGTTCACACCACAGTGAAGGGGTAGCTCTTATGTTATCTAAAGAAGCACAGAAAGCACTCATTGAATGGGAAGACATGGGACCCAGAATCGTAACAGCTACTTTCAAAACAGCTAAAAAATAAAATAAATGTAAACGTTATCCAATGTTATGCACCAAACAATGACAAAGAAGAGTCTGTGAAAGAAGCATTGTACACTAGACTGCAAAATATTATGGATAAAATTAAAAAGAAGAGACATCACAATTTTGATGGGTGACATGAATGCAAAGATAGGTACAGTAACATCGTCTTTGAAGAAATCATGGGCTAGGAATAATGAATGAAAATGGGGAACTATTCACGCAAACTTCTGTGCTTCAAATCAACTGGCTATAGGAGGAAGCATGTTTCCACATAAGAGAATATACAAGGCAACATGGATATCACCAGACCATAGAACAGAAAATCAGATTGATCATATATGCATAAACATGAAGTTTAGATCATCATTGCAGGATGTAAAGGTATATAGAGGAGGAGATATGGCATCGGATCACCATCTTCTGATAGCCAAAGTAAAAATGAAACTCAAGAGATATGCAACAATGCATAGTTATAGACAACAATTTAATGTAGGACATCTAAGAAATCAAGAAACAAATTTACGTTCACAATATCCAACAAATTCCAAGTGCTCCAACAGCTGGAAGATTTAGTGAATAGAGAAGACCACTGGCAGCTAATCAAAACTGTATGGAATGAGACATGTGAAGAAATACTGGGGAAAAGGGAACGACAACAAAAAGCATAAATAACAACAGAAACCACCAATAAGATAAAAGACAGAAAAAAACAAGAAAGCAGATTTAAACAGAAACAAAACCAGAAGTTCCAAAGCCAAGGCTCAAGAAGTGTACACAGAAGCAAACAAAGAAGTAAGAAGAAGCATCAAAAGAGACAAGAGGAAATATATTGAGGAGTTGGCAAGAGAGGCAGAAGATGCTGCAGCCAAAGGAAATATGAGAGAACTGTAACAGCACAAAGAAGCTAACAGGGAAATACAAGCAAGCTAGTTGCCTCATAAAAGACAAGAATGGAAAACTGCTTAGCAATATACAAGAGCAAATGAAGAGGTATACGGAATATTTTGAGGACCTTCTCAATAGACCAGCTCCACAAAACACCCTAGACATCCAGCCAGCAGAAGAAGAGCTATAAATTAACTGTGAAAGACCAACAAAGGAAGAAATAAAGAAAGCCATAAAGCTTCTAAGAGAACGAACGAACGAACGAACAAACTTTATTTTCAAAGGGTTGAGAATTGGGCACGCAGGCCCGTCTGACATTCTGCCCTTCCTTTCTCTCACCTTTCATACTGAATTAATTTATTCCCATATGCATTTTACATATCAATGTCAAGGAATTCAACGTTGCAAAGTAAAATAAAATAGCACACTCATATTAACATTAACTACTTATAAACATGACATAAAATATGTAGAAAAGTACAAACATCGTCATTAGAACCTACAATTGATATTATAAGAAAAGATAATCTGATTAGGGGGGCATGTAATCAAAACTAATAAAGTATTCGAAAAGTCTACGATTGTATGAATAGGGACTGAAAGAGATGGAAAAGCGGCTGGACCAGATGGCATTCCAGCAGAGGCCATCAAAGCAGATATTGACACGGCTACAGAGATGTTATATAAATTACTTGGTAAAGTCTGGGAAAGGGAAGAGATACCGGCAGAATGGAAGAAGGATATCTGGTTAAGCTGCCTAAGAAGGGAAACCTACAAGAGTGCATAAATTATAGAGAAATAATGTTACCTTCAGTGCCAAGAAAAGTATTAAACAGGATCATCCTTGAGAGATTAAAAGAGTCCATAGACAAGAAAGTTAGTTGCTTATCCTTTACAGGACGTGGCAATCAACCCCAGCTTTTATTGGCTGTTTGTGATTTTTCTAGGCAATTTTTACGTTCAGTAGTTTGCCATTGCTTTCTGAACGGTACGGCGCTTATACCATTGTTAAAAATCCACACAAAGCGATCTGCCACCAAACCGCCTGCAGCAGGTTTCGAACCTGGTATATCTGGATTATGAAACTGCGTTCATATCCATTAGGCCACAGACGCCGACATAGACAAGAAACTGAGAGATAAACAAGCAGGTTTTTCAACCAAACAGATCTTGTACAGACCAGATAGCCACTTTGAGAATATTAGTTGAACAAAGTCTGGAATGGAATTCACCACTATACATTGGATTTTTGAACTACGAAAAGGCATTTGACAGTGTAGACAGAGAATCACTTTGGAAATTGATGAGGCACTATGGAGTTCCCAAGAAGATCATTAATTTAAAAAATAAAATTTATGAAGTACACGCAGAGTACTTCATGAAGGACAATTTACAGCACCGTTTGAGATAAGAACGGGAGTACAACAGGAGTGCCTTTGACTCCATTTCTTTTCTTACTAGCAATAGACTGGGTTATGAAAACATCGACGATACACAATAGAAATGGAATCCAGTTAGATGATCTAGATTTTGCTGATGACTTGGCTCTCCTGTCCCATAACCGTAATCAGAAGCAGGACAAAATGAAAACACTTGATGAAAGGTCATAGCTATTGGATCTGAAAATACACATGGAAAAGACAAAATTACTGAGAATAAATGCAGGAAATGATAACAGAGTTGAACTTGAAGAAATACCCCAACAAGATGTAGAATCGTACACATATCTTGGCAGCAATATAGACAAAGTTGGAGGGACAGACAGTGATATCAAAACAAGAATACAAAAAGCAAGAGGAGCTTTTTTTAAATGGGAAATATATGGAGATCAAGAGAAATCGGATCCAACACAAAAATTAGAATCTTCAACTCAAATGTCAAGTCAGTACTATTATATATGGCTCTGAAACATAGAGAACAATAAAAACAACAACCAAAAAGGTATAGTCTTTCATAAATGGGTGCTTGTGTAGAATAGAAGGATTAAAATGGTATGACAAGGTTAGCAATGTGGAACTGATAACAAGAACCAGACAAGTTCCAGTGGAACAAGAGATGAGAAAAAGACGATGGTGATGGATAGGACTCACACTGAGGAAACCTGTTGATAGCATTACAAGGCAGTCCTTGTTCTGGAACCCTCAGGGCAAGAGAGGCAGAGGTAGACCAAGAAGCAAATAGAGAAGAGAGATGGAAACAGAAGTGAAAATGATGAGGAGAACATGGAAGGAACTTGATATGATGGCATGTGACAGGAGGACTTGGCATGTGTTTGTTGAAGGCCTATGTTCCTTGGGGAGTGGAGTGTTATGAATGTATGAGGTAAGGTGACATATTTTCATACTTGCTGCCTTTGCCTTCCCTAACTCAAGAGCAGAGTAAGTACCCATCAAACAACAGAATCTTTTCTTCCTGTCCATTTTTAATGGGCCTCCTCTACAGCTAGTCCCCTTGCAGTAAGCCTGTATGAATGCACGTTCCTGTGCTCTTGCAGTGGTGATTTCTGTAAATTTGTTTAACATGATGAACTGCCAGTCCCATGCACATTCCTTCATAGTCACCGTTTTGACATCTTGGACATGCAGTAGCCATTTGTGTTAGGGCTCTTTCCCCCATCCCCCACACCAAATATCAGGCTCTGGGATTTACATGGAAGAATATATATAACACAGGATTTCACAGCACAGAATAGGATACAAAATACAGAACATTATAAAATAGAATCGGATACAAAATACAGAACATTATAAAATAGAATCTAATACAAATTACAGAATACAATAATATAGAATCTCATACTAAATACAGAATATACAGATCTGTATCCCAGAATCTGAAATGCTTAATGACAGCCTTGTTTTGAAAATTCGATTTTTATTTGCGCAAAAATCGGTTTGAAAATAGCTCAAAAGTCAGCTGAAAAAAACTTTTGATTTTCAGAATATTTTGGTTTTTTTTTGGGTGTTCGAATTCTGGGATACAGACCTGTAATAGAGTCTGATACAAAATAGAATTATAATACAGAATCTGATAGAGAATATCATAATATGACATCTGGAGGCAATGCCGTACCTGACTGCACATACAGAAGCTGTAAAATAAACTTCATGTACCATGTTTTCACTGAGCACCATGGCTCAGTGGCAGCGACATTATGTTTCATCATTTCTTACAATCTCTGGTGTCTTGAATCAGCTTTGTCGTCAATATCTTCCCATGCCATTTAACCAGCTATGTTGAAGCATTTCTATGTCTGTCTTCCCCTTCTTCTCTTAGAGTTGAATCTACCAGCTGTATTAGATTCGTTTTTTCCCCTGTTCATGACATGTACAAAGAGCAAGTAATCCACCAAAAAATGAAAGGGATGAATTATGGTGTGCTCTATCTGCTGATTCCCAATATGCCTCAATGGGCGTGTAACGGGTTCCTTTACCTTTACCTTTTATCTATCTGCTGCATGTCCTGATGACTGCATTATTTCTCCTGTGGCCATTTCCTACCCTTCCCATTCTATTGCAACTTCACTGGATCTCTGTAGTCAAACTTAGCTTTCACTGTTCAATGCATGCCTTTTCTATATTTCCCCAAAATGCACTAATAATAGATTGCAAGGAATGGGTTTTTTTTTTTTAAAACAGGTGTTTAATTTATTTTTCACTATGCAATGCACGACATGTCCATATTTTCTCAAAAAGCTGATGGGATTGTTTCATTGTTGGTTACAAATATTTCACCAAGATAATTGGTGATATGGAAATGTCTACAGATATCTTTCAGTAATTACAATTTATGCTGCCACATTTATCAAGTATCACTACAGAATCCTTTTTAATAAAACATTTACTAATACAACCCCATGACTGGCACTATTCAATCATGATTGATGATAAATTTAACAATTAATTTCTTTACAACAGTGAGTAACATCACTCAGTATTAAAAACGTGCCTGTGTGCTAGTCAATACTGAAACGGTATTTAATAAAAGAAACAAACCTTGATTGTTGTTAGATCTTTTTTCAGCTGCATGTATGATGTTTCCCATTCTTCTGGTGTATTTACAATGTGTATCTTTTTAGCCACATACAAAGCTCGTGCTTGATGGCATTTCCTTTTCCCAAACTTCCATGTCACCCATGTTACCACAGCTGTGATTATTAGAAATAAAATAAAAAATAACAGGAACTGAATTACATTAGCACTAAACAACAGACATTGAAGCATAAATACTCCAATTTCTAATAAAGCTAGCTAGCTGCCTTCATTAGACTTCTTTTTATTTTTAATTTCATTACCACTCAGCTCCTCAAAGAGCATAGGCCTGTGGTTTAAAAAATGTTTAACTTTGTTAATGTATTTTGTTTAAACAACGAAGCGATCAAGAAGAATGTATTCTCAGAGTAACAATATAGTGATAATCGAACTATTTATTTCAAAAATGTAAAAACACATTGATCAATACATCTTTCTAATAAAAAATAATGTATAACATTTGGTTGACCACTGCTTCCTTCAAACACATGCAAGTTGACATCTGAGTGTGTTCAAAGAAAAATGGAGAATATTTACAAGTTCTAGCTGTCATGGGATGCAATTATCTGCCCTCACCTGGATCTAAGGATGTAATTGCTTGCCCTCATTTGGATTAAGATTTTTAATGATTGCCTGCCTTAGTCAATGTAGCATATCATCAGTGGACATATCTAGCAAATTATTCTTTTTCTTTGATCCTTAGCTGCACACTGTCAAAGCAGTCAGTGGCCATCACGCCTGGTAGCGTCTTGTAGGGCAGCAACAAACTGTTTCCACTTTGCTCGGTAAGCAGCTATCCTTCGTGCAGTGCCCTAGCTCTGGTTCATTCTTTGCATCCCGGCCTCCACAGTTCTCTGCCAAATTGTTTTTGGTCAGCCTCTCGTTCGCTTTCCTTCAGGTGTCCATAGTATAGCTGTTCTTGGTGTGCATGTCCTATTGGTTACTCCGAGTAAGCAGTTTTTGGTTGGTGATGGTAATCTGCCAAAATATTTGGAGAATTTTCTTTAGGCAGATTGTGTGGAAAGAGGACAATTTGGACATTCCCTTCTCTGTTACTCACCAGCATTCCACACCATAGAGAAACACAGAAAGTACACAGCTCTCATACAATCTTAACACATTAACTACCGCAAGCCGCTGTCAGCGGCTCACAAAATAAACACATTTGGACTGCAAGCAGCTCAGAGCGCCAATCTAATTTTAGTAATAAAACAAATGAAAAATGTACTGAAACACTTTCTGATCTGGTTTGAGATTTTGAGTTGCCACCGGAAAACAAATTCCCAAAGCATGGTTGTTGTAGAACACTGGAAAATTGATATTATGTTCATATTTTTCAGCGTTTTGGGTTAGTTACCAAATTGTGTAAAACTGTTTACCGTGGCAACTAGTGATAGGACTACAAAAAATGCGTGTACATCTCGTCTAACGGCTGAATAGGATGGAAACGTGTTTCAACAACTGACTGATAGATCTAGCGACGAGAACAAGAGTGAATATGGTGTGCACATTGATTGAAATTGTGATTTTGATAGAGATGGGGCGCAAGAAGTTATAATTGTGAAAGTCCTCGGCCAACAGAGGGCCGTTAAATAGCAACAACCTCTATTAGAGTTACAAATGGTGCTTATTGTAATAGTATATTCATTTATCTTTAAAATGACGTGTAATTCATAAAAATCTGTTAACAGTTACGAAAACTACAGCTTACTTTGTGCAAACACCTACAGGATGAAAATGGGGAAAAAATTTAATTCGGCCAGAGTGTGTTTTTCAATTCGGTAGTCAATGTGTTAATTTGGTGTCTGTGCTGTACTTGCTGTGAAATGTAAAAAACAACATTTGTACAGCTAGCACATCACTTTTTTCGCTGCAAGAACACCACGCCCAGCAAAAAGGTACGAGAAATAGGAAATTACCAACTTTATAGTTACCAATTATGCAATAACATTATAGCTACTTCAGTTAGCCTACTAAATATACCAAAAACACTGTTACCTTCAGTGGTAGGCCTAGGCCTATAGGTTGAAACTAATAGCAGCCAAAGTATATAGCCTACGCCAATATTTACTCTAACGCTTGTTATGCGTAAGTATCACCATTTTGACAATACCATAGCTGATGTCGTGACTATGCGTAATGATATTACCCATACAAAAAGATTTTATGTGTATGACTTATGCTGCAGAGTCTTGATGCGAAAAATAACAGTTTTGCACCATTGCCATGAGGTGAAACGTAAACAACGCAAGCTTATGCCAGATATAGTTTCATCTTACTTCATTTCAGTTACAAGTATTAAACATTAAATTAAGCAAAGTAAAACTAGTTATTGAGCTTTTTCTTGTCACCTTCTTAAATATCTGTCATTTTTATTCTTATTATGTTGTTATAGTGTAAAAACAAAATTCCTTTTTTTTTAAGTTCGTTCTTGTTCCATTTGGCATAACGAAACAGTATTTTTCTACTTCTGCAAACTGCATACTGCATAAACATTGTCCCATGTTGTATATTGTTCGAAACACCAAAAGCGGCTTGATACTTTTGGAACAATTTTCTTTTATTTATTGCTGGATTTGTGTATATATATAATTATATTTACAATTACTGTTCTGTGCTTTATTAGTATAGGCCTACTTATTTTGGTGAAGGAAAATAATCTGCACTTACAAGGAAAAGAATATGTAGGCTACTTATCGTAATAATGTCTAGCCAGTTGAAATGAACACAGTGGGCCGTCTTCTTTGATGTCATCCCAATAAGTCACCAACGTCGTTAGGGTAAGGTTTAGTATACCTAAACCGAACCCTTACCCCGTTTTACTGCGTTTCTGATTTATTTTTTAAGGCCTGTCATAGTGTATGTCTGTTCCTCTGTCACAGTGGCCTAGTGACTGGCGTTTAACAGTAACGGTAGCCTATCATGGTTGAAATGAATGACTTACTTAGTCGTTCCTCTTCTACCGTGAGGTGTAGAAGTTTGTAAGAGAGAGCGCCATACTATTCTATCGGCTGTCTTCCCCCTGGCTTGGTTCTATTCTAGTCCTAGGTCCTTCAAAGATTGTCTTCCTTCAAAGATTGTCTAATGTTGTCCTCCCAGTGGACTTTGGGTCGTCCTGGAGGTCTGCATCCCTGGCTCTTGGTTTCCCATGCTTGCCATGGTAGCCGATCTTCTCCCATTTTGCAGACATGGCCAAACCATCTCAGTTGGGACTGTTCTACTTGGGTCTGCAGGGGTTGGGTTTTTAGGCCTTGACGTATTGTCTGGTTGTGGACCATGTCTTTTTCTTGTTACTTCAACCACCTTCCTCATTTCTGAGGTTTGGATCTGGCTTTTGTGGGTTGTAGTCATTGCCCATGACTTGCATCCATACATCAAGACTGGGAGATGGGTGGAGCGGTATACAGCCATCTTCGTCTTCTTACCAACTTCACTTTTGCTGAAGAATCCTCGATTTGTGGCTTGAAAAAGTCTCCCAGCTGCTGCTCTTTGGGTAGCCAACTCTTCTTTGATGCCTCCCTTCCAGTCTGACTGCTCCAAGGTATTTAAAGTGGTCGACCTGTGCCAGGACCTGTTCTCCCAGCTTAATCTGATGTCTTCTTTCCTCTCGTGATATCGCCATGGTTTATTTTTAGAGCTGCTTATGATCATCCCTCTCTTCTCCAGCTCTTCCTTCCAGACTTGCAGGTTGGATTGAAGATGTGCCTCTGATTTAGCAATCAGGGCAACATCATCAGCAAATGCCAGCTCTGAAATACAGACCTAACTTATTTTCCAGTACCCCACTGAATACTTTCCTGTCCTCTCCTTACATGCCTTGATGACATCGTCCTTGAGGAGTATGAAAAGATAAGGTGACAGGATATCATCTTGTATTACACCAGTGGTGGTCCTGAATTCTTCTGACTTATGATTTGCCGTCCTCACATAATTTCTGCAAGACTTGTAGAAGCTGTGTATAGCATGAATCAGAGGTGTTGGAGTGTTCTTCCTTGCCAAACAGTCCCGGAGTTTGTTCCAGGGGACCTTGTCAAATGCCTTTTCCAAAACTAAGAAGCAAAGATGGATCTCACTTTTATACTCAAAGAGCCTTTTCACTCGACTGTCTGAGTGTGAAGAAATGAATGACACTGGGACATAATCCGATTTCGCCCAGATGTCTGTTGATGCAGTTGTGTCTCTTGAAGTGCAGATGCACAGAAGAATGGGACACATCTCATGGAAAAAGAAGAAAACAAAGAAGTCTAAAGTTAGAAATGAAAAAAAAAGTATTGGTTGAAATGAACAACAGTGGGACGTGTGTTCAATACAACCTTTAAAAAAAAAAAATTCAGAGAAGCAATAATAAGTGTTAGAGTTAGGTTTAAGAATCTTAAACCCTAACCTTAATCCTGACAACGTGGGCAACTTATTTGGATGGCATCAAAGAACATGTCCCACTATTTTTCATTTCAACTAAAGTGTTAATGAAAGGGATCAAAATTAGACAACTAAAATATTGTGGATGTATAAAACATCATAGCACTGCATAGAAAACTTTAATACAGGTTCGTAACCTTTTATCCTAAATGATTGGGGACAGGAATGTTTCAGAAACTGGGACTTTTTCTAATTTCATATGTCACCCAATTCACAATCAAAAAGTAGTCCAGCTGTTGATCAATAACATTTGATGTTGTAGTTTTTTTTTAAATGTATGGCCTCATTGTAAGCACAAAATAGAATTAGGTAGGCCAACTATTTTTTCTGTCTCTGCATCCTAGGCCTAAATCCTAATGCTAAACCGCTAACCGTAACCCTGTTTGCAGCGTTTAATTTTCTTTTAAAAAATAAGTGGCTACAAAACCCAGAACAGTGACCACTAATCGTAACTGTACCCCTTACCCTTTTGTGAGCATTCTCAAAAATAATTATTGACACATGTAGTAAAGTGAATCCGTGTCACCACACGCTCAATTTCCCCGCTTGAAAATTAATTAACGTACTCCTAAAATCTATTAATAACTACCGCATTTGAAATTTGTCTCAAGGCCACCGTAAAATCAACCGCCAACAATTTGACTAAAGAATTTGAATTCTTCTACTACCACCTAGTTAAAAAAGGTTACTACCCCCAAACATACCCCCCCACCCCCCCAATATTTATTAACGAACGTTGTAAAAATTAACAACCAATCTTATTGTTACCTCGTTTTATAGTGAGGATAAAAATCTTGGTTGTAATGGCAAAAATGCCGATTCTGTGCTTTTTATCAAAATTAAATAATTTATTCCTCAAAAACTAAAGAGAATTAAAAAGAAAGAGATATCTGGAATTGTAGCGCTGATATTGATTAATATAATACCATAAAGATTTCCCATTAATAAAACTATTTTGACGTAGAAACATTTATTTTATTAATATTTTCAGTTGGGAAAAAGCACAATTAATTACTTAAAAATTACACAGATGAAAACAGGGAGAAATAAATAAAGGAAACCTATAGGGGTAGATAGAGGACAGCTGGCTGTTTAATAATCAATTTTGATATTAAAAATCGGTTCATAAATAACTGAGATATATAATATATAAATAAAATCAGACGAGCGAACACACTGAAAAACGCTTAATGTTTATGGTCCAAAATTAGTTAATTTTTTGACGCGTCTTTTGATTGGCTGGTTGGAATTGATAACTTTTAACCCTGCTTGAATAAGTCCGCCATTTGAGAAAAACTTCAACAATGACAGGTTGAGAGCAGATGCAAAGCGTTGGTGACAAATGTCTTTGCCGTCTGGATGACACAGCGGTCTGAAATTGAGCCATTGACTGCTAGTCAATCCTGTGATTGTGTAATTATTCTTTACTTGCGGTAAGATAAATAAGTATTAGTATTTCATTAACATGTAACTGGCCACAGATTGTGTGCCATAATTTGATTCGATACTGCCTATTGGGAGAGAAATTGGGGTCACGACAACCCAAGTAGGAATGTGCCTAAAGCAGATTTATTTGGAAAGTGAAATAAAATGTGTAAAAATGTTTGAATATTGCCATAAAATCTTACGACTGTAAGTCCAGAGGCCACTAGCAATCTTCTGCAGTGCCACAGTGTTCTAATGACACATGAAAACATACCTAGGATGTTTGAACAAAAGATTTAACAGGTCACAAGAAGAAAATTGTATACCCCAGCTGATTTTATTGAGGACAATCAATGCTTAAGGTGACAGGGGCGTTGCAGCCATATGGAAGAAGAATGTAAACACAGGACGGAGTGAAGTCAAAGAAAATAGGGTCTGGTGCAAATGGTTTGCACACGTGACTGAGCACAGGTAATCTTAGTATTGATTAGGTGTGGAATTGTTATAGCCAGCATATAAAAGGGAAGGAATATCCTTCTTTTTCAGGGTTATATTGCCTAGTACTTAGTGGTGGCAGGAAACTGGGGCAGGCAGAACCTGTGTATATTGAAGCCTCAGAAGAGCTGCCTGCTGCATCTGTGTTCAGAAGACAACTATTGTGTGGACCTTGAAGAGTCTACAGGCATCCACTTCAGACAGTCTGTCAGGTCAAGTCCCTTACATGGGCATATGACTTCTCATTAAAAAATTTCCACAACCAAAATAGAAATCCCTGTGGCCGTGATGATACCAACAGACCCTCATAATTTTGACTATCTGTTATAGGAAGTTTTAAATCAGACTGTGGGATACACATACAGTGACACTTTAATATACCAGTTATGGACAAAGGGTCCTCTTTATTTATTTATATGTTGTAAATAAAATTTTATTAATTTGAAAACATTCCTGTCCCAAAAGAATTGAGGTACATGAAAATAAAAATTGTAAAATATTTATATAACTTTACCAACAGTCTTACTTACTTCACTTTTATTGAGTTAAAGTTATGTTTGACATTGTTCATACATCACAATAGATACATTACCCTAGACACTTGCCACACAACATCACAGAGATTAGTTTGCACAGAGTGAGATCTTAGAGAGGTAGCGGATAGGGACCCTGAGAACATCATCATCATCAATTAGACTCAGGGAACTTACACAGCTGGACCTCACTTTGTTTACCCTTAGTGTAGTAACATCAATAACCTCTCATATTACCACAACACACAACAGTGAACTTGGGTAATTGTGAATCACCTGTTGGCCTACTTATCGATCATGAGTTGGGCGACATGGCAGCAAGTGTCCAGTATTTGGTAAACAAAATGATGGGATTAAATTCTTTAGTACAATTTATTTGTAAGGAAAACATTAAGTAAAAACTTTTCTAATTTATATTAGCTTGGTACTATAAAGCACAAGAACAGGAAACATAATGAAAATGACACTCGCTTATGGTTGGGTCATTTTTGCACTTGAGTGACACGCCATGAAAAAGCGGATCTATTATTTAATGTTTTTTTTTTTAAACAAAAACTATTTAGATTTTCACATTTTTTCAAATATTGGAATTTCAAATAAACAGTTCCGTGGACCTGTAGGTAGAAACATTGATGGCAAATGGGTAAGAGGGTAGCAACACTATACTTGGAAAGATATCAACAAAAGATTGACAGGAAATGTTCTGTCAAAGTTTGCCATCACAGCAAGAGGTAGAAAATGTTAGACATCCATAGAACAAACCTTCAATTTAGAGATGACACATGATCTTATCTAAATTTTATATTTTTACTGTGCATATACTGCAAATATAAAGTTTTGTTTCTTCATTGCTGTATAGTGCAGAACATGGAAAATGAACAAATAGTTAGAATAAAGACATGTGAATATATATAGAAAGATGAGGCATGGCTTATGGAAAGAGATGAAAATGAACAAAGAAGTCCTTGAAAAGCTATGAATGAAAGGAGACTTAATGAATGAGATCAAAATTATAAATATTTTGGACATGTAAAGATAAATAGACATAACACATTGCTGACGCCCATAATAGTTGGAAAAGTTGAAGGCACACAAGCATGTGGAAGACATCACTGTATGTAGGAAGATAACATCAATAGAGGAACTTGAAGAGCCTACCTGACTTTGCCATCGGCTGAAGTATTGATATTTATTTGGGTGAAATGGGACATATGTCCCCATCAAAACTCCTTTCAGCCTCTTAAAACTATTGATTGTGATAATTTCTTAACTACGGCAAGGTATATTGTATTGTACAGATTTGACTACTAATTTTGGTGAACTTTACTCATTCTCTTCTGTTGTGCATAAATCTAAGATAGAAATACATATTCATACCTACCAGCTAGGCATTTTGTGAGGAAATCTGTGAAATATGAATGGAAAAAAATCCTGAAATTTTCCCAAATAGCTGGGGCAAATATTTGTAACACACTAGCCAACTAACCATGAACAGATTGCAAGGCATGTATGTTCTTCTAATGGGTGTTTAAAGTAGCTTTCACAATGCATTGCACACCATTTGCATATTTTCCCAAAAAGCTGATGCAATTGTTTCTTAGATTCCAAATGCAAACTTCAGTCTTTCATTAAGAAAACTCTGATGACGGAAATTGGCAGTTTCTTCAGCAGCAGGAGTTCTAGCTTACTTTAAAACTTCACAGTAAGAATTTGCTATTGCAATAGCTGTCTTACATTTGTGTTTTCAGTTACCTGAGTCTAATATTATTTCTCTGTACCTTGTCTGGTTTTGGGTTTTCAGTTACTGAAGTCTTACAATGTCTGATTACTTTGTCCACTTTCTTGGTTCTCATTTGCCTTAATTTTGCAGTATGTCTGAGTACTGTATCTAGCTTTGGTTCTAACTTATTCAGTTTAACTGTTTTTTGTGATATTAGCATAAATATTTTACTCTTACATTGGATATTTGGTTTTGTTAGAATTTGTTCATATATCTACCAGAGTTGGTGGAGCATTAAATTAAATAATAAATAAAACAATAAGGATTTGTTTTGTATCCGAGCAATCTCATTGGTTATAATTTCTGGAATAGTGCAGATATATGACTGTCGCAGAAGTGAGTAGATTACCACAAACAATATCATATACAAATGCATATAATATAGTTAACTTTGGCTTCTGATAACTTCAGATACACAAAAGAGGGTGTGGTATACACATTCTGTTAGTTGCCAGCATGTCTCGGGTAAAAGTAGAACTGTGTGAGCAAATTCTGAAGGAGTACTATGGAGATATTGTGGCTTCTATTGGTGCATTCCTGCTGAAAAACAAAGCAAGCACACTAGGCAGAATCAGACAGCAAACTTCAGTTGATTTAAAACAGGTAATGCCATTAATACACCTCATTGTGTTTAAAATGTAAGAATATTTGTTATTGACTTTTATTTTAATACAGTCATGGATATAAAGTTAATTAGATGTGGTAGATCTTAATAAAAGTGAAGATGGCTCATTCACAATGAAAATGAAATGCCTCTGTTATGTGCAGTAACTAAGATTTCTGGCATATTTATTACTGGACTAGGTACAGGATTACGCAGTAGCTTTGAAACCTTGAACTAGAGAAACAAGTCTCCTGTGGCTTTAAGGGCTGCTAAAGTTCTTTTTTATCCACCAAATTCTCTCTTTCCAAGTACTCTAGGTTCACTTTTATTCTGTCTGCTCAACTTCTGCTATATCACTTTGTTGGTTTGTTATCTTTTATCCCCCTCCCCACCCACTCAGGCTGTCTCCACTTAAAAAAAATTTTTTTAGTCTGTAAACAGTTTGATTTCCACATCGCAGGATAACATATGTATAGTGTAAATTTATTATATACTCTCTTATGTTGTAGAAATATATTTGATAAAGAAAGGTTGTGAAATCATAACTTGTATTAGAACTCAGTTATGTTAGTTATTGTATGTTAACTGCTTTTCAGATGAACAGTTTGATGTACTGGTTCTTGTTATTTTGTATTTAATAGGCCAAGCGAGCATTATGCTCACTTATACAGCAAAACACTGTGATCTTCTCACAAACTAGACCTGGTGCCATTGAGTACACATCTCTCCCAGATGCCATCATCAGCAGACTTAGATATCCCCGCTATATCCATTGTGCTAAAATGCTGTTTGGTGATGCAGCAGAACTTTTGATCGAGGTGTTACTGCTGCAGGGCCAGACAGACTTGAACTCGGCTGTTATTAAAGTAACTAAAAAACTCAACGAATCGCTGATTTCTAGTGGATCAGGTAAACTGTACATTCTTAGTTAAATCTTCACAGTTCCATATAAGATATCATCATTTTCCTTTTTGCTTTTTATGGAGCATAAAGCCACCACTTCAACTGGTCCCCTTGCCTGCACCAAGCATTTACATGCTCTTACAGCAGTGGTGTTTTTTTGGTAGTGATTAGTTTTACATGATGAGGTTGCCAGCCTCATGCACAACCTCATATTAGTTGCCTGAGGGAGCAGTAGTCATATTCTTTCTTTGTCTACTCAGAGCCCCCCTCCCCCAGGAACTACAAGGGGCCCATACAGGATAAGCTTGTGCTTATTTTGAACATGTATTTGGTTGTATGTTTAATGACGTGTTTAACATGATACTACCTGGTACTAATTTATAACTACCAGGTCTGTAACTTGGATGTCAAAATGATGGATCAGTACAAAGTAGAGCCATGCTAAACAGCAGGAGAGGTAGTCACATAGCAGATACTACTGTAAGAAGGTGAAATGTTTAAGACTTCACTGTGCTAGGTGTCAGCTTTATTCCTTTTCTTGCTGTCTTTGCTTTCTCTAATATGAGAAGAGAGATGGGTACCCATTAATAGCTGAGTAGACTAAAGCACAGCTGTCGGGTTTTGAACCCAGTAACTTTGCCTCAAGGAGCAATGATGCAATCACTTTGCCATTCTATTCTTATAAACAGCATTTTTTAAATGCTATATCGTTGACTGTGGATGTTTTAAGAGAATATTGCATTTAAAGTGGAAGGACAAAATTAGCAGTAAATAACTAAATATAGAGTTCCAATTACAATGGTTTGGCTATGTCTGCAGAATAGTAGAAGATCAGATACCACGAAAAATATGGGAAACTAAGAGCCAGAGATCCAGAACCTCAGGATGACCCAGAGTTCGCTGGGAGGACAACATTAGACAATCTCTGAAGGACTGAGGACTAGATTAGAACCAAGCCAGTAAAGCCATGGTGCCCCAGGGATCAAAGATACTTTTTCTGCATTCCCAATGAAAACTCTGGAGCTGTCTACTAAAATATATTGTGAACTGCCTGCATGAGATATGAAAGGAAACTTTTCTTTGTGAAGTTCACCAACCCTCCCTTCTTCTCTCTTCCTCCCCATTTACAATTACACACATATAAGATCTTTTGAGGGCTCTGTTTCTAAAGCAAAGCAGATTCCTAAAACTCATGGGTTGCTGACAGTAGATACAGATATGTATCATGTTAATTTAATATTTGTTTCGAGTTTCTATCAGTATGGTTCTTAAGATATACTGAAAGGTGTATGTCTGGGGGAAGTGTTTTGGTGAATTGTTATTGGAGTATTGGAAGTATTAAAGATTGTTAATGACATGGCCATTGGTTAATCAGGCAAAATAGATTATTTGACAAGGCTGAAGATCTGACAGTACCGAAAACATGGTGGTCAACTTGTGGCAATATTCTAGTTGACTTCCAAGAATCATCATTTATTCTAACTAGTTATATGCTTATATGGCTTCCATAAATGACATTTTATGCTGTTTAATTTAATGAATCACCTTTTGTTTTAATTGTTAATATTCATATTTCTTTTCAGGAATCACAGAAGTTTCCCAGAGTCTTGTCAAAGACAAAGTTATAACACTTGTGAAGGCACGACTGATACGTCGCTGTGAGAATTTTGTCAGAGATAAGCAAGACAGGGTGGTGGGCATTGATTCAACTGCTGAACCTGAAAAGTTATTTCAGCTGCCTTCAGCTCTGGAATTTGGTAATTTCAGTTTATGTTTCTGCTCTAGAATTTGGTTTTTTTCCTACTTTTTTTTTTGGTTTAAGTTAAGTTTATTCCTTGTACACATTTAAAATGTGATTAGAATTAAATACATTATTTTGAAGAGTTTAATGATCAATTTATGTTTAAATTATTTGTCTGAATTTGTGATTTCTTCAGATTGAACCACAGATTAACGTTGATTAACTAGCGTTGCTAAGATTGTCACTCTTTTGTAGTCAATGCCAAGTTGAAGAATTTGCATGTGGTCTGTAAAACCACAGATAAAATATTAAAATCTCATTGAGTTCCCGGGGGAGTCTCTTATGATACTAAGAAATAATAGGACTACTGTACCCTCAGGCATGCTGCACAAGGTGACTAACATGAGGTTGGCAACCTCATTATGTCAAACAAATGACCTCAGAAACTACTACTACGAGAGCATGTGAATGCTTGGTGCAGACTTCCTGTAAGGGGACCAGCTGTAGTGGTGGCTTCATGGTCGGTACAGAGTGCAAAAGATAAATGATGATGATGAAAATGGTATAGTTTTGTAAAGTTTTTAATTTGTTTCTAATTAAACTGCATACACCCAGTGTGTTGAAAGTCACAGTTTTCAAGTATGTGCAGTGAAGACTTTTTGTATTCTACAATAGTGGAACATGCATTGAATATTTTGTTCAAAAGAGATATATACATGCTTTTTTTTTAATCAACAGATTGTATTGAAATTGTGTCATAAAGTTATTCTTTCCTCTAAAAATTGAATTTCATTGTGCAGTCATTTAAAAAAAAAATTACATAATTTGCCTTTGAGGCAATCTTCTTCCTTTCTTCTCCAAACCAACATTTTATAATATCAAAACCAACTTTTTAGGATATATATACATTTGTTACTGTGTTGGTCTGTGTGGTCTAAAAGACATAACTAGAGTAATATACATCAGCACGGAGATAAAGAAACTAATGCACATTTGATAGAAAGAAAATAGTTGCTTATTAGAGGGTTGCTGGGATTGAACAGTTCACAACCGATGATTTTGCAGAATTGACAGATGGTTGACGTGTGGGATAACATGTCTGTGAGTGAAGAGTGTTGATGATAAGAAATGTAGAATAGGTGATTTTCCTGTTTAGGTTTCACCAAGATGATGTAGTTATTGTCGTGGTTGAGTTAGAGTGTTAGAGTATTTGTCGAGTTAGACAATTGTAGTGAAATCGACAATGAGAGTGAACTGACAAAATTATAGATTACACATAGATGTTGTGTAAATAGGGTGAACTTGAGACCAACCTGGAAGAGGATTCACTAAAGTTATCTCTCTCTCCAAGCCTCAACACACTTAAATAGTCTAAGCAGCACCCGCTCTCTCTCTCTTCTCTTGTCAAAAATAGAGACTATAGTAAGAGCTTGTAATATTAAGTATGGATGAAAGGGTTGTGAACAGCGCATTAATAAATGAGTGAAATTTATTAAAGGTTCTTGAAGGTAGAAAATATATGAAAAATAAGTATATCAGCACAACAACATAATAAAACATAAAAAAATCACATCAAGTTTACAAATATGCCATTACACACCAACGAACACACAAACCACCAACATAAAACCTGTAGAACACCGAGAAATGAATAGAGTTCCAATCCGTCCGCTTTTGTGGGACCAAATACATTAACTCCAGTTAGTGTCTTTATATGTATATCCTCCTATAGATGAAGAATTACAATATAAATCTGCTGTAGGTGCTATCCAAGCACCGTTCACACACTAATCACGAGATAGGTTGTAGATACTCTGTCTATATCCGGATGACCGCTAATATGTGCAGGGTTTTGGATGACCAGAAACACACACAAGACGAGGTCACTTTAGGACAAACGGTCCACGGCGCTATTCTCCAGCGCGTGAGAAATTTAGGCCTGCGTACTTGGTATTAAATCTGGTTTGGCTGGCTTGACTTTAATTCTGACTGAGTGCTCCGTTTAAGCACAAAGTCTGGTGTTTTCAATTCTGCTGAAGACGCGTAACTGATAGATACGTTGGAAGCCGCAATGTTCTGACTGGTGATAAAGAGGCGAGTAGGAAACCACTACTGCCAAATTCAATTTCAGATTTTGCTTTGGCTCTTTAAACACTGCGTGAGCTTATTTCCCATTAGAGGGATGGGCGTTGACACAGGGTTGTATTTCAGGTAGGGGTGACAACTCGTGGTGCTAATTGCTTTCAGAAAAACCGCGAGATCGAAGAGAATGTGACGTTCTTCGCCTGACTGGAATCCTGCGATAGCAGTGAGGTATCCTGAAACCCGAGATGACGAGAATGGCAACACAATCCAGTTTTTGTGTTAACGTCTGCCTGTCTCATTTGGCCATCTACGGGCAGGAAAATTTAAAAAGTGTGCTTGACTGAGTAAACCTATCAGATTTATAGTCTACCAGAGACGCTAATTCGGCATCTGGCATCGCGTGTTCCCACCGATGTACGGCGTAACGTAATCATGAGTAAGACAAATATTATTCTAGAGTCTACATCAGAAGACAACGCCTGCGAGAAAGTTTCCCAGATAGACGTAATATTATTTTGTGAGCGATCAGGGGCCACAACCAAAAATCTCGGAACGAACGTGAGTTTTGTCTCCCCTTTTATTCCGCTACCAACTGTATTAGGCTAGCGGTTCGCTTCAAAGAATTATTTCTCGCTCGAGATCAAACCTGTTACGAGCCACACGCATTTCCCCTAGTCAGACAAGCCCCAGGTGCAGCTTAGGTAATATTATCTGACCGCGACTGACCAAGTGGGGAATTTATATTGAAGGCCAGAACGAATTAAAACCGCGGGGTGGGGTCTGAGAGGGAATAATGGGCTGCGTAGGAAAAATCTGGAAGAAAAGAAAACTGCAAGTGCAAAAAATTCGAGGAAACCAGAACATTAAAAGATAAGAAAAATGGGACGTGTTGGTAAAATAAAATTAACAGTCAAATCCATGACAGTTATGACCATTTAACATCATAATGAAGGATCTGAAATGTAATATTATTTAAGGACTTTTTTTTTTCTTTTTAATTTAGAACCAGTAGTGGGATCCAAACGTCATTTTCCACACAGTTCAGAAGTTTCAAGCAAACGAGTAAAGCTGGAAAATGGGGTTGCAATTGAAAGTCAGGTAATTTCTTATTGATCCCTTATGTCTATGTTTCTCTGGGGTACATTTAGAAGCATTAGATGTACCTGGAATGAAACTGTGTAATGGCTAAGGATATTAATAACATAGTTTTTGTACTCATTTCAATCAATTCCACAAATAATGCATGTTAAATTAACCATGATATTTAACTAAAATCATACAATAGTAGACATTAACATTGCTTACTTTATAATAAATGTATTTTTAATTATGAGTATTTTAAACATATGCAGTATCCATGTGTTTTTTTTATGTGGACCACAGGTTAACCTTTAGCACACTGCATTAGAAATTCAGAAAACTTGCCCTGCCACTGCATTCTTTTTCACAACGCCCCGTGTTTATAGTGGGTGACTTATAACGTCTGTAGTTTCTGTGTTTCTTTGTCAATTGCTATCATTTTTTGAATTTATATAAATAAATGAATGATAAATCTGATGATATAAAATTTGTTTGTGTACATGTTAGATGTGATAGGAAGAGAGGAATGGAAAGATGAAAAAAATAAATAAAGAAAAAAATTTTTTTAATTAAAAAATTTTGTGTTAAATTTAAAAAAAACACCAACAAACGAAGAGTCCTTATCCCTTGCATCTCAATGAAAGTCATTTGACCAATACAAATCAAATGACGATCTTTTCGTTACACCCATCATCAGTAGCAAAGCAACAAATGCCCTCGTCAGCAGTGACTTTTGGCTGTAACCCTAAACCTTTCCCATAAACCTAATCCTAACCCCTAAAATTAGACATACTAGCAATGACATTCTACTTTCGTTTCCATCTCTGCCATCATTCATATTCTGAGAACCAATATCAGCGCCATCGCATCTGAGTCAGAATCCATTAAAATTAGAGCGAAAATGGTCACGTGTTCGATGCCGATTGATTTCGATTTTAAAAATTCATGGAAAATGAACGCGAATACACCCATTCCTAAATGAAGATCGGAAACGGAAGCTAACTCTCTCGCAAATACGATTAAATCTTAACATCTGGGGGTGATGTCACGTGTACACACAAAAAAATGCTAGAAACCGACAATATCCGAAGGCACAATAATGCGCCTGCAGCGTCCTATGTTCCGTCAGCTGCAGGCGCAATAATATGCCTGCAGCGTGCTAAAGGTTACGAAACCCTGATTTAAATTCTCACTATTCTTTAGTGTTTTCTTGCATATGTCCTTGATGAAGACCTCATGATTGTTATGTAGGGCCCTTTTTATTCCATTATGTGAGGAACAGAGTGGCAGCATGGCCTTCTACAACCCAGTTGAGGGAGACACTGCATGATGAAGAGAGAAGCTCGAGATGGACTACAAACTTTATAAGAAAGATAGATGTGATCATTTGGGAGCGAACGACGAAGAAGAAAACTGTTATTATAGTTTTGACTTGTATTTATTTTTGACACATACCAGCCAACACAACTTTCACAGTATGAATTTTATCTTTATTGCCATTCTAATTCTCATTACTTGCAATAGTATTCTTTAATTTTGTGGATTTTTACATTACTTGTGATATCAACTTTCATTCCTTGCCCACAGTAACCTGCTTATTTTCCTTTTCTTTTTGCACAAAACATTCATCAGCAGACAGTACAAGCAAGCCAGAATGAAGGTCCTGGCTATTGGTGTGTAAATGTGCATCAGTTTCACCATTATTTCCGTGATCAAGCCATCATTGCTGCTGTAGCTAAACATGTTGATCAGGTTAGTAACTGTTGTAGTTTAACTCTTTATGTACCACTAGTTTCCAGCCTACTTTCTTCTCAGTGCCACTCATTTTTTTTTTTAAGCTGCTGAAATAGATTTGCTTCTTAAAATAAAATCACAAACACAAATTTCATTAAAACACATTAAAAGCACTAGAAATATTTTGTGTGTCTTGCTAAAGAATTCAAATTTTTAGTCCTTTCAATAAAATGATTTATAAATATTGAACACTACCATGATGCTCAAATGAATAAAAATAGTTTTCTGAAGAGAAAATTAATACTTACATATCATATTTTGATGTGGAAAACAAAATTCAAATTGCCTAAATAATGTTTACTTTGGATACAGCCATTTTGGCTGCTTATCTGCGTGTTTACAAAAATCTTGGATGTAGAATGCTGGTGTTGTTTTGAAGGAGAATCGCAGTTTAAAAACCACCTTACAATATGATGGTCATCTAAAATGTTCACAGGAGATGTTCCAAAACTTCCATGGTCATTGAAAATGGCATGTAAAAGTTAAAACTAATCAGACTTAATAATTAGTTTATTTTCAAAATACCCATTGATCTCATTATTATAGCTGTGAAGTCAGGGTATATAGTGACATCAGCCATCCAATACAAGTTTTAAAAAAAAAAGAAAGAAAGAAAGTCAATAGGGCTGGTATGATAGGAAACTCTATACAGAAGGATACAACAGGAGGCAATCTGATCATCAGAAGAGGTCCCCCCGTCGATCAAATGTTTCGGCTCCTTATTCTGCTTTACACTCTAAGGGGGGCGGGCCCACCTGGGTCATGACTCCCAAGTGTCTCAGCCTCCTGTTGTCTTGTGTAGAAAATGAAGCCATTCCACCTTGGTTGCAGCTTTAAAATCCACAATTCCGCCAGCAGGAGGCAACTGTGAAAGTAACAAAGTGAAGACAAATTATTGCGGTTCTTCCGCAGCCATGAGCCCTCTTGCACCCACCTCAACAGCCATGACCCTTGCAGTGAACCCATCGTGTCTCAGATCTGCAGCCAGATCGCTATACTTAGCCGCTTTGAACGAATGTTGCTCATCCAATCTGGAGTCAAATGGCACGGTCAGTTCAATCAAGATAACCTGCTGCGATGATGAAGAATGCGGCACCATATCCGGCCGTCTTTGAGATTTTCTGATACTCTCTGGATTATCAAACAATATTTCTTATACAATTATTATTTCTAATCCTGTATACTTTATTTATACATGATTAGAATAAACCAGTGCATAGCTGGTGGCTATTTGGCTTAAACTTTCTAAATCTTTATTTGCTTTTGATATTTGCTGTGATAGGAAGAAGCAGTTTTCATTCTTCTGCACAGTGTATTTAGGTTAATGTCATACCATGTGGTTGGTTTCCTGATCTATTTAACACTCTTCACTTCCTCTCTGGAGTTCTTTTACTGTGATTTTGTTTGTTTCCTTCAAGTGTTTGCATTCTTATGGTGAGGGAAGTATTGTCAACCATAATAAAAAGTCCTTTGGCTAAATCAAAGCTCAGTTGCCAATCAAAGAAAAAAATTAACTTTATGCCTAAATTCTAATGTAGTGTTGATAGGCACCAAGCCTTTAAAAAGGACTACTAATATCAGCTAGCATGATGAAACCCTGGAAAGGGCTAGACCTGAGGACTGCTAACCCATCACAGGAAGAGGTGTGATCTTCCTGGATACATAAACTGTCTGTCGTACTGAATTGACTTGAAAGATAAAGCTTTTCTCTGAAGCCAGATCTTTTGCTGTGGTAGACTTGCGCTAGCAAATGTTTTGATTGCGTTCTGATAGAATGTCAAAAATATCTAATGTTCAGTCACTCTCAGTAACTGATGCATGGTGTAGCTTCCACTGATATCCTGACTTCTTCATGTTTTATTCTGAATTTTATTATGCAGGTAGCAGTTGTTCTCAGGCATCCAGTATTTTAGATGGTGACCATCGGTAGCATATAATCTGACTAGGAGTCCTCCCATGGCTTGATGAGCAGAGACCTCAGTCTCTATTTATTGGTGATATTACCCCCGGCAGTAGGTGCCTAATCTATGCCACTAGTTACTGTGTTTAAAACTGATAGCAAAGAATTGTTATGAATATACTGTTCTTTGATCAAGAATACTGTTTCTAAAAAAAAAGATTGTTATTCATACCTTTCTTAGTCAAATTTGGAAAATACAATTTCTTTACCATATAAAAATAGTCACCATGGTGTAGGTTTTATCAGATTGTTGAATAGTAAAGGCTGGTCTGTCAGAGTTGAATAGTAAATGATGGTGTGTCCAAGTTCTTGAGTAAGTGCTGGTTTGTCTGTGATGGGTAAGGTGTATGTGGGTGGATGTAGGAATGTAGAGGATCATGCAACAAACATACACCACCATCTGGCTCACTGTCCAGGTAATAATTTATAATACAACAACAGCTGGTTCAATCTCCATAGATTTATGTAACAAAACAAGTCAAAATGAGCGTAATGCCATTCCGATCACTGGAGACATAACAAATCCTTAGTATTTTACAGTCACTCTTGTACTCGGTGAACTATACTGTTCAAAAAAAGAAACGCATAGCTACTGAAGGCACACACATAGCCATAATTTTGACATTCAATAACTTTTTTAATTTAATGAGTTAATTGTTCAAATTGCACACAAGAATACCTAGGGTTCAACCAATCAATTGACAGTTGTTTTGCATCTGGGTCACAAGAGTTTTTTGGCGTACGGGCTTTCCCGTTAGTATGGTGTGTGGCCTCCTCTTGCATCGATCAGCGACTGGCATCTCCTGGGCATGGATGCGATCAGACGTCTGATGTGGGCCTGTGGGATGGCTGCCCACTCTTCCTGGAGTGCCTGGAACAGATCACGACGATTGGCTGGAGCATCGTCTCGGCAACAAACATGTCTATGCAGCTCATCCCACAGGTGCTCAATCTGACTCATGTCTGGAGACAGGGATGGCCAGGGAAGGGTGAGAATGTTGTTGGCAGTCAGGAACTGCGTGGTCAGCCATGCACAATGGGATCTGGCATTGTCCTGCTGAAACACAGACCTTTGGGCAGCCAAAAGTGGAAGGACATGGGGTCGAAGAATTTCATTGACGTATCGTTGCGCATTCAAGCCTCCTTTAATGTGCACCAATTGACTCCTTCCGTTGTAACTGATCATTCCCCACACCATTGCACCTCCACCACCATGCGGCGGAGCTTCATCAACGCAATTTTGGGCAAAACGTTCATTTCGCCTACGGTAGACCCTACGCCGTCTATCATGATGCTGCAACAAAAAGAAAGATTCGTCACTAAACCAGACACATCTCCATTGATTGTCAGCTGCCCAGGGACGATGCTGGTTGGCCCAAAGAAGTCGATTTTGACGATGGCGGCATGTAAGGACAGGTCCTCGGTGAGGTCGTTGTGCCCAAAGTCCAGCGTCATGCAGTCTATTCCGGACAGTTTGATCAGACACATGATGTCTTGCAGACATTGACTGGGCAGTTGAGGAAGCTGTTGTAAACCTGTCTCTGAGGTGACGAAGCCGAATAAAGCGATCCTCCGCTGCTGTTGTCACTCTGGGTTGTCCACTGCGATGCCAGTCTTCAACTGAGCCAGTGGCTTGGAACCGGTGCCAAAGTCGACTGATGGTACTCTGATGCACGTTTAGATGCCTGGCAACCTGACTTTGACTTTTGCCTGCATGCAGTCGGCCAAAAGCAATGTTCCTTAAATTTATCGATAGAGACGCCATAAACGTCTGCTTGAAAATGAACTGAATTTTTTTTGTGTAGCGTTATCCTTTTATAGGGTTTCAGTTGCATAGTCAGTGAATAGTGTTCACCCCAAATTTTGTTGCTTTCACGTGCGCGCAACATGAGCTGTGGTCAAAAATTGCGTCATAAACACTATTGACCACTGCGTTGTAACAATTACAAAAGCGAACGCAATTCAGGTCAACACGTGCATTTGACACTATAAAGAACATTTGAGGCTGGTTTTTATATACCCTAGCACCAAATTTTACTTACAAACTCATAAAAACGCGCCCTCGGATAGCTATGCGTTACTTTTTTTGAACAGTATACATCAGCAAAGTAGTCTACTTCGTAAATAAATCCACTGCCCAACATCACTGGTCTTGTACTTGCACACTACTTTAGCCATCTACCCTTCATTGCAGCAGTTTGTGCTTTGAGACTCAAAGCTGCTCACCTCTGGTAAAGTCTTCCGCATGCACTGGAAAACACACCAGGTTCCTAGTCATTCAGTAGCAGACAGTTCAAATATTTCACGTGTTCTTATAACACAGCATCCTAATCTGATTATGTCTCAAATCACTGTCTAATTTGCTGTACAAGGAATTCGATTTTTATCAGTCTTGTTGTTTGTTTGTTTTGTTTTTGTTTGTTTTTTCATTTAATTTTTTTTTATTTATTTATTTTATAATGATGATTATTGAAAATGTATGATGTTATATTACTTTTATAATGATGAATGCCTTAAATAATTCTTAAAGTAAATGTGAGGATGAAAGGATACAGTATACATGATGAGAGAGAAAGGAAGGGCAGAATGTCAGATTGGCCTACGTGCCCAATTCTTAACCCTTTGAAAATAAAGCTCATTCGTTCATTCTATGTGCTCCTCACTGTCTACCAACACACCCTTCTGTCTATTCGTCCCCTTCCATTCATGTTCACCAAAACACGTGAAATGCTTACACACTTCACTGAGCATCATTCGCATTCCAGCTCACATTGCTTGAGGTAAAAATACCACAACACAAGCATACACAACTCACAACAAACCAATTAATCTCCCACTGGAGCAGAGGATCATTCATACAAGCAAACAAACCCAAAAACACTCCTCGACACGGTCAAGTTTTTGAGTAAATGCTGGTCTGTTAAAGTTCTTGAGTAAATGCTGGTCTGTCAGAGTTCTTCAGTAAATGCTGGTCTGTCAGATTTCTTCAGTAAATGCTGGTCTGTCAAATTTCTTCAGTAAATGCTGGTCTGTCAAAGCTCTTGGGTAAATGCTGGTCTTTCAGAGTTCTTGAGTAAATGCTGGTCTGTCAAAGTTCTTGAGTAAATGCTGGTCTGTCAAAGCTCTTGGGTAAATGCTGGTCTGTCAGAGTTCTTGAGTAAATGCTGGTCTGTCAAAGTTCTTGAGTAAATGCTGATCTGTCAAAGTTCTTGAGTAAGTGCTGGTCTGTCAGAGTTCTTGAGTAAATGCTGGTCTGTCAAAGTTCTTGAGTAAATGCTGATCTGTCAAAGTTCTTGAGTAAGTGCTGGTCTGTCAGATTTCTTGAGTAAATGCTGGTCTGTCAAAGTTCTTGAGTAAATGCTGGTCTGTCAAAGTTCTTGAGTAAATGCTGGTCTGTCAAAGTTCTTGAGCAAATGCTGGTCTGTCAGAGTTCTTGGGTAAATGCTGGTCTGTCAGAGTTCTTGAATAAAGGCTGGTCTGTCAAAGTTCTTGAGTAAATGCTGGTCTGTCAAAGTTCTTGAGTAAATGCTGGTCTGTCAGAGTTCTTGGGTAAATGCTGGTCTGTCAGAGTTCTTGAGTAAATGCTGGTCTGTCAGAGTTGAATAGTAAATGCTGGTCAGTCAAAGTTATTGAGTAAATACTGGTCTGTCAAAGTTCTTGAGTAAATGCTGGTCTGTCAGAGTTGAATTGTAAATGCTGGTCTGTCAAAGTTCTTGAGTAAATGCTGATCTGTCAAAGTTCTTGAGTAAATGCTGATCTGTCAGAGTTCTTGAGTAAATGCTGGTCTGTCAAAGTTCTTGAGTAAATGCTGTTCTGTCAAAGTTCTGGAGTAAATGCTGGTCTGTCAGAGTTCTGGAGTAAATGCTGGTCTGTCAAAGTTCTGGAGTAAATGCTGGTCTGTCAGAGTTCTTGAGTAAATGCTGGTCTGTCAAAGTTCTGGAGTAAATGCTGGTCTGTCAAAGTTCTGGAGTAAATGCTGGTCTGTCAAAGTTCTGGAGTAAATGCTGGTCTGTCAAAGTTCTTGAGTAAATGCTGGTCTGTCAAAGTTCTGGAGTAAATGCTGGTCAGTCAGAGTTCTTGAGTAAATGCTGGTCTGTCAAAGTTCTTGAGTAAATGCTGGTCTGTTAGAGTTCTTGGGTAAATGCTGGTCTGTCAGAGTTCTTGAGTAAATGCTGGTCTGTCAGAGTTGATAGTAAATGCTGGTCTGTAAAAACGTCCTCCATCTTTCATTTTCAGAAAGCTTCTGAAGTGATTAGGACTATGCTGAGACTGAGTGAGACCAGAACTGTGCCTACATCTCCAGAAAGTGTGCAGCTTTCCTTCACAGAGGTTGGAGAAGGAGCTAATAGATTTTTTTTTAAATCCATGGAAGCTGAACCAATTTATGTGTTTACTGATACTTTAAAAATTAAACCATTTTGCATCTTGCAACTTAGAAAGCATCATTTATTTGTCAATATTTAAAGCTTTGTAAATGCAACAGTTTCAAATGTTTATTTAATATTGTGCCCCTGTGTAGCTCTTAGGGTCTCGGAGGGGACAGAATAGGACTACTACACCCTGAGGCATATCATAAGAGGTGACTAATATGAGGTTTTGCATGGGACTGGCAACCTTATCTTGTAAAATAAATTACTACAACAACCACAACTGCACGAGCACATGAGTGCCATGGTGCAAGTTCCTTGCAAGGTGGCCAGCTGCAGTGGTGTGGTGGCTTCATGGTCAGCAAAAAGTGAAATTACGACAGTGAATATTTACCACTACATCTTATTTGTTTAAAAACTGCTTGAAAAAAAAAACATTAATATTAAAGCATTATTTTTTTTCTGATGAGAGTTTGTCTACCAAATCATATACATCATTCCCCCTATTTAAATTATAATTATCTAATACATTCTCTTACCAAGTTACTGTTTATTTTGAGATGTTTTTCTATATTATATTTTGTGATTTAAATATCTTCATATCCCAGTTTAAATATCTTCATATCCCAGTTTAAATATATTCATATCCTAGTTTAAATATCTTCATATCCTAGTTTAAATATCTTCATATCCCAGTTTAAATATATTCATACCCTAGTTTAAATATCTTCATATCCCAGTTTAAATATCTTCATATCCCAGTTTAAATATATTCATATCCCAGTTTAAATATCTTCATATCCCAGTTTAAATATATTTACTGCCAAATCTTGCAGATTTACAGTGCACTGCCAAAGGACAAACTCATACAGAAGGATACCCTAGATCAGTACTTAAAATGTCTCTCTGAAAATTGTGTAAGTTATTAATACATTAAAATAGATCCTCTTTTTTGCATACATTTTCAAGTCACCTTTCAGTTCCCCAAGGAACATAGGCCTTCAACAAACTTATGTCAAGTCTTCCCATCTTGCGCTAACAGCTCAAGGTCTTTCCATATCCACTTCATCCCCCTTCACATCTTGTCTCTGGTTCCCCTCTCCATGTATTTCTTGGTCTCCCTGTACCTCCCTTACCCCCTGGGGATTTCACAACAAGGACTGCGTTGTAATGCTATCAACAAGTTTCATCAATTTGTATCCTATCCATCTCCAGCATTTCTAAATGGTATATAAATGGAAAAAGTGTCCCATCGCAGCAGGGGAAAAGAAAGATAACACACGGCTGACAATTGGAATCTTGGCCCAGGTGAAATGAGCGTAAAGGAGATAAAAGAGCCGAAACACTTGTCCGACGGATGACTTCTCTGATGATCAGATTGTTTCCTGCTGTAACGCTTTGTATCGAGTTTCCTATCATGTCTTAACCATTAATGATGTGATGGACATATGCACTTTTTTTGGTGCCTCTTGAAAAAGACAATTTTATAGTTGCTACGTGATAATTATTTTGTTGGTGTCTCTGGGCCACGTCATTTGTTCAATAGTTAACTTGTATTATCTTTCTGTTCAGTCTGGGTTTTTGCTGTTGCTTAATCTTGAAGTTGTTATATTATTTCTCTGTCAACCTTGCTGTCTTGTCTTAATTCCAATTTCTGAGCATCAGACAAGTTATTTTCCTTCCATTTTTGAATGCATTTGTTTCTCAACCATCTGTACAGGCATAGAGGTGTCGTAATTGCTTACAGATTTTTATTAATTATACGTCATTTTAAAGATAAATGAATGTACTATTACCACAAGCAGAAAAAATTATGTTTACAGATATGGTAAATATTATTAATAATATTAATTGATTGAAAGACAAACAAAGTTTCAATTTTTTTTTTACATTATCAATATTTCAACATGTTGCTTGTTTCTAAGGCAGTTAATGCCTTTCTGTAGGTGATTATCGCATAGTATATCCAATTAAAATAATAAAAAGCCCAAGGACAGACATACTGACTAATATTTACACAATTGGTAGCTTACATAATCACACCTACACCACTTCCATAAAATATTGGTAACTAACCCAAAATGCTGAAAAAATATTAACATAATATCAATTTTCCAGTGTTCTACAACAACCATGCTTTGGGAATTTGTTTTCCGGTGACAACTTAAAATCTTGAACCAGATCAGAAAGTGTTTCAGTACATTTTTCATTCATTTTATTACTAAACATTGATCGACGCTTTGAGTGGCTCGCGGTCCAAATGATAGGATTTCAAAAGCCGGTCCCACCGGCTTGTGGTAGTTAATGTGTTAAATTCACAAATATCCATGGTTTGCAAAAATGGTTATAAACTATACCTAAATTCAATGCAGAACAAAATTCACTCATTCATTTATCTTGTTTAAAAAAATTCATATTTGACATTTCATGTACATCAGACTTGACCGTCTTCCAAAATTTCCAGACTTGAGTTTGTTTTCACTTTGTCAAATATGTCTGTTTCAGTCCGGTTTTGTGACTAAAGTTGGTGAAAGTGGAGGAGGCGTTTATCAAATAAGTATCCTTTTAACATCCCGCCGTCATGTTGTATTGCTCATCGTCAGATGCTGATTTGAGTTACAGCATGTGTAAATAATAGGGCTGGGATTTTTAACCATTAATTAATTGGTTAATCGGTTCAAACATTTTTAATCGATTAATCCATTTTTAGCAATGTGTATGTTTTTTTTGCTTAAATGAGAGAGCATTTGCTATGTTAGAGGTTTGTGAACGAACGAACAAACTTTTTTTTCAAAGGGTTAAGAATTGGGCACGCAGGCCCATCTGACATTCTGCTCTTCCTCTCTCTCTCATCATGTAATATGAAATTAGGCAAGAATGGTTAATAATGATAAAATGTTTGGTTGTAACTTTTCAGTATTTTCATTATATTTTCAGAACGATGTTGCCTTATAACAAGTAAAATAAAGTCTATAGTGATTTAAAATAAAATGTTATTTATGATTATGTATAATTTTTCAAATTGTTTGAAATTGATTGATTAAGATTTTTTATTCGATCCTATCCCTAGTAAATAATGAAAGGGGCTGCTGTAAAACTGATAATAAAAAGTAAAAAGGTGGAAAATATGATCAGTTGGCTTTATAAATGAACAATAGACTAGAATTCACTAGTGCAGTGTTTCTCAAACAGTATGCCACCAAATTTTGATAGTAAAAAATATGTCCAATATTCCTCCATGAATAAAGAAGATATGTGCCTCCAAGCAGGTTCACATTTCACATTGAAAACAAGACACTTCCATAATAAAATTTAAATCTCTCTCAAATTTTTCATTTTTGTCATGTCTGACTATAAAAATATATATTGTAATAGTATTTTAATATAGTCAATGTGGTGTAAACTCTTAAATACTATAAATTTACAGTAAATTACTTGAGAGTCCAGCATTAAGAATATGGTACGTTAATATTTTATCTACCCAATTCTCCACCACCACCACCCTCTCACACACACAAAACTACCTTCTGACGACCATGTTTCCCCAACACGTTTTGTATTTCAATGTGAAAATTATTAAAACATGTATCATTTTCATGTTACTTGCCATATAGCTTTAACTAAACAACAGATTTCATGAAGGCAATGAAAGCAATTTGTGTGTCCCAGATTGAGACAATAGTTCTTGAGAGGTAAGTTTAGTTACCTGAGCTATATATCTCTTTAACGAGTGGGTGTTAAGATGTGTATTAAAGCTGTCACTTCCCTTGATTTTTTACTCTTTGACCAAGTTTATGTTAGCATGGGTAGCTGATCAATGTGAGTCCATTAATACGGGGCTAATAAAAGGTAACAGCAAGGCAGCTTTTGACACATTAAGAAGACTATCAAAACCCCAACAGCCCAGGGTAACTGTCATAGAGGATAGCAATGGGGCTCTGCTCAATGAAAAGACAGCTGTAATGAGAAGGTGGACAGAATATTGTAAAGAATTATATAACTGTAAACTCGACACTGACTGTAGCATATTAAACAACATTAAGTGCGAAAACAGGGAACTCGGAAATGCAGCAATATTACGGGAAGAAGTGGAAGAGGCTATATGTTCGATGAAAGCAGGGAAGTCACCGGGTGTGTATAATATCCCAGCAGAGCTCTTGAAATATGGAGGATCAGATATAGTAAAAATCATGACAACAATTTGCCAGAAGATATGGAGTACAAAAAAATGGCCAAAAGAGTGGACGCAATCATTAGTAATACCGCTTCCAAAGAAAGGAAATCTAAAAATGTGCAAGAACTACAGAACCATTAGCCTTATTAGTCATCCAAGTAAGGTGATGTTAAAGATACTTTTGAACAGAATAAAACAGAAATCAGAAGAAATCTTGTCCGAGGAACAGGCTGGCTTTAGACCAAAAAGAAGTACATCAGAACAAATCTTCAATATTAGATTACTGATCGAAAAACATCTCCAGTATCAACACGATTTATACCATAACTTCATCGATTTCACAAAAGCCTTCGATCGAGTCTGGCATGAAGGCTTATGGCAAATAATGAGAAAATTTAATTTTGATACCAACATCATAGATATCATTGAAGCACTATACAAGGACGCAAGCAGTGCTATTTTTGCAAGCAATGACATTGGAGAATTTTTCAAAACAACTGTAGGAGTTCGCCAGGGATGTATCCTGTCTCCAGTGCTCTTTAATATATATCTAGAACATATTATGCAGGAGGCTCTCTACGATTATAAAACAACCATATCGATTGGAGGCCGACCTCTTTGCAATCTACGTTTTGCTGATGATATCGATCTGATAGCTGGAACAGAATCAGAACTTCAAGACCTTACCTCTAGACTGGAGAAAGTAACAAGAACGTATGGGATGGAAATTAATATAGAAAAAAGCAAGATATTGGTGAATAGCCATAAGAAACATGTTCCGACCAACATTATGGTAAATGGGCAAACGTTAGAAGAAGTTAACACCTTTAAATATCTCGGGTCCACTATATGTAGTGATGGAAGATCAAGTAAAGAAATCAAGACAAGACTTGAGATGGCCTCAGCTGCCATGACAAGGCTGAATGTGATCTGGAAAAGTAACATCAGTTTTCCTGTGAAGATCAAATTATACAAATCACTCGTATTATCTATTCTCTTGTATGGGTGTGAGGGCTGGACACTCACTGCAGATATGGAGCGAAGGATTCAGGCTTTCGAGCATAAATGTTATAGAAGAATTTTGCGCATTTGCTATAAAGATCACAAAACAAATGTCTATGTTAGAGAGAAGATAAACACCTATGCAGGCCACCAAGAACCACTTTTGTCAGTAGTGAAACGTCGAAAGCTTGCCTGGTTTGGGCATGTAACTCGTCATGACTCCCTTTCGAAAACGATCCTCCAGGGAACAGTCGAAGGTAAACGGAGAAGAGGAAGGCAAAGAAAATCCTGGGCTGATAACATCAAAGAATGGGCAGGACACGGTTTTTCCACACTTGTACGCATTGCTGAGGATATAGAGCAGTGGAGGACCCTGTCTGCTGATGCTTCCACCATGGCACCCCTACGACCCATGACGGGTTATGGGTTGAGATGAGATGATGATGTTAGCACTGCACTATTTTGACGGAAAAATTTATTCCTCTGAAAAATTCACCAGCCAATCTACTTATACAAGTGGGATTGGAGAATGTCGTAACGCTAGAAAATTCCAGACAAAAGGAGCAGAGACAAACAGAGAGAGAAATCTGTGATGACATGACAAAGTGGGAAAAGAGGATACCAGAATGTTCCAGAGTATGACAGATAGTGCTGGGGCATGATAATCACTGCCACCAACATGATGATGAAATTGCTGTGGACTGGTGTTCATATTCTTGTGTGCCAAATTTTTACCTTGGAGAAACTTCATGTGTAATTCAAAGGATGTTCTTCATCAACAGACTGAGCCTTTTTTCTAGTGTGTGTGTGCATCCATCTTATGTGTTCTATGGTAGTTTCTGCATTAGTGTATGTGCCTTTGATACAGGCTGATTGAAAAGTTACTCCCAGTTTTGAAATTAAATGTTGTTTACTCTCTTCTCTCTCTCTCTTCAAGTACCATGCCTAGTGGCATAGGAGATCATGTCTCTCCACAACTTCCTGTCTCTAATACAATTTATCAATTCTGCTGTTTGCTTCTTTCTGTGCCACAATGTCATACTGTCCAGTATTTGCTCTCTTTGTCTTCCCCTGTCTCTTTTTCTTTCAATATTACCTGTTGTTATGATATATTCCAGCTTTCCTCTTCTCATAACATGCCCCCAAAAAAAGCGGATTGCTTCTTTCTAACTTGTGAAATAAGTTTCCTTTGTGCGTTGGCCTCTTTCATGTTGTTTTCACGGTAGCAATTTCATTTTTTTTTAAATTAAGAAAAACATGAAAGGGTCACTTTTCAGGGAAGACAGCAAACATAAATAAATAAACTCATGTTAAGTAAACAGGAAATTGTACCCATTTTATTGAAATATTTGAGTGTCCGGTTGGCAGAATAATTAGGGCGCTGACCTCTTGCAACAAAGGTGCTGGGTTAAAAAAATATGGTAGCATCGCACGTAAGTTTATGAGGCAGCAAAGAAGGGAAGCACCTCTCGTTGCTGGGCCTAGTATAGTGAAATCTCTAACACTTCACTCCCCCATGGCAGTACCTGCTATGGAACTGCCTACCCATTGAAATACTTATACTTCTAGAACATATTTTCATATTTGAGGAAAAATTAATACATTTAAAGATGGCTGTAAAAAGAAACAAAAAAAACACGATGCCAGCATAAATTTGATTTAAAAAAGATCTGTGTAGCAGCAGGCATGTACAAGTGACACTGTATCGTGAATGATGGCTTCCCTGGATAAATAGTATTATTTGTATAACAAGTTTAATAAATCCAGTTTTTAGTTATAGTCTAACATACCCCCACTTTAAAATTCAGTTCAGCTGTCAGTCACTGAACCTTAGAATGAAAATTTTCAAAAAAAGCTATGTGTATTTGTCCTATATAGACTTTAATATTTTCAAAACCATCTCATAAGTTAAAAAATGTATCATCACTTTCCTTAGCGCTCCGTGTGAATATGGAGTCACCACCATAGGACACACATTGAGGAAACCTGTTGATAGCATTACAAGGCAGTCCTTGTTCTGGAATCCACAGGGAAAGAGAGGCAGGGGTAGACCAAAAAACACATGGAGAAAAGAACTGGATACAGAGGTGAAAATGATGAGAAAAACATGGAAAGAACTTGAGCAGATGGCACAGGACAGGAAGACTTGGCATGTGTTTGTTGAAGGCCTATGCTCCTCGGGGAGCTAAAGGGTATTGACCATAGCTGGTGTTGCGGGTTGTTTTAGTATTATTATGGATGGTTAATAATCTTGAGTATCGTGCTTATGGATGTTTGCGAATGGTTTGGGGTTGTCAAGAAAATTACAGTTCATGCACGGACTCCAACACCTGGTTGATTTTTGGGTCCACAAATACCAGCATATTTATTATGACATTAAAGTTCATTTGAAAGCATGAATTACATTAATAAGTTGAAGCTCCTACAGTCCTCCTTGGAACATCACACATCTGGAATATTTACTACGCAGTGCCATCATGGATCACTGAAGTATCGAACTCCAGACGTGGAGTTAATATTTATATATTTACTAATTGCGATAGCAATACTTCTCTGAAAATAATTCCTCGAACTCAATCCTTCTGTTCGGAATCATATATAATATCAGTGGCGACCTTCGTACAATATATAGCCACTTATAAGAGTAGATACTCTTCAAAATAAGGAGCAACAGCTTTGACGTCCTTCTTGATCAAAATCTGATAACGAAAGGCCCCGTCTAACGGTTTGCATAAATTATGTTAAGCACCAAAACAACGTCATCATACACAAGTGACGTCAGACTAATATCGCGTTCATTTAACATTTATATAAGTGCAAAATACATCATGCTGGCCACGAATAGAACTGTTAGCACGTAGATTAACTGATAACAAAACTAAACATGGTCAACATGTAAAATACATGATAAATCATCTTTAACAGCTGGTCTCCTTGCAGGAGGAAGCCTACACCAAGCATTCATGTGTTCTAGCCGTGGTGTTTTCTCTAGCAATTAGTTTTACGTGATGAGTTTGCCAGTCCTCATATACAACCTCATAGTAGTCACCTTGTATGACATATCTGAGGGAGCAGCTATTCTTTCTTTGGGTCTTCAGAGACCCCTGGGAACTACACAGGGCAAAAGATGTATGGTGTGTCATTATTGTCCATTTATATTAAATTAAAACAAAATTATGAAAGGTTATTTAACGTTTGAGAAGGGTTTGTCTAAAATGTTAAACTTTTGAGCAAATCTGATTTATGGGTTACTGAAGTTTCAGAATAGCTTATTGCTTTCAGATGCATTTGAAATATCTGAGGTCATTTCTGATATATGTAACCTAATACCATCTGAAAGCAGAGAAGCTGATGTTTCATAAAAACAATCATGTCAGGATCTGCAACTGAACTAAATTCACTGTGTGTTGCTCCGTTTTCTTTCCCTCTTCCAGATCAGAAATCCCCACGTATTACCAGTGTAGTTTGGATACATTACATATATTATTGATATTTTATTATTTGTAAAATTTATAATTATGATGACATGAACAGTTAACCAAGCACTAAATGACTATGATCATCAGATTTGGGTCAAAAGGTCTACGCATGTTTAGAGTACTGCTAGCAGAGAAGCAAGTTGAACATAAGCAGGTCAGTTAGCGTTACAACATAACATAACTTGTGCTGGTAATCGATTATGCACATTGACATATGCTACATGTAAAGTAGAAACTGCTTTTTATTATAACTGTGCAAAGAAGTACTTTAATAACCAGGGTCTTTTATGTTTGGACATTCGCCCTAATATAACCGACTAGGTTGAACAGTATGTGCCTCACCAAAACGAGGCAAAACTTTATTTAAAAAAAACTTTAGTAATTAATTCTTTCCAATAATTACTTATTAGACCATTACACATGTTTAGCCTATTTCCCGTTTGTTCTTTTTTTTTTTTTAATACTGTTATTTCTTATGTAGAATATGATTTACACACAGTAGTTGGAAAAACCCATTTCTGATAAGCAGTGTCAGGTTAATTCCTGTGACTTTTTTCTAAAACAGTATCACAAAAGTTGTCATGTGAAGTGTAATGCAGATGTGTATCGAGCAACAAAATTGATACACTAACAGTTTTGTTATGTTGTATGACTATCCAACAATACAGTCAGTCCAAAACAGATACCTTGATGCACAATGAAAAAGAGCCATGGTAGCGCAGTGGTTAGTGCACTGGCTTCCTAGCTCAGTGGTCCATGGTTCGATCCCCAGTTGAGGTGGGATCTTTTAGACTGCAAACTGCTCCAGGGTCGACCCAGCCTCATGAATTGGGTACCAGAGCAACTCTGGGAAGGTTAAGGCGGCCGGCATGATGCTGGCCACATCACCCCTAGTGTGCCGATGGTCAAGAAAATATGGGCCTAACACCATATTCCCAATGGGCATGTAACATGATCCTTTACCTTTACCTTACAATGAAAAAGGTGATCATAGTACATTACGATAGTGTATTTTTCCGTTAGTCCACATTAACCGGATGATCACGATAGTGTACATTAACCAAAGTGATCACCCCAATAACACGTATCTTAATGTACATTTAACAAGATTTTCTTCACAGTACATGGTGCACCCTGCCATCAATGGTACCTATACCTTGTAGCGGTATGGCAGCTTGCGTACCCTGACAATCCCCAGAGCTATGCCAGTGGGAGTTTTACTCCTGGTAGGTTCAACCAAGCTGGACTGGTCTGTGTGGGTAGGGGTCAGATAAAAGCTGGTACCCTGGTCCTCCAGGTTGGGGGTTTTAGCATAGGGCTGACACCCCTGTCTATGTAAAAAAAATCGCACGTTACGGAAACAACAATAAATGGAAAAACTTTGCTGCGGGATGGACATTCGGAGTCTGTGGCTCGTATGACTGTCAGTGGTGAAAGCCGAAAGGAAGCCACTGACATGAAAACGGATGTCCTGACCGCAAAACAGGATACAAGAATAGGTTTTTGGAATGTCAGGACAATGTACGAGACAGGTAAACTAAGACAGGTCACGGCAGAAATGAGAAACTATAAGTTACACATTCTAGGGATAAGCGAGAGCAGATGGACAGGGGCAGGAAAAGTAAAAACAGCAACAGGAGAAACGGTACTTTACTCTGGAAGAGAGGATGGACAGCACAATGAAGGCGTAGCCATTATTCTACAGAAAGGAATAGAAAGGGCATTACTGGAATGGAAACCCATCAACAACAGACTGATAAGATTAAGATTGAGAGGGAGATTCACCAACACTACAATAATACAATGCTACGCACCAACGAATGATAGCGATGAGGTCAAGGATGAATTCTATCAACAACTGCAGAAAGAAATGGAAGATACACCTAGATATGATCTTGTTATGGTAATGGGAGACCTCAATGCGAAAGTTGGTACACACAATACATATAATGAAAGAACAATGGGGAAATGCGGCAGCGGAACAGCAAATGAAAATGGGGATAAACTAATAAGTTTCTGTAGCATTAACAACCTGGTCATTGGAGGAACACTCTTCCCACATAAAGAAATTCACAAATTAACATGGGAATCACCAAATGGTCGGAACAGAAACCAGATAGACCACATCATGGTTAACGGTAGATGGAGACATGCATTACAAGATGTGAAGGTAAGAAGAGGTGCAGATGTGGGAAGTGATCACCATTTAGTAGTAGCAAAACTGAAAGTGAAACTAAGAAGGGCTACACCAACTGTAACACACAGAAAAGGTTTGACATCAGCAAATTGAAGGACTCCCTTACCAGAAAAGCTTTTGCGGCCGACATAAAGAAACGATATCAATTTGCCAAAAGTCAGGAAAAGACATTGACTGATGATATAGACCAGAATTTCAACACCATTTCAACAATATACAAAGAAAGCAGCAAATCATGCTTGGGATTCCAGGAAAGGAAGAAGCAAGACTGGATAACACCAGAAACATTAAACACCATAACGATGAGAAAGGAAATGAAAAGAAAGAAAACAGAAGCGAAGTCCCCCAGATTAAAGCAACTATATAGCGAACAGTACAGTCAGCTGGACAAGGAAGTTAAACGCCAAACCCGAGCCAACAAAAAGGATTTCCTAGACGATCTTGCAAGACAGGCAGAGGAGGCAGCACTGAGAAATGAACAAAGCACAGTATACAAAATAACTAAATTCATCAGCGGAAAACGAGGTGCAAACAATATTACATTAGTAAGAGATAAGCAAGGTAATCTCATCACGACAGCAGAGGGACAGGAAACAAGATGGGCAGAGCACTTCAGAGAAACTCTGAACAAGGAACCACCAGAGACACAACTGAATGTTCCTGAAGCTGAAAACGATCTAGATGTGAATACAGACATTCCACGAAAAGAAGAAATCATCACAGCAATCAAAGGGTTAAAGAACGGCAAAGCTCCGGGCCATGATAACTTAAATGCAGAGCTATTTAAGACAGACCCTGAGCTAGCAGCAGAACTATTAGAACCACTATTTACACAAGTCTGGAAAACGGGGACAACACCATCAGAGTGGAACAAAGGAATAATTGTCAAGTTGCCCAAGAAGGGAGATTTATCAGACTGCAATAATTGGAGAGGAATCACTCTTCTCTCAGTTCTCAGCAAAATACTAGGCAGGATAATTATACAGAGAATTTCAAAGGCAGTAGACCACAAACTGAGGAAGGAACAAGCAGGATTTAGAAAGAATAGAAGATGTGTAGATCATATATTCACTCTCAGGAACATTATAGAGCAGTGCTCAGAATGGCAAAGGCAGCTTTACATTAATTTCGTTGATTTTGAAAAGGCTTTTGACAGCATACATAGGGACAGTTTATGGAAAATACTGAGGGCTTATGGAATTCCAAGCTGCATAGTGTCAATTATAAAAAGCCTCTATGCCAACTTTACGTGTAGTGTTGGGCAGAGCAACCTAACCTTTGAGGTGAAGACAGGAGTACGACAGGGATGCCCCTTGTCAACCACTCTATTTTTAACAGTCATAGACTGGGTGATGCGCCAGACAACAGAGGGCAGTCCAAGAGGAATAAGATGGACAACATTTTCTACATTGGAAGATCTGGAATATGCAGATGACATTGCACTACTAGCACATTCACATCAACACATCCAGGAAAAAACGGATAGACTTAACAAGTTTAGCCAGCAGGTGGGCTTGAACATCAATTTAAAGAAGTCTGAGGTCATGACGCTCAATGTGAGCAACCCTGAGCCCATATCAGTAAGGAATCAGCAATTGGTACAGACAGATACCTTCACATACCTAGGAAGCATAGTAACACCAGACGGCGGGGCAGGCAAAGACATCAACATCAGAATGAATAAGGCAAGAACAGCCTTCTTTAGCCTAAACAACATCTGGAAGTCCTCCCAATACAGCACAAGCACAAAATTAAGATTATATCAGAGCTGTGTGCTTTCTGTGCTTCTCTATGGTGCGGAATGCTGGAGAGTTACAGAGAAGGAAATGTCGAAATTGTCCTCCTTTCACACAGCATGCCTAAGAAAAATTCACCGAATCTTTTGGCCGAATACCATCACTAACCAAGATCTGCTTACTCGTAGCAAGCAAGAGGACATGCACACCATCATAGCTGGCAGACGCTGGAGCTGGGTTGGTCATGTCCTCAGAAGAGACCCCGATGCCATCACAAGAACAGCTATGCTTTGGACCCCTGAAGGAAAACGAAAGAGAGGCCGACCAAAAACAACCTGGCGGAGGACTGTGGAGGCTGAGATGCAGGGAATGAACCAGAGTTGGGGCACTGTACGAAGGATGGCCACCAACCGAGCAAAGTGGAATCAATTTGTTGTTGCCCTACAAGACGCCACTAGGCGTGATGGCCACTGACTGCTTTGACGGTCGGCGGCTAAGGATCAAAGAAGAAGAAGACATGGTGCACCATGATGTACATTTAATGATAATCACCACATACATGTATTATATTACACATTCACCACAAGACATGTAGTACAATGCACATTAACTCGATGGTCACTTCAGTACATATACCATAATGTACATTTTACAAGGTGATATGCACAAACCATGCATCAGTGCAGCTGAACCCTTGGAAAGCTGTGCCAAAACACTTAGTGTGCTTGTGCAGGTGGTTTGTGTAGCATTTTGTTTTACATGATGAGGCTGATGGCCCAATGTGCAGTCCACAGTTAACAAGATGATCACTGCAGCACATGTATCATAGTGCACAGTTAATCAGACAGTCATCACAGTTCGTGTGCCATAATGTAGTTAACAGTGCACAGTTAATCAGACAGTCATCACAGTCCGTGTGCCATAATGTAGTTAACAGTGCACAGTTAATCAGACAGTCATCACAGTTCGTGTGCCATAATGTAGTTAACAGTGCACAGTTAATCAGACAGTCATCACAGTTCATGTGCCATAATGTAGTTAACAGTGCACAGTTAATCAGACAGTCATCACAGTTCGTGTGCCATAATGTAGTTAACAGTGCACATTTAATCAGACAGTCATCACAGTTTGTGTGCCATAATGTAGTTAACAGTGCACAGTTTATGAGGCGACCACTGCAGTACCTGTACCAAAAAACACGTGTCCAAATTTTGTTTTGCTGTTGAGCTGTTTAATTAATTTGTTGTTTACATTTCAGGTTGATGAGAGAGCTATGTTGCCTTCAAAGGAAGCTAAAGAGATACTGTTTAAGATGTTTAATGAGAACTTTGTAACCATGACAGTAAGAATCTTAGTTGTGAACTTAATAAGATAACTTATTTACTTAGTCATTCCTCTTCTACCCTGGGGTGTAGAGGCTTGCCAGAGAGAGTGCCGTACTGTACCATCGGCGGTCTTCATCCTGACCTGGTTCCAGTCTAGTCCTCAGTCCTTCAGGGGTTGTCAAATGTGTAAATTTAATAAGATACCAGTGAAAAATTCTCCTGGGAGACATTTAAATGTATGCATTTAACTATTAGTATATGAGCTCATTAACCTCCCTTTTATGAGTTCATTTTCAGACATGACTGCTGTTACTGATTTTTCCTTATTTTATTTATCATGATAAGGTAAACATTTTGTATATCAAAATGTGCAGAAATGAAACCTCTATTAAAATACATAGTTTAACAGTTCAGTGGTTAACAAAATTATATAACACAGTAATGAATACAGATAACTAAAAATTTACAACTTTTGTACAAAAATGAATATAATATAACATGAAACTGGTTTCAGGTATTTCAGTTTTGTTTTATGTTTTAAATATTACAGCACGGCCCATTAAACCTAGACCCAGGGTCTGTTGGTTATATTAGGGCGCATACCAAGATAGAATATACTTTGCTGTCTGTTTCAGTGATATGACTGATGTGCCTATATTGACCTGTCATTGGTATTAATATACATTTAGAATCTGTGTTGTATAATTAATCTCATTAGATTTACACTGTAAAACAAGTGGAACTGCTACATCAAACTTTTTTTTTTTCAATTTTCACTTAACTCATTAACTACCGCAAGCCGCTGTCAGCGGCTCACAACATAATCACATTTGGACCGCAAGCCGCTCAGGGCGCCAATCTAATTTTAATAATAAAACGAATGAAAAATGTACTGAAACACTCTCTGATCTGGTTCGAGACTTTAAGTTACCACCGGAAAACAAATTCCCAAAGCATGGTTGTTGTAGAACAATGAAAAATTGATATTATGTTCATATTTTTCAGCGTTATGGGTTAGTTACCAAATCGTGTAAAACTGTTTACCGTGGAAACTAGTGCTAGGACTACAAAAAATGCGTGTACATCTCGTCTAACGGCTGAATAGGATAGAAACATGTTTCAACAATTGACTGAAAGATCTAGCGACGAGGACAAGAGTGAAAAAGGTGTGCACATTGATTGAAATTGTGATTTTTATAGAGATGGGGCGCAAGCAGTTATAATTGTGAAAATATTGCAAGTCCTCGGCCATCGGAGGGCCGTTAAATAGCAACAACCTCTATTAGAGTTGCAACCAATGTTTATTGTAATAGTACATTCATTTATCTTTAAAATGACGTGTAATTCACACAAATCTGTAAACAATTACGAAAACTACAGCTTACTTTGTGCAAACACCTACAGGATGAAAATTGGAAAAAAATTTAATTCGGCCACAGTGTGTTTTTTAATTCGGGAGTTAATGTGTTAAAGTATATGGAAACAATGAGAATATTTAAATAATTTTTTTCTGTCAAAACCAAAACTTTTTTTTTTTAACAAAATAACTTGACAGCGTTCCCGGCTAGATCCTAAAGAGTAACCAAGTTTCAAAAAGAAATTTAAAGGCATGCAGATTTATATAAAGTACAAACAAACAGACTATTTTTTTTTACATATATAAATTGACAGACTAAAAACCATTTCAATTTTTTTTTTAAATTATCAGCTTACCTTCAACTTGTTCCTAAGGCAGTTAATGCCTTAAATACGAAGAGAAAGGCATTAACTGCCTTAGGAACAAGCTGAAGGTAAGCTGATAATTTTAAAAAAAATTGAAATGGTTTTTAGTCACACAGCCTTTAGATTCACCGACAATGGGAGTGGCTTGCGGTAGTTAATATGTTAAACTTCAGTTATAAAGACTTCGCCATTTCAAGTGGCTTGCCATATTTTTGGGCTGAACTGCGAGCCTGGTTTGCCTTCTGCTAAGAGTTTATGCATTTACAACACCAGAAATATGTCTCTTTTTCTTTTACAGAAGTTATTAAACTTTCAAAGGATTAGTGGTTTTCCCATGTTTGATTCAAAGAATTTTCTGTCATTTTGAGTCTTCATATAGTTATAATGTTTAACAGTCAGTTGTTGAGCTTTCTAAAAGTATGTTTATGTTATACAATGTTGTAAAGGAAATTGAATGAAGGTTTATAAAATTAGGACACAACATAACAGAAACTTAGCTCAGATATACTGGCCCTTCAAAAACTGATCAGAAGCACCTACGAAAACTGGGCCAGCTTACTGGCCTCTCATCCTTTAACTCTTAAAATAAGTGGCTTAACTCTTAATTGTAAATGGAAGGTAATGAAGAAAGTTGATCAGGTATGTGAACACTTTATGTTGCTTATATTAGATTTTTAACTGTTAACAGGAGTTGTCAAAGACACCTGACCATATACCAGCTCGTACTTTGTACTTCTTCAATGTCAGTTTGGTCCAGGTATCACGGATGCTCCTAGAAAAGTGTTATAAGGTTTGTTGATGGCCAGTGCTGTGTTAGTATTACATCTGTAACCATTTGTGCTGATTCTGGTTAGATTAATGCTACTTCATTATAATTTTTTTTTCTGCTACAATAGCTAATGGCAGTTAATCTTTAATTGTTTTTTTTTTTCCGGCATTTTAAGTCAATGAGTTTCTGCTTTGTAAATATCATCATCTTTTCATTTTGGCTTCTTATGGAGCAAGGAGCTAGCACTGCAGATGGCCATCTTGAGGAATTTATACCAAAGCATAAACTCTTGCAGCTGTGGTATCTGTAGCAATTTGTTTTGCATGATGAGGTTGCCAAACCCTTGCAAACAGCCTCATATAAGTCACCATTTATGACATGCCTGAAATGCTTTGTAAACAGTCTTCCTTAATTAATGTTTTTGTGTCATTTCTTTATCATCTCACTTCAGGTCTTTCCTTGCCTGACAGGTTTTAAAAATAACAGGACATTTAACTTTTCTTTACAGGCAGCCACTAATGTTATGATCAGACGACAGAAATGCATTTCTGATAACAAGTGAGTGTGGCTTTAGTAGCTATCAACTGTACCATTTTTGCTCTGACAATAATCTTTGGTGTGGTCATGTAACCTAAGTTCTCAAAGTGCATCCGCATTTATTTCTCAAATCACAGCTCGATAATTCAGGTTGGCTGATCTGCGCTTGATTTAAGTGTTTAATGTTAATAATTCACGTTACTAAATTATTTGACTGATAGATTGTTTAATTACTTTTTTCTGGAAGAACACATTTCTCCTTCCCCCCACCCCCCACTCCACTTCATGCAGTTATGACTCCACTTCTAAATTATATAAACTTTTCCAGTTTACGTATTATTATTTTGCTATCTTTGTATAAAACTGCGTACATTAACTAGCACATGTTTGCGCACCATGGAAATTATACTTGTAATGCACTTGTGATGAATTGCTAACAAGAATACTGATTCAGATATAAGGAGAGAAGTCTGAAACAGATTTAGGCATGATGTCATAAGATTCTTTAGCCACATTAAGTCCTAACTATGTACAGTGCAGCCCACTTACACCGAACTCCCTTAAGTAAATTTTGGCTTAACTAGAACTGGACGTCCTGGTCAACTGTCCTCTTTGGCTTTGTTAAAAAAAACTCTGGTTAAGTCGAGGAAATGGTTCTGTCCCAACTCAAATTTGAACTTAATAGCATTACTGAGTCCTTGTTCTGGAATCCCCAGTGTGAGAGGTAGAGAGAAACCAAGGAACACATTCAGAAGAGAACGAGATACACATGAAGAAGATATGGAAAAACCTTGAGCTGATGGCACAGGACAGGAAGACTTGGCATTTGTTGAAGGCCTGTGCTCCTTGGGGAGCTGATAATGAGAGTGTGTACCTAGGAAGCATTTCCACAGGGAAAAAAAGGAGGATGTAACAGAAATTGAAGGAAATGTTTAAAAGCCAGTGTAGTGATGTACTAAATATCTCCACAACATTCATATATCAGTGTGGAAACTAAACGACACCAGTATATTCTTGTCAGGTCTTTGATATCAGTGTCAAACATGGCTCCTGTCCAGGGCACAGGAGAAGAAAATCACACCATGCAAGATGAAATGTTTGTGAAGAGCTATTAATGTTACCAGGAGAGACGGAATGAGAAATTCTGACAGAAAAATTGTAGGAACTACATTTTGCACCAAATATATAAGAGTCAGAAAATAAAGTGGTTTGGCCATTTCATGAGAATGGAGCCCAATCAGTTTGCGTACAACACAAGAAAATCTGGTTTTAGGGCACGAGGAAGACCAAGAGCCAGATGGACAGTCAGTGTTACAGACATGCTATAACAACCTAGGCTCAAATTAATCAGTGTGACACTATTAGCTCCCCACATAAAGTTGGAAAACTTCAGCTTCCCACGATGCCTCACAACAACACTGAGCCAAAAAAGTAACAGGACAGTGATAGTCAGGGTCCACCTGCAGTAAAACAGAGCAAAGCAAGACAGTCCCCATCTACTTACTTAGAGACAGTACAATGAGGAAACTTATACACCGGTACCTTTCTAAAATAGAGGGGACATCTGCCCCCTGTAATGATCTCTATATTAAAGTTATAATCTAATTTAGGCTTTCATAAGCAATGTATATATTATTCAGATGTTTTTGCACAGGATGTAAATAAAGCCAGTGGTGCCATTGCCAGATACACTTACCGGCTAGCATACAAGATTACTGATTCATATATAAAAAAAGATGACAAGATAGGAAACTCTATACAGAGCGATACAACAGGAGGCAATCTGATCATCATAAGAAGTCCCCCCGTTGAACAAGTGTTTTGGCCCTATACTCCTTTACACTCTAAGGGGGGCGGGCCCACTTGGGTCATGACTCCCAAGTGTCTCAGCCTCCTGTTGTCTTGTATCGAAAATGAACCCATTTCACTTTGGTAGCAACTTTAAAATCCACAACTCTGCCAGCTGTGGAGGCAACTGTGAAAGTAACCAAAGAGAAGGCAAATTATTCCGTTCGTTCCACCGCACACCACAACTAGGGACAGACACACCTGCACGAAGCCGACGAGGCTAGCCACTGTAATTCTGTGCCCAACACCTCTTATAATATACGCCGCGTGTTGCCCGTCAGTCACAGCCCTTTCACCAGCACACCGAAAAATTCAACGTACTGCAGACTTTACTGTCCCGAGTTCCATAGCCCATTGCGGTTGTTCCACAGCCAGCATGATGCCTTTTCTGCAGTTTCACTAAGCCTCTTCAGTGCCCTTGTTCTCGACTGTCCCCTTAGCCCCAACAGTTTCAATAAATCATACACTGATGCAGCCATGAGCCCTCTTGCACCCACCTCAACAGCCATGACCCTTGCAGTGAACCCATCGTGTCTCAGATCTGCGGCCAGATCACTATACATGGCCACTTTGAACAAATGTTGCTCTTCCAATCTGGATTCAAATGGCACGGTCAGTTCAATCAATATAACCTGGTGCGATGTTGCAGCACTATATCCGGCCGTCTTCGAGATTTCCTGATACTCTCTGGATATGCCCCTCATCCAGGTAGGTCTACCGCCATCTCCCAGTCATTTGCACAGTCAAGGAGAGATGGTACACTGCTACCTGATTTACTCGGTTTTGGGTGTGCTGACTTTCCTGCTCTCAGAAAGTATGTGTTTGCGGTGTTTGGCCTGACATTGCTATTTGCCTTCATCCTTGCCAGATCTATTGTCACAGCCAGCTCATTTAGCACTTTGTTGTGGCGCCATGTGTATCGCCCTTGCCCTAATGACACCTTGCAAGCTGAGGGCACATGTTAAAGTGTCTGCCTCCCATGGCACAGGGGGCACTGCTCATCATCCGACTTTCCCAATCTCACAAGGTTTGTGGCCGATGGCAGGAGGTCATACATTGATCTAACAACGAAGCTGAGCCTAAGAGGTGCCATATGCCATATATCATTCCATGTCAAGGACCTTTGCAGATAATTCATCAGATAAATTATGTTTTATCACACTTCCAAAGACATTATTTTTATATCCAGATCATATGTAAGCAAAGTATCAAATATTAAATCTTTTGTAAGAGTATCAGTATAAAATACTAATTTGTTAATAAAGACTACTATTAGCATTACATTGTTTTATCATGGTATAGCTAAGATTGCTGGAATTTGGCATTAAACGTAAGATCAGCAGGGATGGATGAATAAGATGATGCATCTGGTGCAGCCAACGCGCAACAGGAACCATTAGCATTCATACCCTTCGACATTTGCTGAGGGAGACTGAGCACCTATGGGTTTGCCCGGAGTGCAGTGACGTTGATTCTGATCAACAATAACAATCATGGTATAACATAAAGTTACACATAATTGTATGCTGACACATCAGGTTTACAAAAATTGTTTTTCAAAACGTTTCTGCAAGAAATACATAAACATGTGTACTAATTTATGTTCAAGTTTATCATTGCAGGAAGTGACAGTTCATTTGTATTCATGTGTAATAAATTGATCACAGTTCTACAGATTTGTTCTCTTATAAATTAGAATTGCAGAGAAATCAGAATTTTTTTCAAAACAGAAAAAAAAAATGTATCAGCATGGCATAAATTTAAGATTTTATGAAAGTCCAAATTTCATTTCCTTTTTGTGTATGCAACTGCTATTCCTCTTATATATGCCCTCCATGATCTGGATATTTGCAGGCGTCTACTGGACAAACAGGACAGAGTAGAAGCCATCATAGCTAATCTTGTTGCAGAAGGGGCCATAGAACAGAAGGAAGAAATTGAGCAAATGGTCACTCCAAGCGAGAGAGCACAGCTGCAAAAAGTGGGAGATGCTACGAAAATGTTAGTCCAGCAGCACTGTGTGTTTGTGTTTTAACTGCCAGTTTGTATTTTTGGTCAACAGAAGGTTTGGTCTTAGTTGTGCAAAACAAAAGAACTTGGTGTTTTCTAAAATACATAGCTTTTTTTTTCAACATTTGTATGCTTTGTAACTATCAAATTTATGGTCACTGCAAAATGTTTATTCTTGGAACTGAAATAGTAAAGGTTAAGTCTTATTGAACAAATACCATATATGCTGTATTATTCTTTTCCCTTTTTTTTGCTCCTTATTTTGCATGGTGCCACCTCTTCAGACATGATGGCAGTCGAAAAAATTGAGAAAGATTTCAATCCAATTGAACACAAGACAAAGCGATAAAATCTCACGTTTACATCACGCTCAAACATCAGAAAGGAAGTCTTATTGAACAAATACCATATATGCTGTATTATTCTATTCCCTTTTTTTGCTCCTTATTTTGCATGGTGCCACCTCTTCAGCTGGTCCTCTTGTAGGACGCCTGCATCAAAGTATTCATGTGCTCTTGCAGCGGTGGTTTCAGAAGCAATTAGTTTTGCATGATGAGGTTGCCATCCATACATACTAAAAGCCATACTAATATTGTTATGTAAATTTAACAGTGTACTTAAGAAAGTAGCCTGTCTGGACATTTATTCAGACATGTTATTAACAGTTTGTCCAGAGCTGCAGAAACATTCTCTACTGCTATACATTCAGAATGACATTAACAGTTTACCCAGATTGTTGTTAGACAAATAAATGTCACACTACACATTGTTGCCTACAAATACTGATCTGATCTGTTGATTTGGGAAATGGCTGTTCTTGATTTAGTTTGCTCTATTTTCAGGCTGGAGCAATCTGAGATTCAGTTGGACAGCACTATATTTATCCTAGAGACCTTCCTGAGTTATATGGTGCAACAACCACCTCCTCCTAAAAGATGACCAGAAGTCACTTTGATCAGCACATTGACATGGACAATGCTTCAATGTTCCAGTCATACCAGCGGAGTCCCAATGTTTCAATTGAAGATTATCATCTTACTGATGTCTAATGTGTTTTTAATTGTATGCTGAAATATGTTATTTCTTGAACCTGTTTTGCTGAAGATCTGAAACATAAAAATAGTAACATGCAGAAAGAAAATTCTTACTAATTAGAACAGCAGGATACAAAATGATGTCACATTTTACACAGTGAATGAAAACATGATATAGTAGATGTATATGCCAAGTTTATGTAATAATTATCATCATTCTTTGCGCTCTTTATGGAGCATGAAGCCACCACGGTAACCGGTCCCCTTGCAGGAAGCCTGCACTACGCATTCTCATACTCTTAAAGTGGTGTTTCCTGAGGCTATTTGTTTTACAAGGTTACGTTGCCAGCCTCATGCAAAACCTCATATTAGTCACCTTGTACGACATTTATTTATGGAAGACACACCTAGATATGATCTTGTTATAGTAATGGGAGACCTCAATGCGAAAGTTGGTACACACAGTACATATAACGAAAGAACAATGGGGAAATGCGGCAGCAGAACAGCAAACGAAAATGGGGATAAACTAATAAGTTTCTGTAGCATTAACAACCTGGTCATTGGAGGAACACTCTTCCCACATAAAGAAATTCACAAATTAACATGGGAATCACCAAATGGTCGGGACAGAAACCAGATAGACCACATCATGGTTAACGGTAGATGGAGACATGCATTACAAGATGTGAAGGTAAGAAGAGGTGCAGATGTGGGAAGTGATCACCATTTAGTAGTAGCAAAACTGAAAGTGAAACTAAGAAGGGCTGCACCAACTGTAACTACACAGAAAAGGTTTGACATCAGCAAATTGAAGGACTCCTTTACCAGAAAAGATTTTGCGGCCGACATAAAGAAACGATATCAATTTGCCAAAAGTCAGGAAAAGACATTGACTGATGATATAGACCAGAATTTCAACACCATTTCAACAATATACAAAGAAAGCAGCAAATCATGCTTGGGATTCCAGGAAAGGAAGAAGCAAGACTGGATAACACCAGAAACATTAAAAACCATAACGATGAGAAAGGAAATGAAAAGAAAGAAAACAGAAGCGAAGTCCCCAGGTTAAAGCAACTATATAGCGAACAGTACAGTCAGCTGGACAAGGAAGTTAAACGCCAAACCCGAGCCAACAAAAGGAATTTTCTAGACGATCTTGCAAGACAGGCAGAGGAGGCAGCACTGAGAAATGAACAAAGCACAGTATACAAAATAACTAAATTCATCAGCGGAAAACGAGGTGCAAACAATATTACATTAATAAGAGATAAGCAAGGTAATCTCATCACGACAGCAGAGGGACAGGAAACAAGATGGGCAGAGCACTTCAGAGAAACTCTGAACAAGGAACCACCAGAGACACAATTGAATGTTCCTGAAGCTGAAAACGATCTAGATGTGAATACAGACATTCCACGCAAAGAAGAAATCATCACAGCAATCAAAGGGTTAAAGAACGGCAAAGCTCCGGGCCATGATAACTTAAATGCAGAGCTATTTAAGACAGACCCTGAGCTAGCAGCAGAACTATTAGAACCACTATTTGCACAAGTCTGGAAAACGGGGACAGCACCATCAGAGTGGAACAAAGGAATAATTGTCAAATTGCCCAAGAAGGGAGATCTTGCAGACTGCAATAATTGGAGAGGAATCACTCTTCTCTCAGTTCCCAGCAAAATACTAGGCAGGATAATTATACAGAGAATTTCAAAGGCAGTAGACCACAAACTGAGGAAAGAACAAGCAGGATTTAGAAAGAACAGGAGATGTGTAGATCATATATTCACTCTCAGGAACATTATAGAGCAGTGCTCAGAATGGCAAAGACAGCTTTACATTAATTTTGTTGATTTTGAAAAGGCTTTCGACAGCATACATAGGGACAGTTTATGGAAAATACTGAGGGCTTATGGAATTCCAAGCTGCATAGTGTCAATCATAAAAAGCCTCTATGCCAACTTTACGTGTAGTGTTGGTCAGAGCAACCTAACCTTTGAGGTTCTTCTTCTTCTTCTTGCGATCGCATCTTTGATGATTACACCGTCAGACGAGTTCTCATGATGAATTCGACTGTTGTTTGAAGTTCCTCTTTAACTCCATATAGCTTTGAGTTTAGTGTTGAGTCATTCGGCCAGTATATCTTTCTTAACTGGTCATACAGAGGACAGTCCTGTAGAACATGCTCAGCAGTTTGTTCGTTTAATCCACATGTGCACAATGGTGAAGCAGACAATCGTAGCTTGTGCATGTGTTTATTCAGTTTGTTATGCCCTGTCCTGAGTCGAAAAATAGTTATCTGTCCCTGCCGGTCGAGAGTGTGATAGTCGTCTTTGGGTTGGTTCTGTTCTCTTCTGATAGTCTGGATAGCTCTCTTTTTCTCAAAGTATGTGACTTCATTATCTTCTTGTTCACATTCTCCTCCCTTTTTTGCAAGTTTATCTGCCTTTTCATTTCTGGGTACACCACAATGAGATGGTACCCACTGAAGTATGGTTCTCTTTTTGGCAGCTACCTTGTTTAGTTCATTTCTCAGATGCGGGAGTTTACCACCCTTGAGAGCTTGCAGGACAGACAGTGCATCTGTGAGGATGACTACCTGGTGGCAGTCAGAGTTGGTGTTATAAATCATATTTGCAGCTTGCTCTAGAGCTTGAACCTCAGCTGTATAGTTGGAACAGAATTTACCAGTGAGAATGTGCCTAGTCTCATAGTGGTTGTCAGGATATGAGATAAAGATACCGGCACCTCCATTCCTAACAGCATTAGTTGCTGATCCATCTGTATAGGCATGTATCCATGATTGATCGGGATAGCTTTCTTGGATCATACTCAATGTAGCAGTTCGTTTTTGCAGATCATTATACTCACATCCACTTGTGAGACCACTGACTGATGTATTAATTTGGAGGGCACTGCTGGCCTGCTCCCATGGTACAGGGTATAGGGTGGGCTTCAGTGGTGTTGTCTTCATGGATAGGTCCTCTTGATGCTGTCTTATAAGTCTTTTCCCCCGATGCACAAAGCTGCTACGCTTTAGACGTCCCAATGCCAGATCATCTAGTCTTGCCTTCATTGGGTGCATTGGCATACTGTTGTACTTTTCCATCTGGATCATGGTTTTTGTGTCTCTTCTATGGGACAATGTCTGTAATCCAGCAACCTTCTGCATCTCTGTTATTGGTGTAGTTTTCATGGCTCCTGTAATGAGCCTGAGAGCTTGATTTTGCACCCTGTCCAAAGACTGCAGATGTGAGTTAGCAGCTGATGACCATGCTGCTGAGCTAAACTCTAAGTGTGGTCTTATTACTCCATTATAAATCTTCTTTAGATTTCGTTCATTTGCTCCCCAGTTGGTACCTGCTAATTTTCTGAGTATGCCTAGTCGTCTTCGGGCCTTTCCTTCTGCGTTTTCAATATGCTTATTCCATGTAAGCCTTTGGTCAAATGTCACCCCAAGATAGGTGGGGTAGCTTTCTTCCTTGATCACGGTTGTCCCTAGGTGTATGTTAGCTGATTTGTCCTTGGGGGCGAGGGAGAACAGTGTTGTGGAGGTTTTGTCTGTGTTTATTGTGATAAGCCATTTCTCTGCCCATGACACTAGCATGTCTGCTGCCCGCTGCATTCTATAATTTGCTGTGGTGACATTTTCATCAGCGCACCAGAGTACTAGGTCATCTGCATATAAGGCAGCTTTAACTCCTGCAGGGAGATCTTTCACCAGGTCATTGATGTAAACAAGGAAGAGTGTTGGGGAAATTACTCCTCCTTGAGGTACCCCCTGATGGAGCAACACTTTTCTGCTCTGCAGACCGTCAAGAGTGACTCTAGCTCTCCTGTTATGCAAGTATGACTGGATCCATTTCATCATGTTGCCTTGGATTCCACTTCTCCTAAGTTTTGCAATGAGGCCATCTTTCCACACCTTGTCAAAGGCCTGCTTGAAGTCGACCCAGATCGTTAGGACCTTTTTCTTCTCCTGGAAGGCATCTTCTATTGCTTGAGACAAGTAACTTGGTCTTCTATACTGTAGCATTCTCTAAATCCAGCTTGTTCCGGCACCAGGATCTGCTCAGACTCTAAATACCATTTCAATCTGTGGTTGACTATTCGCTCCATAGTCTTCCCAACACAGCTTGTGAGACTGATTGGCCGGTAACTTGCAGCCTCGGTCTTACATTTCCCTTTCTTTAGTATGGGTATTGTGATGGCTTCTCTCCATACTTGGGGTACCGTTCCTTTCAACCAGCTGTGGTTGAATATCTCAAGCAGTTTTGTCTTTGCTGCTGAGCTCAGATTTACTAGCATTTCGTTGCTGATTTTGTCTGGGCCGGGTGACTTTTGAAACTTAAGCTTGGAAATAGCCTTCTGTAGTTCTCCTAGTGTGATGGGTTCCCTCATTGGGGCAGGAGTATCTGTCTGTCCCATGGTTGCCAGTATTTCTTTTCTTATCTCTCTCTGATGATCTATGTTAATGGGTAAGTTGCTTTCTGAACTGTATCTTCTAGCAAACAAGTCTGCAGCTTGTTTTCCTCTGAAAAGTTTGCCACCTTCATCCAATGTGATAGTCTGCCTAGGTGAGGAACGCTCTTCATTTAGAGACTTGACTAATCTCCAAAGTTTCCTGCCGTCTTTCTCAAGGTTCAGCGATGCCGTTTTAGTTCTCCAGCTTTTCCGTTTTTCTTCTAGCTTTGTTCTCTGAAACTCTGCTACAGCCTTTTTCCATTTGTTGTGAGTTTCAAGTGAAGGCTGAGACTCTGCGTCCTTTCTAGCCCTGTCCATGGCTTCCTGACGTTCTTGGAGTGTGCTGGACCAGTATGGTATGTAGTTACGCCGGCATCCTTTGGGAATGGTTTCTTTTGCAGCTTGTAGTATGCATCCGTTGAAGTCTTTTACCACTTCATTAATGTCTCTGTTCTGTACCTTGAGGGTAGACAGCAGCGTGTTCACCTGATGCCTGAATAAACCCCAGTTGGCTTTTTTGTAGTTCCATCTTGTAATGGCTGGGCCTGTACTGAGAGTTGCACTCTGGACAGTAAGAAAGATTGGGCGATGGTCGCTTCCCCCTAGTTGGTCTCCTACTTCTCTACTAATAGATCCAGCTATATCTGGTGTGGAGAAGGCAAGATCTGGTGTTGAAGTTGTGTGCCATCCTCTGGAGTAGAAGGTAGGAGTATCTGTGGCATTATTGACTAGGATTAGGGAGTGATCATCTTGCCAAGTTTCAACCTCTTCACCTCTGTGATCCAGATGGTTATAGCCCCAGCTCTGGGAGTGGCTATTAAAGTCTCCAACTGCTATAAAGTTGGTGGCTGGTACCTGTATAGAGCTGAGACTCAGGGGTTTGTTGTTCGGACAGTAATAGTTCAAGAGTTCTATTTCCATCTTGTCTACCTTTATCTGCAACAGCTGGGAGCCGCGCTGGTGTAATGGCTTCGGCGTTGTACTGGCGACCAGGTGTTCATGGTTCAAACCCGGGCGTCGGCGTTTGAAGAAATGTTTACGGCCGGAAATTTGACTGAATAGCCTGAACGGCTCCTGTGATAAACCCTCTGTGGATGGGAAGGAGCGAAGCTCCTGACCGGGTTGGAAGGAAAGTCCTCAGGTTCCCCAGCCTCGCAATGACATGTCATTGGGCCGAAGGGGCTGAAAGCCCAAGTGCCGCTGGTTAAAAAAAAAAAAAAAAAAATCTGCAACAGCTGATATTCTGCTCCATCCATGAAGGTTTTCCTTTCATGTGCAGGAATGTTATTCCTTACAAGAGTAAGTACTCCTCCTTTTCGTCTATCTTTTCTGTCGGATCTGAAGCATTGATATCCCCTTATTTTAAAGGTTTGATCTGCTTTCAAGTGAGTCTCTTGGATACAGCAAACACTGACTTGCTTCTCATACAAGATGTTTTCCAGCTCTGTCTTTTTGCTGTATCCAGCCTGCTTGCTGTTCACTCCCTCTGCATTCCAGTGCATCATGACAAGTGGCACTCTGGGTTTCTCTTTTTCTGTTTTGTTTTGGTCAGTAGTTCTCCTCCGCCGTCTGCTGACTCCACAAGACGGTCTAGAGGGTCCTCCAGTAGCTGAGGGTGGGCTCTGTCGAGGCTCAGAGCCCGGCACTGCACCTGCCTGGTGGAGCTCCACAGGGCGAGCACCAGTACGAGATTTATTTGACGGTGTACTGTCCATAGAAAAAAAAAGCGAGTTGCGTGATACTGTGGTTTCCGGTGCGCCTTCTGGCCCAGTATCTATGACTTTAGCACCTGTTCAACGGGAGAGTGGGCTCATCCCTAATCTGTTTATGTTCCCAGTAGTAGACTATTCGCAAGCAGCCTGGGGGTGTCACTGCTCTGCGCGGATCTTGTTTACCGAGGCGGCGTCCAAGCTCGTATGGTGAAAATATGGTTGCATTATCTTCAAAATAGCCCTGTCTTTCCTGCCATCCTGCAACTTTGAGTTAGGGAGTTCTGAGCTCCAGTCTCTTTCCCAGGCATTTTATCCTGGCCTGGCACGCATACAGAGGACCCCACTTCTGGTTCTAAGTTAGCAGTTGGGGACAGGTGGGGTAGCACACTGTGCATTCCCCGTCATCCAGGGGGCTCTCCAACTATGCAGAGCTTGCACAATGCTGTGCTCTGGTTCTGGGCTCACCCAAGGAATCCTCACGTCCTGCACAGAGCCACTTCCAGATACCCACCACCTGCCAACCCCCCATTGTAGAAATCTCCTGCATGCGGCCATCCAGTCAAGAGCCAGTATTAAGTCTGGTGCCCAAGTGATTCCCCCCAAGCTCAGTGTGCAATTCTGGGTTCTCATCATGCTGCAACACAGGGGGGATTGTGATGCTCAGCCATCTCTCTCAACTCTGCACCGATAAATGACATCGGGGACTTAACTGTGTCTCAGTACTGGGAGGCCCCGTTTCCGGGTACACCACACACAGCCAGTTGAGGCAACGGTCGCCGTGGGCGACCTTTGAGGTGAAGACAGGAGTACGACAGGGATGCCCCTTGTCAACCACTCTATTTTTAACAGACATAGATTGGGTGATGCACCAGACAACAGAGGGCAGTCCAAGAGGAATAAGATGGACAACATTTTCTACATTGGAAGATCTGGAATATGCAGATGACATTGCACTACTAGCACATTCACATCAACACATCCAGGAAAAAACGGATAGACTTAATAAGTTTAGCCAGCAGGTGGGCTTGAATATCAATTTAAAGAAGTCTGAGGTCATGACGCTCAATGTGAGCAACCCTGAGCCCATATCAGTAAGGAATCAGCAATTGGTACAGACAGATACCTTCACATACCTAGGAAGCATAGTAACACCAGACGGCGGGGCAGGCAAAGACATCAACATCAGAATGAATAAGGCAAGAACAGCCTTCTTTAGCCTAAATAACATCTGGAAGTCCTCCCAATACAGCACAAGCACAAAATTAAGATTATATCAGAGCTGTGTGCTTTCTGTGCTTCTCTATGGTGCGGAATGCTGGAGAGTTACAGAGAAGGAAATGTCGAAATTGTCCTCTTTTCACACAACATGCCTAAGAAAAATTCACCGAATCTTTTGGCCAAATACCATCACTAACCAAGATCTGCTTACTCGTAGCAAGCAAGAGGACATGCACACCATCATAGCTGGCAGACGCTGGAGCTGGGTTGGTCATGTCCTCAGAAGAGACCCCGATGCCATCACAAGAACAGCTATGCTTTGGACCCCTGAAGGAAAACGAAAGAGGCCGACCAAAAACAACCTGGCGGAGGACTGTGGAGGCTGAGATGCAAAGAATGAACCAGAGTTGGGGCACTGTACGAAGGATGGCCACCGACCGAGCAAAGTGGAATCAATTTGTTGTTGCCCTACAAGATGGCCACTGACTGCTTTGACGGTCGGCGGCTAAGGATCAAAGAAGAAAAGATGACATTTATTTAATAATGATACACAATAAAATGCTATATTTTCCTCGTAAAGCTTGTTTGTAAGGAACAGTCTGATTTTGAGTGTGTTCTGCAAAAACACATTGATCATGAGATGACGTAGTCAAGCCAGTTAACGTAAAGATCATCTTCAGTTTCTTATATTCTTTGAAGATCCTTTAACATTTAGATATTTTTGGTGATCCTGTAACATGAAGATCTTCTTCGGTGATCTTAAAATGTCCTTAACCTTTAGCACGCTGCCGTCGACATATGTCGACGAAGGTAACCTATGCTCTAACCGCTGTTGTCGACATATGTCGACTGCGAATATCTTCGTTTTCTAGCATTAGCATGTGTGGACACGTGATATCACAGCCGGATGTTAAGTTTTAAACTTCTTTGGAAGAGAGTTTGCTTTCGTTTCCGATTTTTTTTTAGTAATGGACGTATTAGCGTTTATTTTCTGTGAATTTTTTCAATCGAAATGAATCGGCATCGAACACGCGGCCATTTTCACTCTAATTTTATTGGATTCTGACGCCATGAGGTAAGGATGAAATTTTTGTCTTTATAAGCGCTGATATCGGTTCTCAGAATATGTTTGATGGCTGAGATGGAAACGAAAGTAGAATGGCTTTCCTGGTATGTATTTTTTTAGGGGTTAGGATTAAGTGTGTCGGAAAGGTTTAGGGTTAAGATCGAATATCACGGCTGACGAGAGCGTTTATTCCTTTGCTACTGATGATGGGTGTAACGAAAAGATCGTTATTTGATTTGTATTGGGCTATTGGTCAAATGACTTTCATTGAGATGCAAGGGATATGGACTCTTCGTGTGTTGGTTATTTTTTTATTTTTTTTATTTTAAAATTTAAAAAAAAATTTTTTTAATGTTTTTCTCGTTTTTTTCATCTTTCCTTTCCTCTCTTCCTATCACATCTAACATGAACACAAACAAATTTTATATCATCAGATTCATCATTCATTTATTTATATAAATTCCAAAAATGATATCAAATGACCAAGAAACACAAAAACTATAGAATTTACAAGTCACCCACTATAAAAATGGGGGGTTGTGAAAAAGAATGCAGCGGCAGGAGCATAGTTTTGGGAAAAGAATGCAGCGTGCTAAAGGTTAATTATAGTTTACCATTTCATAAATTGCCCCATTTAGTTTTGGTTTTTTTGTTTTATTTTTAAAAATTTTTTATTTTATATATATATATATATAAAATAATTATATATATATATAATAATAATAGTAAAAAGTAATAATAGTAATAATAAAAGTAATAATAATAGTAAAGAATAATAGTAAAGACAGAATATTGTAAAGAATTATATAACTGTAAACTTGACACTGACTTAGGCATATTAAACAACATTAAGTGCGAAAACAGGGAACTCGGAAATGCAGCAATATTACGGGAAGAAGTGGAAGAGGCTATATGTTCGATGAAAGGAGGGAAGTCACCGGGTGTGGATAATATACCAGCAGAGCTCTTGAAATATGGAGGACCAGATATAGTAAAAATCATGACAACAATTTGCCAGAAGATATGGAGTACAAAAAAATGGCCAAAAGAATGGACGCAGTCATTAGTAATACGGCTTCCAAAGAAAGGAAATCTAAAAATGTGCAAGAACTACAGAACCATTAGCCTTATTAGTCATCCAAGTAAGGTAATGTTAAGGATACTTTTGAACAGAATAAAACAGAAATCAGAAGAAATCTTGTCAGAGGAACAGGCTGGCTTTAGACCAAAAAGAAGTACCTCAGAACAAATCTTCAATATTAGATTACTTATCGAAAAACATCTCCAACATCAACACGATTTATACTATAACTTCATCGATTTCACAAAAGCCTTCGATCGAGTCTGGCATGAAGGCTTATGGCAAGTAATGAGAAAATTCAATTTTGATACCAACATCATAGAAATCATTGAAGCACTATACAAGGACGCAAGCAGTGCTGTTTTTGTAAGCAACGACATTGGAGAATTTTTCAAAACAACTGTAGGAGTTCGCCAAGGATGTATCCTGTCACCAGTGCTCTTTAATATATATCTAGAACATATTATGCAGGAGGCTCTCTACGATTATAAATCAACCATATCGATTGGAGGCCGACCTCTGTGCAACCTACGTTTTGCTGATGATATTGATCTGATAGCTGGATCAGAATCAGAACTTCAAGACCTTACCTCTAGACTGGAAAAAGTAACAAGAACGTATGGGATGGAAATTAATATAGAAAAAAGCAAGATATTGGTGAATAGCCATAAGAAACATGTTCCGACCAACATTACGTTAAATGGGCAAACGTTAGAAGAAGTTAACACCTTTAAATATCTCGGGTCCACTATATGTAGTGATGGAAGATCAATTAAAGAAATCAAGACAAGACTTGAGATGGCCTCAGCTGCCATGACAAGGTTGAATGTGATCTGGAAAAGTAACATCAGTTTTCCTGTGAAGATCAAATTATACAAATCACTTGTATTATCTATTCTCTTGTATGGGTGTGAGGGCTGGACACTCACTGCAGATACGGAGCGAAGGATTCAGGCTTTCGAGCATAAATGTTATAGAAGAATTTTGCGCATTTGCTATAAAGAGCACAAAACAAATGTCTATGTTAGAGAGAAGATAAACACCTATGCAGGTCACCAAGAACCACTTTTGTCAGAAGTGAAACGTCGAAAGCTTGCCTGGTTTGGGCATGTAACTCGTCATGACTCCCTTTCGAAAACGATCCTTCAGGGAACAGTCGAAGGTAAACGGAGAAGAGGAAGGCAGAGAAAATCCTGGGCTGATAACATCAAAGAATGGGCAGGACACGGTTTTTCCACACTTGTACGCATTGCTGAGGATAGAGAGCAGTGGAGGACCCTGTCTGCTGATGCTTCCACCATGGCACCCCTACGACCCATGACGGGTTACGGGCTGAGATGATGATGATATATATAATTATTTTTTTTTAATAAAAAAAATTTTTTTTTAATTTAATTTATTTATTTTTTATTTATATCCATTTATTTTATTTTTTTATTTATTTTTTTTCTAAATCGCTTTTCCCTCACTTTATATATTATTTTTTTTTTCCTCACTCTTTTCCGGTCCTTATTTTCATTATTTCTTATTTTTAATGTACTTTCGACTTCCGTTTTCCGGTTTAGTGGCAGCGATCTTGCTTCTGTGACTGGACACAAGGGAGTTATTTTTCTCTTATTTTTATAGTTTCATGTTCTCTACTTAATTCTCATTTTCTTTCTTTCCCTCCTGTCTTGTTTGTCTGTCCCTGACGAAGGCCTTGTGGCAGCAACGTAGGTTTTTCCTGTCCTTTCTCCTTGTAAGACGTATTACTATTTGTGTTGTTTTTTTTCCCCCCATTCTACCCATTTAGTTCCACCGCTACAAGATCATGTAGGGGATCGGCTGTAGTGGTGGCTGCATGCTTCATAAGGAGTACAAAGGAAAATGATGATTTTATTCTTGTAATGAAGAAGGCAGCGACAGTAAAACTGTAAGAAAATTAAAGAAAAGAACAATTATGACATAATCACAAGGACATAATGACCATGTATCAACTGAGACAAACAGGACTTCACATGGCAACATGAGCACAAAAATGTCAGCTAGGGACTTATTTTAAAGAGGAAAGAAAAAAACAGAGTAATACAATTTTTTAAAATTTCATTTATTAGCTCTCTGATTTTGTTGTTGTTGATCTGTTGTTGTTGTGTGGCCTGGGGCAAGCCTGACTGGCCAGTACATTTGACAATAGTCTCCATCTGAGTCAGTGACACTCCTTTGTACTTCTGTGTTAAACTTAAATATCCAGAGAAAATCATGTTAGACAAAAGTATCAAACTGGCTGTATCCTAGTGTCCTTCATTCTACTTGACATTTTAAATTTGTTATGATTTGTCTTGAGTTCACATAACATCATTAAAACAGTCTCACATTAAGTTCTTACTTACTTAAATTAGACCACTATTTATAAATATGCCCCGTGTAGTTCCCGGGACCTCTACACCTCACGGTAGAAGGGGAACGAGTAAGTAAGTAGTTCCCGGGCGTCTCTGGAGAGACAAAGAAAGAATAGGACTACTGTTCCCTCAGGCATGTCATGAAAGGCAACTACTGTCAGGTTGTGCATGAGGCTGCCAACCTCATCATGTAAGATTAGTTGCTACATAAACCACTGCCGCAGGGGTATATGCTTTGCGGCAGTCATCATGCAATGAGGCCAGCTTCACTGTTGGCTCTATGCTCCTAAAGGAGTGGAGAGGGAGTTGAAAAAAAAGTGTATAACCACATTACTACTTATGACATGTTGATAATTATTGTTGCAGGTGATAGGAAAGAACATGAGCTTCCAATAGCTTTAGCTCTGCATATTTGGAGAGCCCCCCTTGGATGGCGAGGAATGCACAGTATGCCACGTGCTTCTTCCTCCTAGCTTAGGACCGGGTGTGAGGATCTTTTAAATCCAAGGCAACCTGGAGAAACTGGAACTCAAGATTTCAACTCAACATGTTTTGGAATGGCGGAAAAGCCAAGATCTACAGTGTTGATAATACCAAGGAGACTTCAACTTGGTATTGACTGCAAAAGAGAGATGCTCAGCAGCCCTAGTTAAACAATCTCCCCTCCTATTAACAAGGCAAAAGCATATTTTGCAGTAAAAAATGTGGGAGTTTCGCTGACTCATGCTGTTGATATGTAAAACACTGAGGGGAAAAAAATAACCTCAGCTCAACATGCAACTGTCTTCAAATCATGGAAAATTAATAATTTCCTGCTTTATGTACTAGAAACAGGTTAGTTAAATTACTATATTTGGGGGGAAAAAAAGGAGGAATGTGATTAAATAAAACATCATAAAGGTTAAATATAACTAGTGTTGGCAAACTGCTGGGATTGACTCACAGATTATAATGGTACCCATTAGACCACCACCAGCGGCTCGGAAGACATAAAAAGTTAATCCTACACACTGCACAGAATTATAGTCACATGACATGAACCAAATGATAAATTAGGTGGCAGTAAACATCCAAGTCTTCAATATGATGTAGATTTTAATATTCATAACTGAACTCTCCATGCATACGATCTACAAGTAAATTCATACATATGACCTGAATTTAGTCCATTATAATATACAGATTATTTTTATTCAGGGTGATTGAAACGTCACTCCACTTTTTTTAAAGACTCTTACGTCCTCACTTGTATCCACTGGATACATGAAAGAAGTGTCACAACAAGGAGCAAGCGCTGCTATCTGACTAAAAAGTTTTATAAATTTATACAGCACTGCACACTAAGCTTGGAGGAGTCACTTGAGCCCCACAAGTAACTCTGGCTTTTACCTGATTGGCTGCATGCTTGGAATCCCCAAGAATCACTATGGACCCATGATAGATAGGGGAAGCTGAGAAGTGGCTCTGTGTAGAACATGACAATTCCTTGGGAGAGCCTAGAACCAAAGCACATTATTTTAGCTCTGCATATCTGGACAGCCCGCTTGGATGAAATGGAATGCCCAGTATGCCACTTGCTTCTTCCTCCTAGCTTAGAACCAGATGTGATGATCCTTTAAATGCAAGCCAAGCTGGAGAAATTGGAGCTCATGACTTCAACTCAACAGGTTTCGGAATGGCAGAAAAGCCACAGAAAAAAACCTAGATCTACATTGTAGATAATACCAAGGGGTCTTCAACTTGGCATTGGCTGCAAAAGAGCAAGAAGATCAGCAGCCCTAGTTAAACAACAACAACCTCCATAAACTAAATAACATAAAATCCAAAATGGCCGATAAACTGACATAACAAAAGAGAGCAGAAATCACTGTTCACTATGAAGTTAAGTGTTGAACAGGCTGGTTTTCACTGCAGATGTATGGTAATAAAATAACATTTAATTCTCTTTATGTTGACATTCGTTTAACATAAATTAGTTGGACAGGAATGATGAAATCTTCAAGTACCATGCCTTGTGGGGTAGGCTATCATGTCTTTCCACATCTTCCTGTCTCCAGTACTATTTACCAATTCTATTGTTGACTTCTTTTCATGCCACAATGTCAAACTGTCCAGGCTCTGCTCTCTTTGTCTTCCTCTATCTCTTTTTCTTTCAATCTTTCCTGTTATGATATATTCCAGCTTTCTTCTTCTAATAACATGCCCAAAGAAAGTAGACTGCTTCTTCCCAACATGAGGACAAAATACATGATTCACAACAACTGCAATGAGCAGCAGATGGACAACTCAGCCACCAGCTCAACTGCAAGAGCATTATACGCAGAAATGTTTCAGCCAAACCCCAGATATAGTATCAATAACTTAAGCCGCAGAGACCAAAGTACAATCTTCAAGACGTACCTCTCAACAAGCATTTGCACAGAGTGACCTCAGACCATGCACCATACTGCAACAGACAGAAGGAAGAAACAGTCGAACACCACCTCCTGGAATGCCTGGCACTAGCAGACCTGCCACAATATACATGTATATTCCCAGTAGCAACATACGGCTGCGAGACTTGGACACTCAATAAAACAGTTGCAAAAAAGATTACATCATTCGAAATGAAATGCTACAGAAGGATGTTGAGAATACCCTGGACAGAAAAAAAGACCAACAGAGAAGTACTGCACTCACTAAACGTACAGGAACATTGGCTCCTAAATACCAACGCAATAAGGAAGCTGAAATTTTTCGGTCATATAAAAAGACATAATAGTCTGGAAAAAACAGTGATAGAAGGCATGGTCCCTGGAAAAAGGGGAAGGGGTCGACCTAGACGACGGTGGACCCAGGACATCACAGAGAGTCTGAACTTGTCTTTGGCTGATGCAGGTCGACTTGCCCAGAATCGTGATGCGTTCAGAGCAGCTGTAATGGAGACAACGTTCTGGAAAGAATACGTCACATGATGAATACATTAATATGTCATGTAAACATCGGTATTATTCAACATAATCCCCATCAACTTGTACGGCTTTATGCCAGCGCGAAACAAGTGCATGTATTCCCAGCCCGTACCAGATTTTGTCTTGATCATGTAGCCATTTTTTCGCTGCATGAATCACTCCTTCATCATCTTCAAACCTTGTCCCACGGAGTGCATCTTTAAGTGGACCAAATAGATGAAAATCAGAGGGTGCGAAATCGGGACTATAGGGTGGATGGGGTGGTACAGTCCAACCCAATTTGGTGATTGCTTCCAGTGTTGTTAGACTTGTGTGAGGTCGCGCATTGTCGTGAAGGATAAGCAGGTCTGCTGGATTCTTTTGCGGCCGAACTCTGCGAAAACGTTGATTGAGTTTTGTCAATGTCTTAATGTAATCTTGCGAATTGATTGTCTCTCCTCTTGGCATAACGTCCACAAGAATCGCACCTTCAATGTCCCAAAAGACAGTGATCATGACCTTTCCAGCTGAAGGAACTGTCTTGAATTTCTTTCTTCGTGGTGATTGCGGATGATGCCACTTCATTGACTGTCTTTTTGTCTCAGGTTCAAAATGATGTGCCCAGGTTTCGTCACCTGTAACGATCTTAGCCAAAATGTTCTCTCCATCAGCATTGAAACGCTCCAACAATTCAGAAGAAATTGCTTTCCTTTGCAATCGGTGGTCATTTGTGAGACTTCGAGGAACCAATCTTGCGCAAACCTTAGAAAATCCGAGAGTTTTTATAACTGCATTTGCACTACCAATGCTGACTGACAGCTGTAAGGCCAATTGTTGAGTAGTGATTCGCCTATCAGTAAGAATAATGCCCTCAGCGCATTTCAACATTTCTGCGTTGGTGGCTGTGGCAGGACGTCCACAGCGCGGCCGATCAAGCAGCTCCGTATCTCCACTTCCTGATTCTTTGATTCTCTGAACCCAGCGACTGTCTGTACTCCTGTCGACTGCAAAACTTCCATACACATCACATAGACGCTTGTGAATGTTCACAACAGTTTCCTTCTCTGCAACAAGAAATTCTATAACCTAGGGGATCGAAAAAGTCAAACGCCCAACATAAGGAATAAGCTTCCTTTGTGCATTGGCCTCTTTCAGGACATCCTCGTTTCTCTTTTGGCCGCCCTTGGTATTTTTAATATAAAAAATAACAAAATAAAATAAATTAAAATGTTAAAATAACAACGGTAACCATTTATTTATTATTAATATTCTGTAAAACCACATCTCTGTTGCCTCTAGTGCTTTTCCTACTTGTTTACTAACTGTCCATGACTCACTCCTGGTTGTCAGGATAGGTTCTATATATGCTGAAGAACTGTTTCTTACTTCCATTGACAAAGAATTGTTGCATAAAATACTCTTCGTTTTACAGAATGCTGTTTTTGCCTGAGCCATTCTGCTTTTCACTTCTGAGATGCACCTTCCATCCTATGTCATTAACGTGCCCATGTATTTGAATGTGTTGACCTGTTTTAAAACTGCCCCAAGTGATGAAATACAAATACAAAAATAATGAGTGACTTTTCAATTACCCTGTACATTTCTTATTTATGTATATGATGTATGGAAAATAGTAATACATCCTGTCACCTTATTAAATCTTTTAAAATATATGTGCCACATGCATGTAAGAAATTAGTAGAATTAAGATGTGCTGCTGGCTTTGTTGAAGTCTCTGAGGGCAGCTTTAAGTATGTCTAAATCTGCCTTGTGTTTCATGAGAAACTGGCCATTCAGGTGAAAGACTGGAATATCATATCGATATGCATCCCACCAGACTTTATTTTCAGGTCTTGTTATATCCACTTTTTGAAGGATTACCTGATGCAAAACAATGGAAAAAATAATTGAAAAATAGTACCATATTATTTAGTGTCAGCTAATTTCAGGTTTTAATTTCTGAAACTGTGTGTGTGCATATGTACATGTATGTATGTGTACACACACATGTTGGAGCTAGGAGAAATGGCAATTTTATTATTCACATAATAAGAATAATGAAACAAACTTGTGATGAATAAGAATATAGGTAGTCTCAGAACTGTGACGATGGACATTCAAAACAAAAATATTAATAATTAATCATCAGTAACTTTCAGTATTATTTAAATGTTTAACAGAGCTCAGTTTTGGACTTTTTTTTTCTTCTCGTATGCCCGCTAATACTTGAGGCGAAATCTCAGGTTAATATGTCTAACCTGAGACTGATTTTACGTGAGTATCCCTTTTTCCCTGTACACTGACAGGTGTCCTCTCGCCATTCAGACAGATACTCGCCAATTTTGAAGGTACCCATCAGAGCTGGGTCGGTTCAGGAGCCGTTCAGGTTATTCCAGTCCATGGTCGAAGGCACTCCTTCAAATGTCTTCACCAGGGCTTGAATTATTCCAGTCCAAGTTCCGGTCGAAGACACTCTTTCAAATGTACTCGCCAGGGCTCGAACATGGATCACCTGATCGCCAGTGCAGTGTGCTAACCATTACACCAGCGCTGCTCCCAGTTTTGGACTTCATCCACTGAGGATTTTAAATTCAAGTCTGTCTTTTAATATAGTCTATATTTAGAGAATGTCCAATTGTAAGAGTGGTTAGTGCACTGGCCTCTTGCAGCAAAGGTTCCGGGTTTAAAACCGTGGCATCACGCTGTGGTCCACCTAGATGTAAATGGATACCTGACTCTGCATATGAGCTAGGTAAGGAGAGGCAGCGAAGAATAGAACTGGTCACCCCACCTCTCGATGCACAATAAGATCACCAATATGAAAATGGTAACAAGAACCAGACAAGTGCGAGTGGAACAAGGGATGAGAAGATGTTGGCAATGGATAAGATACACACTGGCAAAACCTGTTGATAGTTATTGCAAAGCATTTCTTGTTCTAGAATCCCCAAGGTAACAGTTACAGGGAGAATTTAAAAAAACACATGAAGAAAATAACTATAAAAGAGAGAGAAATGAAAGGGATTAAGAAGACATGGAAATATCATGAAAGGAGAGCACAGGACAGAAGGATGGCACCAATTTGTTGAAAAGGTCTATACCCCGTGGAAAGGTCTATACTCCGTGGAAAGGTCTATACCCAATTATTGTAAATACAGTAGACTAAAATTTATAAATTGTCATTCTGCACAGTAAGTTTCTTCTATTCTGAAATAGCTTATTCCCGGTTATAGTCTGAAAAGTTTCTTATTGCGAGAATTTGCAACTGCCTAGATACACCTGCTTAACATGTTCATGTTGAGGCTCTGAACAGCTTATATGCATGTCTCCTCATCCCTACATTTATTTTGTTTTTAGCAGATCTACTTATCTTAGCTTCTTTATCTGCCTTTTCATTTCTTTCTATGCCAGCATGTAAAGGTAACCAAGCTATTAAAACTGAACATCTAGTATTTAGGTAAGCCTATGTAATGACCAGTAATACTACATTTCCGCTACATTTGGTTTACTGTATTCTTGTAAGTTTCTTCGAGCTTGAATTTCTAGAAATAAGTCTGTTAAAACTGTCAGTTTCTGGGGAAAGTTGTTAGAGAAGATTTCTAGTGCTTTAACTATAATTTTTCTTTTTCATAAAGTACAAGGTGAAAAGGGGTGAGAAAGCCCGAGGGTGTCCAAGATTACATCAAATCCATAAATTATCTGTCATCAGCCATACAAACACCCCAGACTACCCCTTTTCCTCATACCGTCATTGATCCTTATACACTGATTTTAGTTCTTGTTATATACTGCTTTACTATATTGTACAATTCTCTAGGTCTGTCTATTCTCAACACCTGTTCCACAGTTATGGATACATTCCAACATTAAAAAATGGTACAAGGATATAGGATATTAGACAATGCACCTCTTTCACGGCAGAGATGGTGTAGTGAAATTGACAGAGATACAACGGTAAAATACCTCCAAGGATAACATATAAGGATAAAAAACATAATGCGTAGGCTGCTGATGTACATGATCGCCTAGACCGCGGGTCATCACCCTCCATAAAAATTGACTTGCTAGACAGGAGGGGAACGGAGGATCAAAAAGGAAAAATATGACTGGAAAGATTGCGTGAGACTAGAAAGGCTAAGGAGACGCAATTGGGGGGGGGAAACGGAGAAAAGTCACGTTTCCCAAGTTGACATAAAAAGTAAGCAACTCGACAGAAGGGACCATAGATATGTTACGCCACAGTCATTTATTGGACGCTTTTGCGATACCAAGCCCTTGATTTGAATTCAGCGGCTAAACGCAGATGTTAGGAATATTACAAAAATTAAAAAGTACTTTTTTCTTAATATTAATGTTAGGAATATAAAAATTAGTTGGCCGGATGGCCTATTCTGAGCAGTGAACTAATATGTTCTTAATTTTACAGACGGATAGATAATATTGAAGATAATGACAAAAGACAGTGTAGTTTACATCATCGACAGACTGTATTGAATCTAAAAGTGTCGCTAATTGCACAAAAAAACACGACCTCGAGACGCAGGTGTTCAAATCTACTTGGTATGGAGGAGAGGGGATATTGTGGTGGCTGTGTCTAAAAATAACTTTTAACGACAAAAATTTGGAGGGGAGAGAAAGGTTGGTTCAAAAATCAAGTACATTTTTGTAGAAACACAAGTAGAGACGGACAGACTAACAGATAACCATCCATACTTGACTGAAGCATGACTGAAATGACTTTAGGGTAGGAAATTTGAATTTAAAATAAACCTAGGCAGTGATTGGCCACAGACAATCATATTATTAGCGCTCAGAGCGAATTTGGGGCCATTCTTCAATAGTTGTTCAGTGATAGACACAGATTTTAAAGTGTGGTGATTTCCATATGAAAGAAAGTGAAATAAATTTAGGGACGCCATACTATAGCCAGCAGCTCAGCTGAGTTTTGCTAGCAATTCTGTGTTATTTATTCATAATCTGGTAAGATTGAAATTATTTCCTTATATATTTTGAATATTGTTTCATGTTTGAGTGATTTGATACTGCCATATCGAAATCTAGCCTTACAAACAAGTAGGGATTTGCTCTAGACCCCCCGCCCTAGTCAGGGTCTAGGGACCAACAATATACATAAACTCCAGCAAGGGTTAGGCAAGACAGATCAAGTGTTGAGAATAATGAAACATATTACCTATCCTCTTTTAGGGCAGAAAACTAATAAATATTTTTCAGAATCTATAGTCTGGGAGGATCTATCTGATGTAAACCCACCATGGTAAATGTGCTGTTTGGTCAGAGAGATCTGACCTGTCTGTATGATGTGGTTGTTGTGTCAGTGTTGTGTCCAGACGTGGGTAGAGAATAGATTTTGACACATGGCCCATACTTTGATTGCAGAGCTGTGAGTTTCTGTTGTCAACAAAGCAGTGTCTATTCAGTTGGTGACTTTACTCGAGTGTATCGGTGCAGTACTTGTGACAGAGACCACCATTATTGCCCGCCAGCACGGAGAGGTGGGACCACCTGATTTCAGCACCAGAGCTACAACTACAAGATGAGTGAGCCTCTGGTCTGCTGGACATTCACCAACGCTTTGTAGTTACTAATATCCCCATAAAAATTCCCACCATTTTCTGGACACTGTGTAGTCAATATAGACAGGTGTGATGAGGCCACCCCAACAGCACAAACATTAACTATCCTCCCAAGTAGATGACTACTAGAACATTTTAATAAAATTAACTAGTATAGTACATATATATGTACACTATTGCATTTATGATATAATATTCCATGCATTTCTTTCATAATCTCTAAATCCTTTTAAGTTCTGGTCAACCTAAAAAATTGATCCAGAACAAAATAAATGTAATATAATTCTATCAAAAAATTTTACACTATTGAGTTAGTTCAGTGTGTTGTAATATTTATTAATCTTATTAGTCTTGTTAAATATCTGTGGGTATATCTATAACCTATTACACCACCCTACATATCATAACCCTAGACACTTTACGTAGCCACATTCATTAAAAAAAATTAAGTGTGAGGTCGTAGTGGTAGCAAGAAAGGCCTTCTGACAATTCACAACTACATTTTATCTCAGGAGCCTTCACAGCTGGCCTCATACAATTACAATTAGTAATATCACCATCATACAATACCATCAACACCACTACAGATGGTAGCAATACTAATAAATAGGGTTACCATACATCCTCATTTATGCGGACGTCCTCATTTTGGGAGTAAAAATTACTGTCCGTACACATTTTTGTGAATTCCCTGTTTTGTCCGCATTTCCAGTGATTGGACGTTTTTTCTTCACTCTGGCGGTACCCCACAATTTCTTGTGTAACGATTTATAATTACTTTTCAATTTACACTGTCCACGTTGAGTCCCTAAAAGAGTTATGTGAGTTTGTTGATGTAGAATACCAGCAACTCCTTAACCACAGCAAAACACGGTGGTGCTTAGCTGGCAGGGAGGATAGTGTGATTCGCTTCCATAGCTAGGCGGGGGTGCTGCACGGAAGGTCCTGGGTTCAATTCTCCGGTAAGCCACTCACGTCTGTTGTCTAGTTGTCTACTTCTTTATTATTCACGAGTGCCTGAAAACATACCTTTATGTGTGTGTAATATTTATTTAGAAGACTATATACATGGACGTCACCGGATGGAAAAAGCAAGAACCAAATAGATTACATCTTAATGTAACAGGTGGCGATCATGTATCTCATCCATCAAGATGTTCCCAGGAGCAAACTGTGACTCCGACCATGAACTTCTTGCTGCAAACTTCAAGATCAAACTGAAAAAAGTGATTACAAGTGACAAAGTAATACGATATGACACAAGCGCCATACCAGACGAGTACAGTGTCGATATTCAGAACAAATTTGACATTCTTATGGCAGTACAGGAGGAAATGACACCAGATGAACTTGCCAGTAACATCAGAGATGTTTACATTACAAATGCACAAAGGTTAATTCCTAAAAGAAGTATAAAGAGACGAGAATTCATCTCAGACGAAACACTGAAGTTGGTGGTAGAAAGAAGAAAAATTAAGTCCAAAATAGACACAGAAAGCAGATTAAAAAAGAGTCAGACAAGACAAACAACAATATATAAATGACACCTGCAGGAAAATAGAGGAAATGCGCGAACAGGGATTGAGTAAGAATATGTTTTCTGAAGTAAGAACATTGAAGAACAGCAACTTTAAACCATCATTTCGAGCAATAAACGACAAGAAGGGAGACACTCTAACAGAACATAAAGATATTCTGAACAGATGGAAGGAGTACTGTCAAGAAATGTACAAGGAAATAAACAAAGCGGCAGATAACAACATGAATGTAGCGGAACGTGAACCAGAACCTACCATAGAAGAAGTCTGGAATGCAATCAAACATTTGAAGAGTGGAAAATCCCCTGGTTGTGATGAAATAATAGCTAAAATGATACAGAGGAAGAGAAGACAGCGCTCGTATATACCATGCATTATGCTGCAAGATAACCAAGAACTACTTATTCGGAGTAACCAAGAGGACATGCACACCATCATAGCTGGCAGACGCTGGAGTTGGGTTGGCCACGCCCTCAGAAGGGACCCTGATACCATCACAAGAACAGCTATGCTATGGACCCCCAAGGGAAAGCGAAAGAGAGGCCGACCAAAAACAACTTGGCGGAGAACTGTGGAAGCTGAGGTGCAAAGAATGAACCAGAGTTGGGGCACTGTACGAAGGATGGCAGCCGACCGAGCAAAGTGGAATCAATTTGTTGCTGCCCTACAAGACGCCACCAGGCATGATGGCCACTGACTGCTTTTGACTGTTGGTGACTATGGATCAAAGAAGAGAAGAAGATGCTGTAATATCTGGCAAAGCGGAATTTGGCCCAAGGAATGGATAAGATCAACCTGAAACTGTGCACAAACTACAGAACTATAGTTCTTATAAGCCATGCCAGCAAAATACTATTACATATCATAATGAAAAGAATGCAACAAAAGCTAGAAACAGAAATTAGCGAAGTACAGGTGGGTTTTCGACCAAGCAGAGGCACCAGAGACCATATATTCAATATGAGGATCATCATAGAAAAGTGTAGAGAATTCAACATTGACCTATATACTTGTTTCATTGATTACACCAAAGCTTTCTATTGTGTACAACATTAGCAGTTATGGACTATGGAAAAATATGGGTTTCTTTCCACGAGATGCCGAGGATGCGGCGTAGACACCGCAAATGGAAGGTATTGAGCCTTCTTTCTTGCTTAGCATAGGTCGTCCAGGTCTCGCTGCCATATAGGAGTGTGCTGGTGACGCAGGCATTATATACCGCAGCTTTGGTCTTCATTGTGAGTTTAGAGTTTCCCCAAACACGCGATGTGAGGCGGGCAAAGGTAGCTGCAGCTTTGCCAATGCGGCTGTCGATTTCTGTATCCAGTGAGAGTTTGTCATTGATGGTAGACCCTAGGTATGTGAAGTGGTGCACCACTGCCAATTCATAGTTATCGATAGTGATAACTGGTGCAGCACCCACATCCTGACTCAGCACATTCGTTTTCTTTAGACTTATTGTGAGGCCAAAGTCCTTGCATGCTTTAGTGAAGCGATTCATCAAGCCCTGAAGCTCCTGTTGGCTTTGAGTGACGACTGCAGCATCATCAGCGAACAACAAGTCTCTTATAGTGACCCTTCTGATTTTTGTTTTTGCCTTCAGCCTTGAAAGATTAAACAGACAGCCATCTGACCTAGTGTGAAGGCATATTCCTTCAGTTGCATCTCTGAATGCATGTTTCAAGAGTAAGGCAAAGAAGATTCCGAAGAGGGTCGGAGCCAGAACACAGCCTTGTTTAACGCCACTTCGTATATCAAAGGGCTGTGACGTGCTTCCAGCATATTGGACTGTTCCCTTCATGCCGTCATGGAATGACTTTATCATTTCCAGCATTTTAGAAGGGCAGCCTATTTTCAGGAGGATTTTAAAGAGTCCATCCCTACTAACCAGGTCGAATGCTTTTGTGAGGTCTTTAAAGGCGATATATAATGGTCTTTTCTGCTCTCTTGATTTTTCCTGAAGCTGGCGGAGAGAGAAGATCATGTCTGTTGTTGATCTGCCAGCTCTGAATCCACACTGTGACTCTGGATATATGCGCTCAGCTAACTTGTGTAGTCGCATTAAGATGACTTTGGCAAAAACCTTACCAACAATACTAAGAAGAGAGATGCCTCTGTAGTTATTGCAATCACTTCTGTCTCCTTTATTTTTATACAGTGTTACAATCTTGGCATCTCGCATGTCTTGAGGAATAGTTGTCTCTTCCCAGCACTGGCACAGCATCCTATGCAGGGGATGTAATAGTGTGCTCTTACAGCATTTGATTAAATCAGGAGGAATCCCATCACTGCCTGGTGCTTTGCCAGAGGCCAAGCTATCAATGGCCTTGCTGAGTTCCTCTAATGTTGGTTCGGCATCCAGCTCCTCCATAGTTGGCAGACTGTTGACACCATCAAGGGCTGCAGGCGTAACGGTATTGTCTCTAGCGTAAAGCTCAGAGTAGTGCTCGACCCACCTCTCCATCTGCTTACCCTTATCGGTTAGCTTCTCTCCGCTGATGGTTTTTAGCGGTGCCGTCTTACTTTTATGCCGAGAATATAATGAGAAATGTAAGAGATGACCAAGAACACGCAGAGTTTGACCCACTTAACATCGGCAGGTATCAGATCCCGGAAATCAGATATGCTGACGACACAGTCCTCCTATCGACCAACCCAGAAGGACTTGAACAATTAATTCTGTCCACCAAAAAAAAAAAAAAACGAGGCCCAGAATCTATACCTAAACACCAAGAAGACCAAAGTATTGACAACAGACAAAGTAAAGATCAAACCAGAAATTGAAAACAAAGAACTGGAAGGTGTTAATGAATTCGAATACTTAGGATCAATCATCAACAGCTCTGGTGACTGTGCAGTAGAAATTAAAAGAAGACTTGCAATTGCCTCACATAAACTAATACATTTGAAAAACCTATGGCAAGGCACAAGCAAAGAAACAAAGTTACAACTGATCAGAGCATGTATACTCCCAGTAGCAACATACGGCTGCGAGACATGGACACTCAATACAACAGTTGCAAAAAAGATTACATCATTCAAAATGAAATGCCACAGAAGGATGTTGAGGATACCCTGGACAGAAAAAAAGACCAACAGAGAAGTACTGCACTCACTAAACGTAGAGGAAAATTGGCTCCTAAATACCATCACAATAAGGAAGCTGAAATTTTTCGGTCATATAAAAAGACATAATAGTCTGGAAAAATTAGTAATGGAAGGCATGGTCCCTGGAAAAAGGGGAGTGGGTTGACCTAGATGACAGTGGATCCAGGACATCACAGAGAGTTGAACTTATCTTTGGTTGATGCAGGTCGACTTGCTCAGAATCGTGATGCGTTCAGAGCAGGTGTAATGGAGACAACGTTCTAGAGAGAATATGTCACATGATGATGATTAGCAAATTAGAAAAGGAAGATAACTCCGTTATTGATGTAATGAAAATCCTTGCAAGACCTCCTTCAAGAAAGAAAGGATATCAATTTCGTGCCACTCAAAGTGAGGGACATGCTGAAGCAAATGGAAAGTGATGGCTACAAATCTGAGGTGCAACAGTTTCAATGCAATGTAGAAGCACTGTATGAAGGATGTTTAGATTATTTAAAGATGTGGATGCAGCCTTTTCAGGAATTTTCTGGGTTTAAGTGGCTAGATCTTGAAGATATCTCCTGGGAAGATGTAGAAATAAGTATACAATTTTTGATGGAAAAAGATGTAGGCCTACAAATTGATGATAGGCCTACTTAGTGTTTTCATCAGTTCTCCAATTTGAAGAAATTTCACTATAATGTCCTCCCCCCCTTTTGTCCTCCTTTTCATGACTAAAAATTGAGAATTGTCCTCCTTTTTGCGTTGAACGATATCGTAACCCTCTAATAAATAAATATCTTACCTGGTCTAACAAGGGTTTTAGATGGCTTAACGCTTCGTCGCACAACGGGCAAGGATGTTTGGTATAAAGTGTAAGAACTGGTAGCTTCCTGGAGGATGTCGCCGAACAATGTTGTCGTAGTGGCAAACAGTCGAAAAAAGCACCCGCATTATATCCTGCTCGCGTTGGTTGTGCTCCTCGTGAAGAAAGAGATGTGAATGCAGCACGGTGAAAATTTGTTATCATAATGTCAACTGGAAATACGCGTAGGCACAACTTTAATAATTAAATCACGCTGTGATGCAGTTCATAAAATGCGAGTGTTGTTTGTAACTCGATTTAATGTTTTGCATCTCGATCATGTGCTGCACACTGAGCAACCAAAAGCTTAGTTTTTAAATTTTAGACTACTTTTAACAAACTTATCTATGTGTCCTCCACTTTTCAAATGAATTGTGACTATAAGAATACTAGGCTACCAATAAATTCGCAGTATGTTATACTACATTTCGTCGTTTTAGTCACAGTTTTTTATATGTATTGAGGTGTTTTTTTTGTAATGGTTACTTTTTAATTCACTCAGGCGGCAAACTTTACTTCCTGTTCGTATCTGGCTTGCTGTGGTCTGTTTCTTTTCTGTCTACAATTCTTTATTTCAGCTCGGACACAATGCTAAAGGATGTTCCTTTAGTTTTTCCTAACTCTAACCTTGTTCCTGTACGTTCCTCCAGTGCACCCTGTTTTTCTTTAAAGGCCAATTTCTTAACAGGGGAGGTTCTTGAAAATAAAGAAATTGGCCTGTTCGTTGCTGAACCGGCATTATCAAGTGTAACATAGGAATTCTTAGTCTTGGTGAGCTTAGTTCTGTCATTGAGTAGGTAAGGGTTTGTCCCTGCCTTCAAAAAGTTAGAGCGGTAATAGCTCACCAGAATGTTGTTTGTATTCCCATGACGTTCTTGATAAAGCAATTGCAGAACTCTGCAGGGCAAAATTGCACTTCCGTTCTCGAGCACGATTCTCTTGAACATTGTGTATTTGCTACATCATAATTCTAGTTCCAACGCATCCTGCTCGTACTAGTAGGCTAAATGATCGTTTTTTTTTTTTTAGACAGAAGATTAGCTTAGCCTTAATTATAAGTAGCTTTGAACTTTGGAATTTTTTCTCAATTAAATGGGCCCGATTAAAGAGCGACTTGTGTACGAAATAACAATATCAAACAGAAAGCGCCCAGTCACAACCTAGACTTTGGTGGGTCCTACTATGAGGATTTATTTATTTAGCCAATTAAAAAAAAAAAACCAGGATAGCGCAGTGGAATACATTAATCACCTTTCAGATCCCCAAGAACCTTAGAACTTCATAAAAATTCTTGTGCCACCTGCTCAAGGTCTTTCCAAGTCTTATTTATCCCTTTCGTGTCTAAAGTTCTATAGCCTATATACACATTCACCTTCTCCGTGTTGTTCCCAGAGGTTTCTGAAGAGACAAAGAAAGAATAGGACTACTGCACCCTCATACAGAGGTGTTAAGAATAGACAGACTGGTTTTTTTTTATATTAATGATGAAAATATCCCGTTCAACCTCTGATGGGTTATAATTAGGATATATATATTGTTTTCAATTCCAAATAATATAAACAACTGCCGATATGGGAAAGTGGCATCACACTTGTTAAATAATTGCAAATAGGGCAAATCACAATTACTAATTATGCTTGTATGTTAAAACAAAGACGAGATAAAACTGAACAAAATCAAGCAGAAACTCCAAACAAGAATAATATTAAGGGGGAGGGGTGTAAAGGCCTGGTGGTTCCAGTTATATAACTGACTTTAACAGATATTTAATTGTCTTTCACCTGTCAAAAGTCATATGCATTGTAAGAACAGCATCAGACCTTCACATTCCCAATTACTATATATAATATATTAACCTTTGTTCGTGTTAAATATTGTTTGACTATATTATGCAGTTCTCTAGGTCTGTCTATTCACAACACCTCTATATTTATAGGTAAATTTGATGCCTGCACAAATAATCTAATATTGGTATTCTCATTGGTTCATACCTCTTACATTTTAACAAGAAATGCTCTATATTATTGTCTTGAAGTCATCCTGCACAGTAAGGTTCTTCTATTCTGAATTAGCCTTTTCCCAGCTGTAGTCTGAGAAGTTTCTTATTACTGGGAATTTTCAGTTCCCTAGATATCTGACATTTTCTTGTTGGATCCTTGAACATCTTATATGCATGTCTTCCTTTCAGATTTTTATCCCACTCTGCTTTCCATTCATCTGTTATTGCATCTTTGATTAATTAAGCTCTTAATCTCTGATTTACTCATCCCTACCTTTATTAGATTTTTATCAGATCTACCTTTCGTGGCTTCTTTATCTGCCTTTTCATTTCCCTCTGGGACCCCAAGATGCAGCAATAGTGAATGCAGTCGGCGACTCATAGCTTGACTGCCTGCGTCAGGACCAGCGAACCAGAGCTGGTCAAGACCGTGCTCCACCTCCACGTGGTGGTCCTGGAAACAGTCTGCAGCAGTGCAGGCTGGCTGAGCGAGCATGGATCGTAATGGGAAGGCAAACCCGGTCCTTAAAAAATGCCGTGCAGAAGTCGGATGTGTAGACCGAAAGGTGCAGATATCACAGCTTAGGCGCAAACAGACACAATGCAACCACCGTCCTTTTCAGGACGAACGAAGAAGAAGATTTCCCTCTGCCAACATGTGAAGGTATCCAAGCAATTAAGACTGAACATCCTCTGGAATATAAGTATGTAGTAGCTAGAAATATCTCCTCTGCTATATCAAGTCTACTACATTCTCGTAAGTTTCTAAGTGCTTGAATTGTTGAGAGTCAGTTAAAATTGTTAGTCTCTTGGGAGGGTTATTTAGAGAATATTTATAGTGCTTTTAGTATCGCCACCATCTCTGCAGTGAAAATGGATGTATTTTCTGTGATACTATACTCTTGCCATTTTCCATATTGGAATGTATATTTCTATCCCCAATTTGCCATCCTCTCCCTTGGATCCATCTGTGTATACAGTAATGCTGTCTTTTGATAGTGGTTGTATATATTTATTGGCTGTGTTTTTAATATTTTCTATATTATTTGTTTTCTTAAGTATTTCTGCTAGGTGGTAGTCTGTGTCTGGTTTCTTGATCTCCCAGGGTGGAACCACTGGCTTGTATTCAAAACTGTTTTTAATTGATGCAATTAAAGTACCCAGATGGGTAATTTCCTCCATACACTTCCATCCTGTGCTGATCACCTGCTTGCTAGTTACTCTGATTACGGAAACAACGATAGATTGTTTGGTCTGTTGTTGTCCCACAAAGACGCCATAGGCGTGGTGGAAGCGATAGATTGATCAATTTGTTGTTGCCCTAAGACGCCACTAGGCGTACTGGCCACGGACTGCTTCGTCGGTTGGTGGATAAGGACGGAAGAAGAAGAAGAAGAAGACTTCCATCCTGTAGGGTATCTATTGGTATTCATTGGATTGGCCTGAGTTGTTAGTTAACATCTGGTAAAAGCTGAATGTGCTGGTGAGACTTATCTCACATAACTTTGTTCGTGTAATTTAATTTAACTCCTTTCTCCGTAATTAAAAGGGTAGAATTCCTAAAGCCACCTCTAGAGCTGCCATTGATATTGATCTGATTGCACCTGCTATTGTATTGTACAGAAAGCTTGATGCTGAATTCTGTCTAATTTAATCTTGTTACTGTGTGCAGCAGAGTCATATATTATACTTCCATAATCTATTTTTCCTCTAATAAAAGATTTATAAAAAGTGAGCATTGTCTTAGTGCTTGTACCCCATCCATTCTTCATAACCCTCCACTCCCAAAGGAGCATAGGCCTTCAACAAACACATGCCAAGTCCTCCTGTCACGTGCCATACTCTCAAGTTCTTTCCACATTCTCCTCGTCATTTTCACCTGTTTCCAGCTCCCTTCTCCATGTGCTTCTTGGTCTACCTCTGCCTCTCTTGCCCTGGGGGTTCCAGAACAAGGACTGCCTTGTAATGCTATCAGCAGGTCTCCTCAGTGTGTGTCCAATCCATCGCCATCATCTTCTCATCTCTTGTTCCACTGGCACTTGTCTAGTTCTTGTCCTCAGTTCCACGTTGGTAACCTTGTCATACCATTTCAATCCCTCTATTCTACGCAAGCACCCATTTATGAAAGTCTGTAGCTTTTTGGTTGTTTTCTTTGTTGTTCTCCATGTCTCCGAGCCATACAATAGGACTGACTTCACATTTGAGTTGAAGATTCTTATTTTCGTGTTGGATCCGATTTCTCTTGATCTCCATATATTTCCCAATGCAATGAAAGCTCCTCTTGCCTTTTGTATTCTTACTTTGATATCGCTGTCTGTCCCTCCAACTTTATCTATATAGATAAAAAAGACCCCATCCATTACCTTTCAAATATCTTAACAAGTTAGTCAATCCTCTGCAAGAATCCACTAGTTTATCTATGTGTTTATTCAACTTTAGTTGTTGGTCCAATGTCATTCCTAGATATTGAGTGGTTTGTACTGTATTAATGATTTGCCCTTGGATATTTATGTCTATAATTTTATTTTTAACAACCCTACCTTTACTGAAGATCATTCCCATTGTTTTATTTGTATTCAGCTGAAATAACCCATTTTGTCATCCATTTACATACTTTATTTATTTGCTTTTGTAGATCCTTATATAATTTTGGCAGATGTTTTCCAGTTCTCTATAGCAACATCATCTGCAAACTGTGACAATTTATTTGTTATATCATTAAATTCAACACCTAAATCATTTACCATTATTGTAAAAATTGAAGGAGATATTACTGATCCTTGGGGTATTCCATTTTGTTGTTCATTCGGTTCTGATCTATCATTGTTTACCTGAACAGTGAAATATCTATCTTGCAGGAAATTCTCTAAATAATCTGTATATTTTACCAGCTATTCCTATCTTCTTCATTTTAAAGAGAGCACCCTCTCTCCAGCATTCATAATAAGCCCTAGCTATATCTAAACATACTACCACAGTTTTTTCTTTCTTTTGAAATCCTGATTTGACTTCATGTTCCAATTTAATTATCTGATCCATAGTGCATTTGTTCTTCCTAAATCCTTATTGAGTTTGACAATATATATTCTTTTCCAAATAAAACTTTAATCTTATATTCACTATGGTTTCTAATATTTTACCTAGATGGGAAGTTAAAGAAATAGATCTATATGAACTGGCATCATGGGCATTTTTTTCTGGTTTTAGTATTGGAATAATTACTGCACTTTTCCATGTTTTGGGAATTGTTCCTGTATTCCAAATTTTGTTAAACAGGGATGTTATAATTTCTATGGTACTTTTTGGTACGGTATGTGTTTCAAGATTTCGTAGCTCAAGATGTCATGCCCTGCTGATGTATTTGTTTTGTCCTTTATTGTATTTTCAACTTCTTCCATTGTTATATCTACATTTAAATATGATAAATTTTCAGTATTATTGGGTACTTCTTTACCGAGTTTTTTTAAGAAGTGTAGCTCTTCTGTTGACTTCAGCCTGTCCTAGTTTTTCCTTAGAACTATGATAGTATCTGGCCAGCACCTCTGCTTTCTGCCAGTCAGTCTCTGCCCTTTCAGGTCTTTTAATATTAGTGTCATGGATTGCCTCCCCTGCTTTACAGTATTGGTCCAACAGCGGCCAAAACTCTTCTTCTTCTTCTTCTTTGATCCATAACCGTCAAAGCAGTCAGCGGCCATCACGCCTGGTGGCGTCTTGTAGGGCAGCAACAAATTGATTCCACTTTGCTCGGTCGGCGGCCATCCTTCGTACAGTGCCCCAACTGTGGTTCATTCTTTGCATCTCAGCTTCCACAGTTCTCCGCCAAGTTGTTTTTGGTCGGCCTCTCTTTCGCTTTCCCTCGGGGGTCCATAGCATAGCTGTTCTTGCGATGGTATCAGGGTCCCTTCTGAGGACATGGCCAACCCAACTCCAGCGTCTGCCAGCTATGATGGTGTGCATGTCCTCCTGGTTACTCCGAATAAGTAGTTCTTGGTTGCTGATGGTGTTTGGCCAAAAGATTCGGAGAATTTTCCTTAGGCAGATTGTGTGGAAGGAGGACAGTTTCGACATTTCCTTCTCTGTTACTCTCCAACATTCCGCACCATAGAGAAGCACAGAAAGTACGCAGCTCTCATACAGTCTTAATTTGGTGTTTGTGCTGTACTGGGAAGACTTCCAAATGTTGTTGAGAATAGCAAAGGCTGTTCTCGCTTTATTCATTCTGTTGTTAATGTCCTTGCTTGTTCCGCCGTCAGGTGTTACTATGCTTCCTAGGTAAGTAAATGTGTCTGTCTGTTCTAACTTCTGGTTCCTTACTGTTATTGGCTCAGGATTGCCCACATTTAGTGTCATGACCTCCGTCTTCTTCAGATTGATGTTCAGGCCAACCTGCTGGCCATACTTATTCAGTCTATCAGTTTTGTCTTGAATGTGTTGGTGTGAATGCGCGAGCAGGGCAATGTCATCTGCATATTCCAAATCTTCCAGTGTAGAAAACATTGTCCATCTAATTCCTCTTGGACTGCCCTCTGTTGTCTGGCGCATCACCCAATCTATGACTGTCAAAAATAATGTTGTTGATAAGGGGCATCCCTGTCGTACTCCTGTTTTCACTTCGAAAGTTACATTACTCGATCCAACACTGCACGTAAAGTTAGAATAGAGGCTTTTTATAATGGAAACAATGCGGCTGGGAATTCCATAAGCCCTCAGAATTTTCCATAGGCTGTCCCTGTGTATGCTGTCGAAAGCCTTTTCAAAATCAACAAAGTTAATGTACAGCTGTCTCTGCCATTCTGAGCACTGCTCTATAATGTTCCTGAGGGCAAATATATGATCTGCACATCTTCTGTTCTTTCTGAAGCCCGCTTGTTCTTTCCTCAGTTTATGGTCAACTGCTTTTGAAATTCTCTGGATGATTATCCTGCCTAGTATTTTGCTGGGAACTGAGAGGAGGGTAATTCCTCTCCAGTTGTTGCAGTCTGCAAGGTCGCCCTTCTTGGGCAATTTGACAATTGTTCCTTTACTCCACTCTATTGGTGTTGTCTCAGTTTCCCAGACTTGTGCAAATAGTGGTTCTAATAGTTCTGCTGCTAGTTCAGGGTCTGTCTTGAATAGCTCAGCATTCAGATTGTCGTGACCAGGCGCTTTTCCATTTTTTAGCCCTTTGATAGCTGTGATAATTTCTTCTTTTCGTGGAATGTCTGTATTTACGTCTAAGTCACTTTCAGCCTCAGGAACATTCAGCTGAGTCTCTGGTGGTTCCTTATTCAGTGTTTCTCTGAAGTGCTCTGCCCACCTTGTTTCCTGCCCCTGTGCTGTGGTGATGAGATTTCCTTGCTTGTCTCTTACTAACGTTTATGTTGTTTGCACCTCGTTTTCCACTGATAGCTTTAGTTATTTTATAAACTGTGCTTTGTTCATTTCTCAGTGCTGCCTCTTCTGCCTGTCTTGCAAGGTCATCCAGAAATGTCCTTTTGTTAGCACGGGTTTGACGTTTTACTTCCTTGTCCAGCTGACTGTACTGTTCACTATATATTGCCTTTAACCTGGGAGACTTAGCTTCTGTTTTCTTCCTTTTCATTTCCTTTCTCTTCGCTATGGTGTTTAGCGTTTCTGGTGTTATCCAGTCTTGGCTCTTTCTTTCCTGGAATCCCAAGCATGACTTGCTGCTTTCTTTATATATTGTTGAGATGGTGTTGAATTTCTGGTCCACATCGTCGGTCTCTGTTCTTTCCTGGCTTTTGGTAATCAGATATCGTCTCTTTACGTCGACCACAAACGCTTTTCTGGTGAGGGGGTCCTTAAGTTTCGTGATGTTGTATCTTTTCTGTTTGACTGCAACTGGTCCAGCAGCTCTGAGTTTCACCTTCAGTCTTGCTACTACTAGGTGATGATCACTTCCCACATCTGCGCCTCTTCTTACTTTCACGTCTTGTAGTGCATGTCTCCATCTGCCATTGATCATTATGTGATCTATCTGGTTTTTGTCTCGTCCGTTTGGTGATTCCCATGTTAACTTGTGCACTTCTTTGTGTTGAAAAAGTGTTCCTCCGATGACCAGGTTGTTAATACTGCAGAAGCTTATTAATTTGTCCCCATTCTCATTTACTGTTCCACTGCCGCATTTCCCCATTACTCTTTCGTTATAATTATTGTGTGTTCCAACTTTCGCATTTAGGTCTCCCATTACTATAATAAGATCGTACCTGGGTACAGTTTCCATTTCCTTTTGTACCTGTTGATAGAACTCGTCCTTGATCTCTTCGTCGCTGTCATTTGTTGGTGCATAACATTGTATAATTGTGGTGTTGGTGAATCTCCCTCTCAGTCTTGCTCTTATTAGTCTGTTGTTAATGGGTTTCCATTCCAGTAGAGACCTTTCCATTCCTTTCTTAAGGATAATGGCTACACCTTCGTTGTGCTGACCGTCCTCTCTACCAGAATAAAGTACTGTTTCCCCTGTAGCTGTTTTTATTCTCCCCATCCCTGTCCATCTGCTCTCGCTTATTCCCAGGATATGTAGTTTGTAATTCCTCATCTCTGCTGTAATCTGTCTCAGCTTTCCTGCCTCGTTCATAGTTCTGACATTCCAAAAACCAATTCTGGTTTCGTGTTTTGCGGTCTGGGCATCCGTTTTCATGCCAGTGGCTTCCTTTCGGCTTTCACCACTGTCAGTCATACGAGCCTGAGACTCCGGATGTCCGTCCCGCATCAAAGTATTTCCATTTATTGCTGTTTCCGTAACGTGTGTGATTTTTTACACAGACAGGGGTGTCGGCCCTGTGCTAAAACCCCCAACCTGGAGGACCAGGGTACCAGCTTTTGTCTGACCCCTACCCACGCAGACCAGTCCAGCATGGTTGAACCTACCAGGAGTAAAACTCCCACTGGCATAGCTCTGGGGATTGTCAGGGTACACAAGCTGCCATACCGCTACAAGGTATAGGTACCATTGATGGCAGGGCCAAAACTCAAGAGTATCTAATATGGGCCTTCAAAGGTGTCTACCTTCGCACAAGATTACTCTTGGCAGAGTTGTAGATAGAAGGATAAAGATATTTCCGAAGTCGAGAACAATGCTGCATTAGCAGAGCAATTGTTAACTTTATATCGGCCCGTCGCCTTTTATGAAGAATTAAGCAATTATTATTCTCAGCTCGTTCAAGCCCCCACCCTGATTTACTCAGTGGAATTCTTATTATTAAGGTATAGCTCTGTTTAGAGTGTATTGAGTAAATTGACTGAGACAAACATGCAGTACATTTAAAATAATTAAATCGAAGTTAAATTTGTATAATAACAAATTTAATAATCATTTAGGTTTAACAAGGCTTTAGAGAATGTGAATAATGATTTAACAGAAAGTTATCACTGTTGTGATGGGATGAAAGTTTGTAAAGGAGTTCACGTGGCAGCTTTAACGTTTAACTTATCTGCCAATGGTAGGTTCTGCTCCCGCTGATGGTTTGGTTCTTGGTAGACTGATCATGCTTGTCGCTGGTCAAGGTTGTTAGGGCGCAGCAAATTCCCAGAAATGTCAGGGAGTGTCCACGAAGTTGTTCCCTCGTATTAAAGCTCAGGCCACTGTTCCCTTCTTGTTCCAGAGATAGTACCCTCAACTGGTACCACCAACAACTGTGGTAAAAGAATAGAAACGAAACGCTGTCTTGAGTATTGCATTTCCCGACGCATACTTATTTGTCCCCTTCTCTCTATTCCACCATCCCATCTACCTCAGAATTTACCTTCGATGAGAATTAAATTTAATCCCTCGAGAGAAAACTTTCTTTACATTTAAATTGAATAGCTTTATCTTTATTTTACCTTTAAATGAAAAGGTTAATAGTACAGATAGAATATGTTTACATTTACATCTCCACTGATTGAAAAGTGTTCACAATATAAATTGAATATGTTTTCATTTATATCTACACTTGTTGAACAGTTTGAAACTTTCATTAATTTTAAAGTGAATATGTTTTCATGGACAATTACACTGGTTTGAAAATGTAAATATTATACTTAGAATGTACATCATTTCTTTCATCTTTCCCTCCCTTCTCCATGTGGAACTTGGGACTACTTATGCTTATGGTTCTCTTTAAGAAACTAGCGATAAAGCAGTCATCAGCCCCTGCAGTGGTGGTTCATGAAATCATCATTCTATACACTGAGGTTGCGAGCCTCTAGTGACTTGGACATCCACTAGCGATTTTCACATATTAATATTCACATGGCAATATATACATATTAGTTCACGTTAGTAATGAAAAAATATAAAATGCACAGCTTACGCCAATCCTGGCTCACAGACTTTTTGCTCAGATGATTAAAGGTACTGTTTGATGCCTCTTACACATGTACATGGGGGTCGTTATTTTAATAATAGATTCCCTCTTTGAAACCGTGTGTTTCAGTTTCTTGAGATTCCGGTACCTTATTAAAATGGTAGAGTTTTTCCTGGGCTGTGTAAGTTCTTCCAAAATACTCCAATGAAAGTCCGGCCTGATAAATGGAATTCTGAATTCTAACTTCTGGCAAGGTCTGGTTGTAGTCTTTGGCAAGCAATTTCTCACGGTGTCTTAACACTGAAACGTGTCAGGTTATATTGCCGGTACTCTCTCTCCCCCCCCCCCCCCCCCCCCCCCCCCCCCCCCGCATTTGTTTGTCACGAAGCTAAGTAAAGCGCCAATCATTTTCAAACATGCGTGTCGTGTGGGGAAATTTAAAATTATTTCCGACATGAAAAAATTATGTGCATGATGCAGAGGTCACCTCTCCCATATATGGTAATAAAACATCCGATTGCCTGGCAGCATACTCACCAACACATCTGTAACCTCATACGGCAGTGTGTGTCAGATGTAACAACTTATTACTTTCATATAAAGTAAGGTCTTCGTGAAAGTCGGATAGGAAACGATTATGTCATTTATGTCTGTCCATAAGGTGTATCACAGACGGGTAATCTCGTTATCTGTCGCTTGAGCACACACAACCCGTCTCTTTACCACCTTGGCGAAGATGCACCCTTGCCTTATCATAATATCAGCGATTAAACAAATACGATTTTAGTGTTAATCTGTTGCAGCCAAGGTTTGGTACACGAGAATTTACCAACATGACTGCCGTTTCAATATTGCATCACCTGTCTACTATCTCAGCAGGGATGGGCAGGTAAACAGACAAGACGAATTATTACTAAAAAGAGTGTAAGAATGAAAGTACGAAATATCTGCTAGCAGAGAAAAAAAAAAGTGCTGACCATTGAAAAGCACGTTAATAATCAGTACAACAAATGTAACTGATTACTGCCATAGTGAAAGAGAGATCGAGAAGGGGTCGCCCCAAATCCATCTCGTGACAATTAGGTATCATATGTTTAGTTCGGGACCCCAAGATGCAGCAATAGTGAATGCAGTCAGCGACTCATAGCTTGACTGCCTGTGTCAGGACCAGCGAACCAGAGCTGGTCAAGACCGTACTCCACCTCCACGTGGTGGTCCTGGAAACAGTCTGCAGCAGTGCAGGCTGGCTGAGCGAGCATGGATCGAAATGGGAAGGCAAACCCGGTCCTTAAAAAATGCCGTGCAGAAGTCGGATGTGTCGACCGAAAGGTGCAGATATCACAGCTTAGGCGCAAACAGACACAACGCAACCACCGTCCTTTTCAGGACGAACGAAGAAGAGGAAGATATGTTTACTTCTGCCTTTAAAATGGCTTTTAACTTATTCCACACATCTGTTATAAAGTTAGTTGCAGGGTTCAGTGTTTGGCAGAAATTTTTCCAAACGATTTTCTTTTGCCTTAAGTATTATTCTGTTTGATTCATTTCTTATGTTCTTGTAAATATCTAAATTATCTTCAGATCTATGCTTTCTATATTCCTGCAGAGCTTGTTTTCTTTGTTTTTGAATTCCTGTACATCTAACTGTCCACCATGGTATTGGTACTGGAACATTGTTCCAATGTTCATTCTATTTTGTTTCCTTAATGTGGTGTTGATGGTCGAGAAAATATGGGCCTAACACCATATTCCCAATATGTCTCAGTGGGCGTGTAACGGGATTCTTTACCTTACATTCTTCTTCGTGCACTTCTTAATATTTTCAAAGAAAGCAGAGTCAGCTTGAGGCTATTTGTATCTCCATAGAGTTTTTTTCCAGGACAAGTGCTAGTAATGGCCATATGTGCTTTATCTGTTCCGCATATTTTGCACATCTTTGAAGTAGACGTTCAGGAGAAATTTTGTCGGTGCCACAGTTACACTCATCGACAGTTCCTATCTTTAACTTGTTGAATAGATGGTATCCCAATCTGTCGTGACTCGTGCGGAGTCATTACCACTTGTTCTTTTCTGCTGAGCTGGTAATATGCTTCATTTTTTGTGGCCTGGATTCTCTGCATCCCATTTGTTCCTGTATCTGTTTCTGATACAATTTTCAATCTTCAAAATTTATGCTTGTACTAGCAATAACCCGCCAATAATGACGGAAGTAAATAAAAAAACTAATATATTTTTAAAATATTTTTTAATTCAATATAAAAGTTATTTGATGACAACATTTTTTGTGAAAGTGCGTGGATTTGTTTCAAAGAATGTTCCCTGATAAAAAGTGTTTTTAACAAAAACTTTCAAGTTTTCATGATCTGTTCCTCGGGTGAGGGCGACATAGAGCTGGCTGTGTCCGAAAACAGGTTCAGGAAGGAAAACTCCTACGTGATCAAAAGATTGTCCTTGCGCCTTATTGATCGTCATTGCAAATGCTAAAATCACTGGGAATTGGCGACGTCGCATCCTAAATGGCAAACTGCGCTTGCTCGGTTCTAAGTCAATGCGAGGAATTAAGACTCGTTCTCCCTCATTACTGCCAGTGATAATTTCTGCATCAATGGAATTCCGATGCAAGACTTTTATGACCAAACGCGTGCCATTCAATGGTCAGTTTTTTTTGCGTTCAGATTTCGCAATACATGCAGCAACCTTTAATTTCAGCAAATGCGGTGGCATTCCTGATGGGCACTGCTCGTTAAGGAACTTGGTTGGGAAATCAACTGCGTCGTTGGGATCATCGGAAATCATGGTATCTATGCTCCAATAAACCGTTTCATTTCCAGCGAGTAGCTCCAGCAATAAGTCTGCAATACTTTAAATTAAAATTTTGCCTTGAAGAAACAATCAAAAACTTACATTTTAAGGTTATTTTTAACAAAATGATGAGTTAAATTCGTTTCCGGAATGAAACTGGGTTCTACAATCAAAAACTTACATTTTATTCATGTATCACTGTCACTCACTTTGTGTTGCACAATTCACCGACTTTTCTTCGTTGAGTGTTACTATTTTCGGTAGAGTACATATTAGGGAAACAATACAATTAATGTCTAACTATGAACCACAGTTGCATCCCTTAGATGTGACCGACGTACAAACGGTGAGAATTATGGAGTTTGATCAGGCAGAGGTAGCTTTCCACCTTCCTTTGCCAATCTGTCATCCTCTTGATTTTCTTTTGTGCATGGGATACCCGGTTCAACCCCATATGAGCTATTATTTGGGTATATAGTGTTCCTCTTTCTATATAGTATATTACATTTGTTGTTTTTCCAGACTGCCAACTTTCTGGTGTTTAGTGAGGCATTGTCTATGATCTGTGGGTGTATCTCTTCCCTATTTTTGAGTATATCTCACGTCACTCTGTTGAGATGTTTGCACGTTCGTTTATTGTATTCTACCTTCTTATTTATTGCCCTTGAGATTTACTCATGTATTTCTATTGTTAATGCACTGCTTTGTAATGTTTTGTAATTTATCTTACTTTTGTACTGAACAATTGTGGTGAATATGTTGTTTATGAATTTCTTCCTTCTTTAATCACCTTCCTTTGTTCTGATGTGTTAATTTTTATTGTGGTAATGTAAAATGTTATTATATTGTGTAGTTCTCTGGGAAGGTCAACTTTTAGTACAGTTTCCAGAGATGGTGATGACGAGTTTTGCGCTTTCAAACATTCTTTAAGTGGTTTTCTTTGCTGTTCATGTGTTAGCACATAATGTGCTGTAGTATTTTTCTCAAGACACCTGTCACAGTTGGGTTCTTCTATCATAAAATATCCTATTCCTAGTTGTAGTCTAATAAGCTTTTTATTGCATGGAATTTTTTGCTCCCTATTTATCTGATATGTTTGTGTTGGATCATTCAGCAGCTTTTAAGCATGCCTACCTTTCTGGCTTTGTTTCCAATCTTCTGTTCATTCCGTTGCTATTAGACTTTTTATAATGCTTTTGATCTCTGTTGAGCCCAAACCTATGTTTATGTGGTTCAGGCTGCTTCTTCTTGTTTTAGCTTCCTTGTCCGCTACCTCATTTCCTTCTATTCCTACGTGTGAGGGTATCCATACTAATAGTACTGCGTAGCCTCTGTTGTTTAAATATGTGCTAACTCTTAGGTCATTCTTCTTCTTTGATCCATAGCCGCCAACCGTCAAAGCAGTTCGTGGCCAACAAATTGACTCCACTTTGTTCGGCCGGCGGCCATCCTTCGTACAGTGCCCCAATTCTGGTTCATTCTTTGCCTCTCGGCCTCCATAGTTCTCCGCCAAGTTGTTTTTGGTCGGCCTCTCATTCGCTTTCCTTCGGGGATCCATAGCATTGCTGTTCTTGTAATGGTATCAGGGTCTCTTCTGAGGACGTGGCCAACCCAACTCCAGCGTCTGCCAGCTATGATGGTGTCGTGTTTTGGTCTGTCTTACACCACGGTCATATTTACCGCACGCAATACTATAGGAAAACGGACCGATACAATAACCAATGAAAACGCTCCATTCTCTAATGTGTATAATGAAACCTTTTAGGCTTAACATAGAGGCCCAGTTTGTGTAAATGATAGTAAGAATTTATTTAATTTCTTAAGGACTAAAGATGTTTAAACGGAAAGGTATAAATATTTTAACAGCGGGAATGTTACTTGAGAGGTAGGTGCAAAGACTTCTTCGAATAGTAGTTCAATTATAGAAAACAATCATTTAAAATAACATCTATACATCAGGGTAGTCCCCAATTTAGTTAGTTAAAGTCTGCATAGATTTAAATGCATTTTGCTAACTAAACAATTATTAGGTAGAAAGGTAGAGATAAATTCACAGTATAATTCTAACCTTAAATGATCAAAATCGGCCCAGAATTAAGAAAGATAATAAATATTAAAAATTTTGCACATTGAACAAGAAGGCAGAAATCATTTCAATGTTAGATTCCAAACGCCGTTTTTACCACATGCCATCCCAAGAGGTAGGGTGCGGTAGTATAAAAGTCCTTGAACTTGGCTGATTTGAGGCCACAACTTTTTAAAAATCCCAAGCTGTACAGAAGAGAGCGGCAAAACGTGTGCTGTCAAATACTTTGCCACTGTATATGCATAGCAGACCTAGATACCTATAGACAGCCTGTTACAGCTTATGTGTTTTGCCTGAGGGTAAGAAAGAATATATATGTATATAATTATGCAATTTTCCTGTGATTAATCCACTTGTGTGTTCATAAGTGTGTTGAGTGTGTTAAGAAAAAAATTACAGGACGAGTGTGCTGTCGGCTTGAACGCAAGCCTGTGTTGACTTTTAAAAACGAAAGCCAGCATTGGGAAATGTGTAGAATATTTGAGAATTATGGCAAAAAGACGACTGTAAGTTTAATAATGTATTTGAAGGAGTATTTCCTAAAGGAAAGACACACTGATCAGGACCATAAGAAAGGATCACAGAATTTGTTAACATGTATTAATCAAGGTGTCACTTAATAGTTTTTACTAAACCAAATCATTGCATGGAAGCAGATCATGGACAAAGGGATCTAAATCTAAGGATTTATAAGGAAAGTGTAATCACATTGAACTGGCTGTGAGTGGTACTGAGGTAAATTGTCCTGTGCAACTGTTAGCACCATGTCTGAAACTGTTTATTACGTCCATTGTGTGTGTGGATAGAATAGTGCTAGACCTTCCAAGGGTTGTGATTATTTGTATTACAGGTTTTATCCTGCAACTACTAAGATTGTACAAGACATTCACTTCTGAGGGACTCTGTGGTGCAAATGTTCTCAAGATACATAGAACTAGACACCCTGTGTGTGGATAGAATAGTGCTAGACCTTCCAAGGGTTGTGATTATTTGTATTACAGGTTTTATCCTGCAACTACTAAGATTGTACAAGACATTCACTTCTGAGGGACTCTGTGGTGCAAATGTTCTCAAGATACATAGAACTAGACACCCTGTTTTCCCAGCCTGGAGATCCAGACATTGTATGATCCTGGCTATAGTTGGATGCTTCTCATTTTTGGAGATAAGTGTAAACGCAATTACACTTGTCAGCATATCCAGCAACTTAGTAATAAGAAATAAAATACCAAAAACAGTTTGAGTGATGACTCATGAAGGACTTTGTTAAACTAAATACCAACTTTACAGTCCAGTGAAAGTGAAAAATATATGTTAAATAAATAAGTGACATTTTAAATATAACTTTATCATATTGAAGTATTGTGGAAATGACATTCCATGTGTATTTATTTTTATTTTGTAAAAACCTTTTGAATTCTTTATCATTTTCCTAACCGAAAAGAGAAACGGTATAGGATCAATAAATTGTAAATATATAAATAATCAGTCTTGCTTAATTATTTAAATTGAGTTAAGGTTCTGTTTGTTATATATATTACATATTTACGTAATTAATTAATCCCCTAGCAGAGTCAATAAAAATATAATAACCAATATTCAAGGGAGGATCTTGAGAGGTAGCACTTAGACCTTCATGAACAAACACTATCATCAGACTTGAAGGTTTATACAGCTTGACCCTACCTTTGATTGTCGATACACCCTTGCTCTTTTCAGAAAAGGGGGTATTTCTTATAAGACCAGTCTCTTATCTGACACTATCCTGGTATCATCTGATACATCTTTTTGTCCAGGATATCTTAAATTTTAATAACATCTGAACCTCTTGCGACAGATGGTGTGCATTTTCCTCCTGGCTACTCTGAATAAGTAATTCTTGGTTGCTGATGGTATTCGGCCAAAAGATTCGGAGAATTTTCCTTAGGCAGATTGGTGGAAGGCGGACAGTTTCGACATTTCCTTCTCTGCTACTCTTCAGCATTCTGCACCATAGAGAAGCACAGAAAGTACACAGCTCTCATACAGTCTTAATTTGGTGTTTGTGCTGTACTGGGAAGACTTCCAAATGTTGTTGAGACTAGCAAAGGCTGTTCTCGCTTTATTCATTCTGTTGTTAATGTCCTTGCTTGTTCCGCCATCAGGTGTTACTATGCATCCTAGATAAGTAAATGTGTCTGTCTGTTCTAACTTCTGGTTCCTGATTGTTATTGGCTCAGGATTGCCCACATAAGGAAGGGAAACCCGAGGCCTGTAAACAGTAAATAAATATTAGACAAACATAAAGGTATGTTTTCAGGCACTCGTAAGAAATAAAGAAGTAGAACACTAGACAACAGAAAAAGAATAGACGTGAGTGGCCTAGATGGCCGGGAGGATAGTGTGATTTGCTTGCATAGCTAGGCGGGGTTGTCGCACGGAAGGTCCGGGGTTCGAGTCCTGGATAAGCCACTCACGTCTGTTGTTTTTCTGTTGTCTAGTGTTCTACTTCTTTATTTCTTACGAGTGCCTGAAAACATACCTTTATGTTTGTCTAATATTTATTCAGGATTGCCCACATTGAGTGTCATGACCTCTGTTTTCTTCAGATTGATGTTCAGACCAACCTGCTGGCTATACTTATTCAGTCTATCGGTTTTTTCTTGGATGTGTTGATGTGTATGTGCGAGTAGTGCAGTGTCATCTGCATATTCCAGGTCTTCCAGTGTAGAAAACGTCCATCTAATTCCTCTTGGACTGCCCTCTGTTGTCTGTCAAAAATAATGTTGTTGATAAGGGGCATCCCTGTCGTACTCCTATTTTCACTTCAAAAGTTAAATTATTCAATCCAACACTACATGTAAAGTTAGATTAGAGGCTTTTTTTATGAAGGAAACAATGCAGCAGGGAATTCCATAAGCCCTCAGTATTTTCCATAGGCTGTCCCTGTGTGTGCTGTCAAAAGCCTTTTCAAAATCAACAAAGTTAATGTATAGTTGTCTCTGCCATTCTGAACACTGCTCTATAATGTTCCTGAGGGTGAATATATGATCTGCACATCTTCTGTTCTTTCTAAAACCCGCTTGTTCTTTCCTCAGTTTATGGTCAACTGCTTTTGAAATTCTCTGGATGATTATCCTGCCTAGTATTTTACTGGGAACTGAGAGGAGAGTACTTCCTCTCCAGTTGTTGCATTCTGCAAGGTCGCCCTTCTTGGGCAATTTGACAATTATCCCTTTACTCCACTCTGTGTTGTCTCAGTTTACCAGACTTGTGCAAATAGTGGTTCTAATAGTTCTGCTGCTAGTTCAGGGTCTGCCTTGAATAACTCAGCATTTAGATTGTCGTGACCAGGCGCTTTTCCATTTTTTAACCCTTTGATAGCTGTAATGATTTCTTCTCTTCGGGGGATGACTGTATTTACGTCTAGGTCACATTCAGCCTCAGGAACATTCAGCTGAGTCTCTGGTGGTTCCTTATTCAGTGTTTCTCTGAAATGCTGTGCCCATCTTGTTTCCTGCCCCTGTGCTGTGGTGATGAGATTTCCTTGCTTGTCTCTTACTAACGTTATATTGTTTGCGCCTCGTTTTCCACTGATAGTTTTAGTTATTTCTCAATGCTGCCTCTTCTGCCTGTCTTGCAAGGTCATCCAGAAATGTCCTTTTGTTAGCCCGGGTTTGACGTTTTACTTCCTTGACCAGCTGACTGTACTGTTCACTATATATACTGAAGCACATTAAAAACGCACCACTATTATACAAGTATATACTGAGGCCGAGAAGCTGGAAAAAAAAGTGTGGGAATGGATTTTCCCCGTGTTTGTCATGAGGTAGAGAGCGAATGGCTGCTGGAACGGAAAGTGCATGATTCAACCCACGGGTTTGTGTACAGACTACATGAAAACAATGAAAGTTACACGTGCAACACGATTCCCAACAGCTATGACCCTGAAAATGTGTACGCGTTGTGGCAGTATACTCGGTATAAAAAGGTCGTTGAGACAAAACACCCAGTACATGTGCTTGAAATGCCATGACTATCTGAAAACGACCGCCAACGAGCCATTGGTATGTTGGAGACCGGAATGAGCTCGCGGGCCATTGCCAGAACTATGAATTGCCACCACAGCACTATTGTACGTCTCAATGAACGTTACGGAACCACTGGCAGTGCCCGGGATAGACTTCGGAGTGGCCAACCACGAGTTACTACCCCTGTGCAAGATCGTCATATTGTGCTGAGTCACCTAAGAAATCGTTCTCTCCCGGCAAGTCAAACAGCAAGAGCAATAGTGGGTAGACGTGGGCAAGTCTCTCGAATGACAGTCATACGACGACTCAGAGGTACAGGCCTTACTGCAAGACGACCTTATGTTGGGCCAAACTTGACTCACAGACATCGTCAGCAGCGCCTGCAATGGGCAGAGCAACATGTCAGATAGACTAGACTGCAGTGGAATGCTGTCCTATTCACAGACGAGAGCAGATTCAACATATCCTTTGCTGATGGACGTATGCGGATTTGGCGACGGTGTGGAGAGCGCTTTGCAGATTGCTGTGTTCGTCAGCACAACCGATTGGAGGTGGCAGTATTCACATTTGGGGAGGATTCAGTTTTCACCATCGCTTGCCTCTTCACGTCTTCCATGGAAATGTTAATGCTGTGACATATCGAGATGAGGTTCTGGATGCATTGGTTGCTCCTGCGTTCACAAATTATCCAGACTTGCAGCTTCTCCAGCAGGATAACGCACGTGCGCACACCGCATGCATTACGCAGCAATATCTACAGCAGCAGAACATTGTGACAATTGATTGGCCTGCCCTATCACCAGACATGTCCCCTATAGAACATCTGCGGGACGAGCTTGGATGCAGTCTACAGGCAAGGTTCTCCAGCTAATCTGCAACAGCTCGAACTGCTCTTACACGTGAATGGGACTTGATTTCCCGGAATTTCCTCCAGAGACTTAAGAGTTCCATGCGGAGCCGTTGCCAAGCTTGTTTGCAAGCACACGGTGGACATACCAGATACTGAGGATAGTGTGAATGAATTTTTTTATTGGTTGCATTTTTGGTTTTCTCCCTTGCCTGCACAGAATGCAATGAATTTCATAACAATCAAATGTACAAATTAATGACCAGCATGGATTCATAGGAAAATGAATAAAGATTCCAAATATGTAAACTTGTAAACACTTATATTTACATTTCACACTCTGTTCCTGGATTATTCAGGTGGTGCGTTTTTAATGTGCTTCAGTATTTCCTTTAACCCGGGAGACTTAGCTTCTGTTTTCTTTCTTTTCATTTCCTTTCTCTTTGCTATGGTGTTTACCGTTTCTGGTGTTATCAAATCTTGGCTCTTTCTTTCCTGGAATCCCAAGCGTGACTCGCTGCTTTCCTTGTATATTGTTGAGATGGTGTTGAATTTCTGGTCGACATCATCGGTCTCTGTTCCTTCCTGGCTTTTGGCAATCTGATATCGCCTCTTTATGTCAACCACAAAAGCTTTTCTGGTGAGGGGGTCCTTAAGTTTCGTGATTGTCGCGAGAGGTTTAGATGTTATTAAAGAATAAGATATCCTGGACATAAAGGCGTATCAGATGATACCAGGATAGTGCCAGATAAGAGTCTGGTCTTATTAGTAATTTAATATTAGTAAATTAATATTAGACAAACATAAAGGTATGTTTTCAGGCACTCGTAAGAAATAAAGAAGTAGAACACTTGGACAACAGAAAAACAACAGACGTGAGTGGCTTACCCAGGGTTCGAACCCCGTACCTTCCGTACGACAACTCCGCCTAGCTATCAAGCGAATCACACTGACCCCACGGCCAGCTAGGCATCCCCAAAAAAAGATGCTTTACTGGCTTTCAGGCACTCGTAAGAAATAAAGAAGTAGAACACTTGGACAACAGAAAAACAACAGACGTGAGTGGCTTACCCAGGGTTCGAACCCCGTACCTTCCGTACGACAACTCCGCCTAGCTATCAAGCGAATCACACTGACCCCACGGCCAGCTAAGCATCCCCAAAAAAAGATGCTTTACTGGCTATTTATCAGTAAGAAACACAAGATAACACCGGAAGTATACAGCCCCTTAATGACGCAATCACTTCTGTTGTTCTCCTATTAACAGTATGTGTCAGTCCAAACAAGACAAAGACCTTGATACTGGGTCCAGTAAATAGTAGAAGACTAAAGGACAATAGTATAGAACAGTGAGTAGGTTTCTGGTATTGTATGAACATAAATAACACATAAGGAAGGGAAACCCGAGGCCTGTAAACAGTAAATTAATATTAGTAAATTAATATTAGACAAACATAAAGGTATGTTTTCAGGCACTCGTAAGAAATAAAGAAGTAGAACACTTGGACAACAGAAAAACAACAGACGTGAGTGGCTTACCCAGGGTTCGAACCCCGTACCTTCCGTACCACAACTCCGCCTAGCTATCAAGCGAATCACACTGACCCCACGGCCAGCTAGGCATCCCCCAAAAAAAGATGCTTTACTGGCTATTTATCAGTAAGAAACACAAGATAACACCGGAAGTATACAGCCCCTTAATGACGCAATCACTTCTGTTGTTCTCCTATTAACAGTATGTGTCAGTCCAAACAAGACGAAGACCTTGATACTGGGTCCAGTAAATAGTAGAAGACTAAAGGACAATAGTATAGAACAGTGGGTAGTCCTTTAGTCTTCTACTATTTACTGGACCCAGTATCAAGGTCTTTGTCTTGTTTGGACTGACACATACTGTTAATAGGAGAACAACAGAAGTGATTGCGTCATTAAGGGGCTGTATACTTCCGGTGTTATCTTGTGTTTCTTACTGATAAATAGCCAGTAAAGCATCTTTTTTTGGGGATGCCTAGCTGGCCGTGGGGTCAGTGTGATTCGCTTGATAGCTAGGCGGAGTTGTCGTACGGAAGGTACGGGGTTCGAACCCTGGGTAAGCCACTCACGTCTGTTGTTTTTCTGTTGTCCAAGTGTTCTACTTCTTTATTTCTTACGAGTGCCTGAAAACATACCTTTATGTTTGTCTAATATTAATTTACTAATATTAATTTACTGTTTACAGGCCTCGGGTTTCCCTTCCTTATGTGTTACTTATTAGTAATACCCCCTTCTCTGAAGAGAGCAAGAGTGTATAGACACAAAGGTAGGGTCAAGCTATGTAAATTCCCAGAGAAGATGGTGATGTAGTACTCTGTCCCTAACTGCTACCTCTCCTGATCCGCCTCAGTGATTATGATATTTAATATTGTTATTGACTCTGCTAGAGGTAATTATATAACTAAATTCACCAACAAGAACTGTAATTCCACTTAAAGAATTTAAGAAAGTCTGCCGGTGAATATTTACAATTTAATTGAACAGTTACTCTTTTCTCTTTGCGTTAATTTCAAAAGTGAATCGGGGGTATCTAAGTGGGGGGTGACTTAGTCTTACCTTTACTTGATCAATCGTGCGTAGGGGGTCGGAGCGTGTGGGGGGCCAGTTTGTCATTCTACGGGATGACCGGGCGGTAATGGGGTTGATGTGGCCGATGGTCATATATAGTTGGGTCCATGTTATCGGGTCAAACTATTAAGTATTACTAAGGGTTTTTCGATGTATGGAAGCGAGTACTGGGTATATGTGACAATCGTAGGGAGGGATGGCCTGCTGTTCATTACCATCTGACAGGTTGGGTCCTGGAGTGTGGTACAGGGTGAGCGTGCAAGCTATTGCTCGAAATGAAATAGCACTTTGAAGATACGCGATAGAGGCTATTAAAACGTTACACGACTGACTCTCTAATTGAGGATCACACTCTCGACCTCCAGCAGTTATGCAATATTAAATGATTTCAATTGAGTTAGGAGTCTAGGGGGAGTATTTTTTTTTAGATTTTCTGCGAGGGCAAAATTACACGATCAGGAGCTGGGATATGAGTACGTGGGCTACTGTGGTAATTTTCATCAGGTTTCACACACTATTCCACCATTTCTCCTCTCTATTTTTCTTATACAGCAATTCGGAGTGTACAGAAGCTGACATGACCCAGTGATTCCAATCACTGGGAGGGTCGGAGGGGGGGGGACTACACCCTGTACCTCTAGGCACACAGCTGGGGGGTCAGAGCAAGTTGAGCACGTGGACACTGGGGTGATCATGGGGGATACAATAGATGGGGTGGGTCATAAGGATACGGGTAAATACTCCTGGGGGGCACTATGAGCTAAACCAGAATATATTGAATAGTTTAGTAATTCGTTAATATTAGTAACAAAATACTATAAACGATTCGTCGATTACTCTCTCCCTCCAGGCACACTATCACTGTCTAGCCCTCACAGTGGGATTGTATTTGTTTTGTCGGGGAGTGATCTCAGGTCATAAGACTGAAGATTAAAAAAGGGGGGGGAGTTCAAGCGTAGGGGCATGAGAGGCGCGTACAGACAGATCGCTCACTGCCAGAGGTCTACAGGGGGGGGGGCACTGTGGGTGCGAGGGCTCGCTGTGCTGAGCTTGTTGTGTGTTAGCGGGATGGGGTTCTAGGAGTGGGACGTGGGGGGCGTGATTAGTGGTACGCTCTATAGGGGTTTGTGATTGGATTTGTTATATGATATTTTTTTATTTATTATACCGAATGGGCTGTACTGGGCGGTATAGGGGATTCTGTGGGGGGGCGAGGTGGGTGGGGGGGGAGGGATTAGTATAGTGCTAATAACTGGGAGGAGCAGAGGGGCAAAACACTGGGGGTTCTTTCTCGAGGTGCGTTGACGCAGGGGGGGGGGGTTAGAGAAGTGTTGTGGGAATAGGGAGAGGGGAGGGGTAGGTATTAGAGTGGCGGGGGGGAGAGCTTGTCCGAGTGGTATCGGTTCCTGGTTTATGTGAGTCCGTAGTGGGAGGGCGTTGGACGGGGTGGAGGTCTGGAAGGGAGAGAGGGGGCTGCGGGCGGGGAGCGTAGCTGGCTGTATCTGGGGGGGGAGAGTCGCGGGCGTGATTGGGTGCGCGTTTAGAGTTGTGGCGGGCGTGGGGTGTCGCTGGGCGGGCTGCTGGGATGTGTTGTGGGGTGATTTATGTGTGCCCTGGCCGGCAACGTGGGAGGCTGGGGCGTTGACTTTGTGGAGTATGGTGTTTTTGTGCATGGACTCTACACGCGATGGGCATAGCTTGTGGCTGATTATGGATCCGGTTGTATTACGTTCTCTGCTGCTCTCTGTAGGGGGGGGTCTGTTCAGTCAGCTGTTTGGTTCCTGGATTATCGTTGTGTGTAGGTTAGTCGGGAGGGTGATTCGGGGGGGGGGGGGCGAGGTTTGCTTGATGCTTGATTCTAGGGCTGCGAGCTGGGGGGGAGTGGGACTACGAGTGGCAGATGAGGTTCTGGATGGCGGAGTGTGTGGGAGAGTGATAGCGTACGGCGTGCGAGATTTAGGGAGCTTGGATGGTTAGGAGAGGGGGGGGGGGACAGGAGGGGGGGGGTAGCATGGGGGGGGTGGGAGGGGGGGTGGGGGGGGGGGGGGGGGGATTTGGCGAGGGTGGGGGGGGTTGAGGGGGGGGGGTAAAGGTTGTTATTTTATTGGTGTGTTTATATGAGTGTATCGGGTGTTGCAGCGTCTGGTCAGCTAGAGCTTTTGACTTATCGAGAGAGTGTGTAGGTTTGGCTGGGGCTACTGCTGGCTTGGGATTGCTATATTATCTAGTTTCTATGGGGCCAGTGGGCTTATGGTGTTTTTTTGACAGATGGGGTTCATAGCAATGCGAATAGACGCGGAGCAGTCTCGATCCAGCGTGTGGGTACACATTGGTTGGTTCTTCGCGGCCCTGCTTGCTGTTGTTCTCATTCGCAGGTTTGGTTTGAGGGTATTGTATACTACATATGAGTAGATTGAGTGGGGAACAGGCTGTGTATCTCGTTGTTCTCTGGTTACGGGTTCTACACTTTGGTTTATTGGGGGATAGAGGCTGATGGGTGGTCTGTCGTGTGCTTGGGGGGTGTATAGGACGGAGTAGGCGGTATTGGTATTTTGTGCTTTTTCTGTTGCATCAGGGCTGGCGGTGGATCTGGTCTGGAGGGTCGATAGTTGACCGACAGCGGGTGTTGTATGGAGTGTCTTGTCTCCTATCGACAGTGAGAGTGTTATTTGAACTGAGAGACCTAGCATCTTCTTCAGGGCTTAGTCTCATGGTTATAGCGCTGAGACTAGGACCATGATGGTGTGCATCGCTCGTATTCGAGGCCCTCATGGTTTCCAGCGTGCAGTATTGCACTGGTGCTGGGGTTTGAGGGGAGTGTTGATAATTGTATTGGGTACGGGGTGGAGTCTCTAGATAAGTTGTGTGGTCTGACTCGTACTTTTCGGGACCATGGTAGGTTTTAAGTGTGTGTGTAGGGATAATTTTTTTTTTTTTTTTTTTGCGGTGGCTGGTGACGGGCGTGCGCGGCGTGGGGGGGGATCAGATGATTTGCGTGAGGGGAGGGGGGGGGGGCAGACGGAGAGCTTGTTGGTTGGTGGTTACAGGGGGGGTCGTTCTCCTTGGGGCAGGGCGTAGTCCGGGTTGGCACAGTTAGGCAGTGGGAGGGTCGGGTATGTTACAGACAGGCTTTGGTTCTGATGTTTTCTCTGTGTGGGTGGGTAGTAGGTGTGTCATGGGGCGGGGTGGTCTGTTATAGTGGGCGTAAGGTGCTAAATGTCGATCGTAGGCGATGAATATATCTGGGGTTGGGGTGGGGGTGGTATATGTAGGGGTTGGGGGTGCGGGAGGGGGGGTGTATGTACGGTGGGGGGTGGTTCTTGGGGGGTGTGGGGGGTGGGTGGTGGGTGTTTGGGGTTGAGGGGTGAGGGGGGGGGGTGGTAGTAGGCTAGGGGGGGAGCATGGGGGTGGTATTTGAGTTTAGGGCGAGTGAGAGGTGGAGTTCGGAGTGAGTTTCAGGTCGGGGTGGAGGGGGGAGGGTTTACGGGGTGGGTTTAGATATATGGGGGGGGCAGGGGGGAGTCTTGGGGGGTGTTGTAGGGGCGTGGGCTGGGATGGGGCTATGTTTTAGGTTTAGGCGTAGGAGTGCGGGGAGTTGTGGTTAGGGTCTCTTTGTTTTGGTAGTTGTGTTTATTGATTTGGTAGGTGAAGGTTACAGTGAAGTGGTTGACACTTTGAGGGGTCCGCAGTTTTTTTATATGAAAGTCGTTTGCGAACGTCTGTTTGACTGTGTGAGTAGGGAGGGTTATTTTATGTTAGTATATAAGGAGAAGAAGTATTTATTGGCGTCATTAGGTTTAGGATTCTAGGGCATAAAAAGATAATGTTTTTTGCAGCTTGGGGGGGGGGTAGTTTTGAGCGGCGTCATCGTTGTGAGTTGTGGGGAGGGGGAACTTTTCAATGTTGGGTTTCTTCTGTAGGGTGGGGTAGTAATGCTTTCGGATTTATATATTATGCAGATGATCATGGTTGTAATAGGTTCTAGATAAGCTTGAGGTAGAAAGGGGTGTAATGTTTTTCGAGCCAAGATTCTCGACTCTGACACTGACCAATAAACTGAGGCTATCAGACTTAGCTTACATGTGACTAATCCTGAGCAACACTCATTCTTCGGTAGCTCATGGTTTTGTCATATTTCTCTTGATAGTAGGTAATCGAGCGAGCACTACGAAGGGGGTTTGCGGTTGATCGGATCGAGGGGGTGTCTATAGGGAGTGAGTACCGTTACATAAAATGGTCTTTTTATCGCGCAATTGATTCTTAGTGTGGGGTTTGGGGTTTCGGGGTGGGGGGGTTCTCTCACGTCAAGAGTGTAAGGGTGGGGTGTGAGTGAGGTCTGTGTTGAGTCAAGGTGTTGAACGAGAATGGGGAACTGTTGTGGGGAATATTCGAGAACTAGTGGCTGACTGACAATTCATGGCCATGGAGGAGTGATTACGATTTTGTCCTTTTAACTTCCTCTATCGTGAATTGCGTCGAGATATCAACTTTCTATTCTATCACTTATTCTATGACTTCCGGTCCGTGCTGAGATCACAGAGAGGGAGGGACATGCTATATTGATTAGTATTTCTTTGCTCAGACATACGTACTGCGTCTCTGAATATATGAGTGTCTCCTGTCTAGAAGGATTTTCACGTAGCGACCGCGTCCTTGGGTGGGCATATGCTTGTCATTGTCGAATCGAGAACATGGGCACGCGTATGTCGAGGTGTCACGATCCTTGCGCTGATTGTCTGATAAGTCTGCTGCTTAGGGCAAATGATATGAGATGTGCGTCAGTCTCTAGAGTATGCTATCGTGTAGCGTGGTTCGAGAGCATGTTCCGTAGCTATCTAATCTGTTAGTCTATCATAGGCGGATGCATTTATACATAATTGCTTTTTGCTGCTGTGGTCCACGGCTTGACAGGGGAGAGAGATCGGGGCAGATGTGTTCAGATAAAGATGCTACTATGACAGAATGCTATGGAGATGGGGTGATAGATGGTAAGGAAATCATTTAGGAGTCAGCACAAGAGTACTCTCTTCTACATAGATGGTTCTACTTGATAATATATTCATTTCATGGAAGCCACGTCGTGAAGGGCTCTGTTTGATAAGATGCTGGTCTATAGGCTTGCACATCAAATGACATGAGTGCTACTCTTACTTGCAAGGCACTCGAACCCGACAAGTGTGAGGGGAGAGGTAGATTAACAATCTTTAGCGGCAGAGTTGTACGAGATCATGTTGCTTGAGAGAACAAGTTCGAATAGGGTATCTATATTAGGGTGAAACACTCTCGATTGTTGGTATTGCGGTTCTCAACTTGCATACGCTGCTCAGGGATAGCTGGAGGGGCGTGTCATAGGTATCAGTCTCAATATACGATCTATTAGCGTAGGTTAGTGATGGACGTATGAGTCATATGACTGGGTGTGGATGAGATACTATGGTCTGGAGCAGCGTGGACAGAGAGGGCATCGGTCAAATTCTTGGTAGGTGGTCGCCACTGGGTAATGTATTGGGTTGTGCTGATACTAGATGACGGAAGTGACGACTCTGTGTAGTGAGGAGACACATACTGTTTGTATAGGTTTGCTGAGAGAGCATTGAGCGAGCGTACATCACCGGGGGAACACGTGCGGTTGGAGGATAGGTCCCCGGATAGAGAGAATTCAGGCAGACGCCTGTCTTAGCTTTGTCCTCTGCACACTAGTCTCGGAGCATTACTGCATCACACAGCTAGGTTTAGCTGTTCATAAGTGGGTGGTCTGGCGTTGGTGGCTGTAAGGGTTCTCAGAATCACATGATTTCGTAGAATACACAAGTCTCTGGTGTGACTGCTAGGGCTACGAAATGATTGTGGTCCGGGGCACAGGGGGGGAAGATGCTGTGTTGTCATGTGCGTTTCTCTTGGGATCTAAGGAGTGTGCAGCTGGCACATAGGTACTCACATAGGTAAAATTTTCGTATTCTCGGAGACAAGAGGCGGTGTAGCTGCCTCACATGGTTGGGAGATCTGGGCTTCTCACACAAGAATATGCGTTCTATGCGTGGTTGACTGGTTGGCTGGCACGTGATCTTTCTCGAAATTTGTCATTCAACTATGCTTTATACTGCAACACAACAGATTGTTGGTATTCCTGGGGTGTCAGGCTGTAGGGCGAGTCGGGGGGGGGCGCGGACGAGAGGGTGCGTGCTACTTTAGTGGGTCTCCATGGAGACTCCTGGTGCTGAGGAGGCTGTTTGGGTGAGGGTATGATTCTGTAAAGGCGTCGATGCGGGTTTGGTTAGGCATGCGAACTAGTGTTCGCGCTTTCGTTCTTAATTAGCACCTTCTATGACTTCATAGGCCACTCTGAAGACACAACTAAGGGGAATTGTCTATCTGGCCCAGCTAGTTGAGTATTCTTGCTCTCGGATGGACTCAGTTTGTTAATTATTTGCTCGACCTCGGACTAAGAGATGGAATCCCCGAGTAATGCAATAACTATCCGAAAATGTGGGTACCGTTTGGCGTTTTGTACAATGTAGGAAAACTACTTTTTTAATTATCTCCATTATTCCTGATGCGATTTTAGTCATTTCAAGCTTACATTATACTTGGAATTAGGCTTTACGTATCTATATAATAATCTTTTTGGTTACTACTTGCATTTTCTGTTATGCATAGTTTAAGCAGCTAAACTTAGGCCAACCTGAAGCTTCGAATGCATTTAACCTAAGATTTCTCCCGTCCTATAATATTATTAGTAAAAGTATTACTACTTACAGGTGGAGTAACATTCCTAATATTGCGTTGATAACCTCTGCCAAGTGGTACTTCTTCCATACTGCTGTAGTAAAATTCTGAAGTTAATCATGTTACACAAATAGGGTCTTGCCATCTTTATTTTCTTAGCTGTAGTAAACACAGGACCAAGAAAGCGTTTTCACTGGTCGGTGTATTTTATCTTTTTACAATGTATGGCGCGCCGTAGGGCCAGAGTTATTAGAATTCGTGATGTGAAACAGACGTCATTTCACAACAGTGATGTTATATCTTTTCTGTTTGACTGCAACTGGTCCAGCAGCTCTGAGTTTCACCTTCAGTCTTGCTACTACTAGGTGATGATCACTTCCCACATCTGCACCTCTTCTTACTTTCACGTCTTGTAATGCATGTCTCCATCTGCCATTGATCATTATGTGATCTGGTTTCTGTCCCGTCCGTTTGGTGATTTCCACGTTAACTTGTGCACTTCTTTGTGTGGAAAAAGTGTTCCTCCAATGACCAGGTTGTTAATACTGCAGAAGCTTATTAATTTGTCCCCATTCTCTTTTACTGTTCTACTGCCGCATTTCCCCATTACTCTTTCGTTATAAGTATTGTGTGTTCCAACTTTCGCATTGAGGTCTACCATTATTATAATAAGATCATACCTCGGTGCAGTTTCCATTTGTACCTGTTGATAGAACTCATCCTTGATCTCTTTATCGCTGTCGTTTGTTGGTGCATAGCATTGTATAATTGTGGTGTTGGTGAATCTCCCTCTCAGTCTTGTTCTTATCAGTCTGTTGTTGATGGGTTTCCATTCCAGTAAAGACCTTTCCATTCCTTTCTTCAGGATAATGGCTACACCTTCGTTGTGATGACCATCCTCTCTACCAGAGTAAAGTACTGTTTCCCCTGTAGTTGTTTTTATTCTCCCCGTCCCGGTCCATCTGCTCTCACTTATTCCCAGGATATGTAATTTGTAGTTCCTCATCTCTGCTGTGAACTGTCTCAGCTTTGCTTCCTCATTCATAGTTCTGACATTCCAAAATCCAATTCTAGTTTCGTGGTTAGCGGTCGGGGCATCCGTTTTCATGCCAATGGCTTCCTTTCGGCTTTCACCACCGACAGTCATACGAGCCTGAGACTCCGGATGTCCGTATCGCCTCAAAGTTTTTCCATTTGTTGCCGTTTCCGTAACATGTGTGATTTTTTCCATAGACTGCTCTGCGCTAATACCCCCAACCTGGTACCAACTTTTGTCTGACCCCTACCCACGCAGACCAGTCCAGCTTGGTTGAGCCTACCAGGAGTAAAACTCCATCTGGCATAGCTCTGGGGGTTGTCTTAGGTCATTCAGGTCTGCATAATTCTTATTCTTCGGCGTTGCAATTACTGACAGTGCGTCTGTGAAAAAGCAGCTTGTTTCTCGGTGCTTTCCTGTCATTTGAAACTCTGCTGCAGTTTTCACGGCCTCTGCCTCTGGAGTTACTTGAGAGTTTTCCTGTTGCCACTGGCAGCCTTTTTTGTGTACCAGTACTTAAGCTCAGAATTATTAATACATTCGTCTAGAAGGATTACATTTAGTTGGGAAAAGGTGCTTAAACTCTTACATTTTCTCAATCTCTTTATCTGTCTCTCATCATTTTTTAAATAGAGGTTAACATGCTTGATTGGGCTTGCCATGGGGAAACACATTTTAAGCCAAAGAAGCTAATAAAACTATTATTAAGAGCATGAGCCCCTGACTTGCTAATTTTATCAGGATCTCCAGATATCAAATGAGGGCCATTCGTGCTTCGGTTATTTTTTTCCTTCCACTATCGCCGTGAAGCGTGGCCAAGTGTGTAGCTTAGCTGCTGTTAGCCCGTGTTGTTTGTAGGATGTCTGTGATGTTGTCATGCCAATCAAATTCGTCTTCAGCTTCTTGTATCCTCGATCCTTCCCATTGTAACCAGTTTTCTTTGGACCTTCATTGCCAAATGATTTAGTATTATTGTACTCCTTTAATATTTCGTCATTTGACTTCTTTGTTGTCAATTACATGCATAGCGTTTGCCTCAAGAAATTTTTGCCTGTAGCTGCACTGTTTATTTGATTATTAACTTTACAGAACTTAGTTATTCAACATTATTGTCGGTTCTTCTTCTTCGTACACTCTCAGACGTCCACTTGAATTTTCTCAAAGAAAGCAGTAGTCAGTTTGAGGCTATCTGAATCCGCGTAAAGCTTTTCCACGAAAGGAAATGGCGTCGGCCATATGCGCTGTCTCTGTACCGCATATAAGGGTCAACTTTGAAGCAGATGTTCAGCAGTCATTTTATCAGTGCCACAGTTACACTGATCGGTAGTTCCTATCTTTAGCTTGTTGAATAGATGGTATCTCAATCTGTTGTGGCCAGTGCGGAGTCTGAAGATTACCACTTGTCGGTTCAACATACATTGTAACTCGGTTCCGTAGCTAGAAACTTACTGTTTTACTGATTAAAAAAAAAAAAAAAACAACAAGCGTTATTATTTCACAACAGGCTGCTGTATTGAATAAAGAACGCTATACTGTATACGCAAATTAGAACCCACATTGGGCTGAACCGGGTATCCCACGCATAGGATAAACGCCTGGTTTCTCATGCATGGACCAAAAACCATACAAACTAGAGGCAGATAACATAATTAAGCAAAAGGTGTAAAGGTATGGCTCAAGTGATCAGTCTCACCCAGTTATGGATTGTCACGTGCGCCAGGTAACCACCAGACCATAACCAGTTACTGGCTGCAGGGAATCACCGCGCTTAAAAAATAAATAAATGTCAATGCAATGAGCAGTAATGAGAAGTTCACCACTGACGAAGTCTTTGTAGTCGTAACGTAAGCTACAATGAGATTTTGCCCGTGAGCAAAATGTCCACTGCCTTTTTTCGTCTGTTACACAGTGTAGTCAGTGCAACATTTCGCAGGGATTTTTTTCCCCTCTGGAGTAAATAATTCTCCGCACCGTGTAGTTCCCGGGGGTCTCTGAAGAGACAAAGAAAGAATAAGCCTAATAGGGTGCTGTCTTTGTGCATCCTGACTTTGACGAACAGCTTGCATTACATAGGTTGTGGTATACTTGCGCCTGTGTAAATATTCTACGTGCTAATTCGCATTATACGTGAATTATGCCGTGTCCCCCCCCCCCTCCCCCCAAGTTTTGTAAGAACAATTTCAGATCCTTCTTCTTTTGATCCCCTGGGATTTATTTTCACTCTTTACCCTTTTGTATTTGGCAGTGAGTTCTAGGACTTCCCCAACTCAGCACTGGTAAAACATACCAGACCCACTATTTGGCGGGTGATGCAATGCCACAAGTTGAATGGTTCTCTACCTAAGAGGGGATCGAAAATTTCAGATGGGGCATGATTTGTCACATTGGAAAGGCACACCCTTTTATATCGTCACCATATACACGTACAGTACCTTGTTTTCTCTAAATAGCTTCAGACGTTCTTCACATGCTCTCGCTCATCCGATATCTAAGAGAGCGTCTACACTTTTCAACCGTTTTGATTGATACAGTTTCTAATTGCAAAGAGGAAGAAAGAGATCTATAGTAGTCTGGTAGAGCTTTAAAAAAAAAAAAAAAGATAATCATCGCAGTTCGAGACTACTGACTAGACTATACAGTAAGGCATTCAACAAGGCGAAACAAAATTTAAAAAAAATTAATTACAAAAATTCTGATGGACTTTATTATTGACAACAAAGATCTGAGAATTAAGAATTTTTATTGCCTGCCAACAGCATGAATGAAATTTTCAGAGATTTAATTAGAGTTAGGAGCTGACGGGCAGAAGAACACAAACAGCAACTAGATGTTTAAATATGTTTTTTTTTTTTTTTGAAAGGCACAACATTAATGGGTAAGGAGAACTCCACATGAAAAAACAATCAGAACGAAAACACCAAAGACAACTGTGAAGGACCACCGATATTTGCTGTAGAGGCGGAGGATAATAATAATAATAATAAATTCTTTAAGCGCCAAACACGGCGCATAAGGCAGAAACCAGTGCTCTCCAGGTTGTTCGTTGTGACGCCACTCCTCTTAGCTCTTGCACATTATTTAGGCCCAACGTTCTTCCTTCTCTTATTATTGTTCTTCTGAGTGTTTCTTTTGGTCTTCCTTTTTTCCGCTTACCCTCAGGAACCCAAGTGAGCGCCTGTAGTGGTATTCTGTTGTTTTGCATTCGTAGGACATGACCGATATATGACCATCGTCTTTTCCTTATATAGTCGGAGACATATTTCTGCCTAGAGTCTTCTCTTATTTGTCGATTAGTCTTGAATTCTTTCCAACTGATGTTCATGAGTTTTCTAAGACATTTGTTCTCGAATGTATTCAGCTTGTTCTCCAATGATTTTGTTATTTTCCAACTCTCACAGCCGTATGTTAACACTGAGATAACATTTGAATTAAACAGACGAAGCTTGGTATGTATATTCAATGATCGTAATTTCCAAATGTTAGATAATCTATTGAAGGCGCTAGCTGCCAAAGCAATTCTAGTATGGATTTCTCTTGTTGTGTCACCATCCTGAGTCATTTTACTGCCTAAATAATTGAAACTTTCAACTTTCTGTAGTTTTTTTTTCTTTTTAAAAGATGATATCAAAGGTCTCGTTAGAAAAGTTACTGGCTTTAGGATTTGAGGCCTTTCTTTGGAGACCATTTTTAACCGAGAGATGACACAAATTATTTATTGCTTCTTGGGATTGTCTTGGTGTTGAACTTAAGAATGCTACATCATCTGCGAAATCCAGGTCCCCCAGGAATTTTCCATTTGTCCATTTTATACCCAATTGTTCATTGTGGGTATAGTTTCTCATAACCCAATCAATAGCTATTCCAAAAAGTAGTGGTGACATAATACAGCCTTGTTTCACCCCCGTTTCTACTGTAAACCATTCTGTATTCCCTTTATTTGTTCTAACACAACATCTTGCATTGTCATATAGCGCTTTGATTATATTCACATATTTTGTTGGAAAACCATAGATTGTAAGTATCTTCCACAATGATGGGCGGTGTAGACTATCAAAGGCTTTTTGAAAATCGACGAAGGTGATAATAAGTGGCGATTGCCTTTCCACTGATTCTTCTATAATTGTTCTTAGTGTGAATATTTGATCAATACATGATCGTTTCGGCCTGAAACCCGCTTGTTCTTCTCTGATCTTTTCGTCAGCATGCAATTTAAGTCTTTCTAACATCATGCAACATAATAATTTTCCAGGTACTGATAATAGAGATATACCACGCCAGTTATTACAGTCTGATAGATCACCTTTCTTCGGTAACTTTACAATAATACTGTCTTTCCATTGTTGTGGTGGTTGTTCTTCTCTCCATACTTCATTTATAATATCTAAAATTCTCAAGAGGTTGTTGTCATTAACTGCTTTAATCATTTCCCCTGAAATTTCGTCAACTCCAGCAGCTTTAAAATTTTTTAATCTTTTAACGGCTTGTTTGATCTCGTCCAGCGTGAATTCATCGCAAGTTATTGGCAAGGTGGTTGTGGATGTTTCATTATTAAAATCAGGTGTTACTGTTGGTGGTGGTCTGTTTAGCACCTCCATGAAGTGCTCAGCCCATCTCTTCATTTGTTCTTTTTCTGTTGGTATTGAATTCCCTAATTTACCTTTAACAGGTGTTTCCATAGCAGTAGGCTGGTGACATAGTTGTTTTGTAATTTGATAAAGGCACCTACTATTACCAGTTCTTGCAGCATTTTCAGCTTCTACGGCCAGTTCATTGATGAAATGTCTTTTATCTCTTCGAGTTTTTGTCTTCACTTCTTTATTTAACAAGTTATAAGTTAGTTTGCAAGATTCAACTGCATTATGTGTACTTGCCGCTAGTAGTTTAAGTTTTGCTGTTTTCCTTTCTTGTATTTTATCCCAAGTATCTTCTCTCATCCATTTTTTCTTTTTATGTACTAGGTATCCGGTGGTCGCTACAGCTGCTTCTGTCATTGCTGTTCTCAGTTGTTCCCATTTAGTATCGATTGTCTTGGTGGTGATATCGTTGTCAATTTTGCCTAAAGCATCGAAATAGTTGTTCATTTTGACATTATATTCCTTCTTTATATCATTTGATTGCAGTCTGTGTACATCTATTCTTCTATTTTTATTCGGTTGGTATAACTTCTTCAGTTTAATTCTCATTTTAGCTATGCAGAGGTTATGATCGCTTCCGATCTCTGCATGCTCTGACGTCTTGAACTGATGAGCGAAATTTAGCGCTTATGCAGAAGTGATCTATCTGGTTCTTAGTTCTGCCATCAGGTGAATTCCATGTTATCTTGTGGATATTCTTATGTGGAAAGATGGTGTCTGCCACAACGAGGTTTGATATTTCACAAAGTTCTAGAAGTCTTTCGCCATTTTGATTCAAACAGCCTATGCCATGAGTACCGAGATATCTTTGTACTCCATCGTTGTTGTCACCTACTTTGGCGTTAAAATCACCCATGACTGCTATTATGTCATGCTTGGGTATTGTGTTGATGGTACTTAGAAGTGCTTCATAGAAGTCATCTTTTGTGGTATCAAGAGCGTCGTTAGTTGGTGCATAACATTGTACAATTGAGAGCTTGAAAAATCGTGTCTGAAATCTAGCTAATATTAGCCTCTCATTGATAGGTACCCAGCTGATAAGCGATGCTGCTGCTTTCTGTGTCATTAGGATGGCTACTCCCTCTGTGTGACGATTATCATTACTACCAGAGTATATAATTTGCTTTTTTTCTTCTGAAATATATTTTATGCCCTTCCCCGTCCATCTACACTCGCTGACACCCAATAAGTCCAACTTATAATTATCCATTTCTTTAATTACTTCTTCCAATTTTCCGTCTTGATACATAGTTCTTACATTCCAGTATCCAATTTTAGAAATCTCCTTAGCCCCCAAGATATTAGAGTGAGTCATGTTTACTGTCGAGCCTGGTTCTGTTTCGGTAACAATAGCTTGTTTTACGATAGTGAATTGTTAACTCACTGATCAACCCTCCGATCCAACCGACCGATTCGAGGGTTTCGAGGTCAGTTATAGGAAAATATCTACACCACTAGATACTCTGGTGTATCTTTTATTCTATAATTTAACATAACATGGTGATATCCATCGAAATATACACATTCCTGATGTTTTTCTTTCGGCGTCTAAGGTGAGAAACGAATTTCACCTCCATCTTGGAGGATACTAAATAGTTAATCAATCAATACCCTTTAGCTCCCCAGGGAGCACTGGTCTTCAACAAACACATGCCAAGTCCTCCTGTCACGTGCCAGCAGCTCAAGGTCTTCCCAATCATGTTTAGTTGTCTTCTCCATCTATTCTTCAGTCTGCCTCAACTTCTCTTGCCCTTGGGAATCCAAAACATGGCCGGCTTGGTAATGATATCAGCATGTTTCCACAATGAGGATCCTATACGCCACACGGAAAAAGGCAAGGCCTCCAGGTCAAGATAATATAAGAAGCAGTAGAAACTGAAGCTGTAAGACATTTTGGAACAGAAGTGATTACAAAACTTCTGAGAGACATATTGAATGATGGACACTAGAGTGAGGATCTACTAAAATTTGTATTCATAGCTCTGCCAAAATACTAGTCACCATCCAATGTCAAACGACTGCAGAAATAGACTAGTCTGGTGAGCCTTGCCACAAAAATACAGTATATAAGATTGATCATGCAACAAGGGAAAGAAAAGCAGTTTTGTCATTAACAATGCCACATATAACAACATAACTGGCATGTGTGTGTGGTGGTGGTTGGGGGAAGAAGAGGTTTCAGCCCCCCCCCCCCCCCCAAAAAAAAAGTAAGCTGCTACAGACGTAGCCAGTTGGCAGTGTAATATACATAAAGTCAATTCTAGTGTGCCTTTAGCTTTAATGACAAACTGTGAGAGATACTTAACTCAGTGTATTTATAACATTAACAGAGAGAGACCTAGAAGTAAAAACAGATCTATATGTGTGCTTTAATATAGACAGTGTTGGTGAGACAGACAATGATATCAAAATAAGAAAACTAAAGGCAAGAGGAGCTTCCATTGCATTGGGAAATATATGGAGATCAAGAGAAATCGTGCCCAACACAAAAATAAGAATATTCAATACAAATTTCAAGTCAGTACTATTGTATGCCCCTGAAACATGGAGAACAATAACCACAATACTACACATTCATAAATGAGTGTTTGTGGAAAACAGAAGGATTGAAGTGGTACGACAAGATCACTATTGTAGAACTGATGACACGAACAAGACAAGTGCCGGTGGAACAAGAGATGAAAAGAAGATGCAGAAGCTGGATAGGACACACACTGAGAAAACCTGTTGCTAGCATTACTTGGCAGTCCTTGTTCTGGAATCCTCAGGGTAAGAGAGGGTGAAGGAGACTAAGGAGCACACGGAGAAGAAAACTGGAGATGGACATGAAGGGGATGCAGAAGACATGGAAAGAAATTCAGCTAGTGGGCACGTGACAGGAAGATTTGGTATAAGATTGAAGGTCTATGTTCTTGAGCTAGTGGGCATGTGACAGGAAGATTTGGTATAAGATTGAAGGTCTATGTTCTTGAGCTAGTGGGCACGTGACAGGAAGATTTGGTATAAGATTGAAGGTCTATGTTATTGAGCTAGTGGGCACGGGACAGGAAGATTTGGTATAAGATTGAAGGTCTATGTTATTGAGCTAGTGGGCACGTGACAGGAAGATTTGGTATAAGATTGAAGGTCTATGTTATTGAGCTAGTGGGCACGTGACAGGAAGATTTGGTATAAGATTGAAGGTCTATGTTCTTGAGCTAGTGGGCACGGGACAGGAAGATTTGGTATAAGATTGAAGGTCTATGTTCTTGAGCTTGTAGGCACGTGACAGGAAGATTTGGTATAAGATTGAAGGTCTATGTTATTGAGCTAGTGGGCACGGGACAGGAAGATTTGGTATAAGATTGAAGGTCTATGTTATTGAGCTAGTGGGCACGGGACAGGAAGATTTGGTATAAGATTGAAGGTCTATGTTATTGAGCTAGTGGCATGGAACAGGAAGATTTGGTATAAGATTGAAGGTCTATGTTATTGAGCTAGTGGGCACGTGACAGGAAGATTTGGTATAAGATTGAAGGTCTATGTTCTTGAGCTAGTGGGCACGGGACAGGAAGATTTGGTATAAGATTGAAGGTCTATGTTCTTGAGCTAGTGGGCACGGGACAGGAAGATTTGGTATAAGATTGAAGGTCTATGTTCTTGAGCTAGTGGGCATGGTACAGGAAGATTTGGTATAAGATTGAAGGTCTATGTTCTTGAGCTAGTGGCATGGAACAGGAAGATTTGGTATAAGATTGAAGGTCTATGTTCTTGAGCTAGTGGCATGGAACAGGAAGATTTGGTATAAGATTGAAGGTCTATGTTCTTGAGCTAGTGGCATGGAACAGGAAGATTTGGTATAAGATTGAAGGCCTATGTTCTTGAGCTAGTGGGCACGGGACAGGAAGATTTGGTATAAGATTGAAGGCCTATGTTCTTGAGCTAGTGGGCACGGGACAGGAAGATTTGGTATAAGATTGAAGGCCTATGTTCTTGAGCTAGTGGCATGGAACAGGAAGATTTGGTATAAGATTGAAGGTCTATGTTCTTGAGCTAGTGGCATGGAACAGAAAGATTTGGTATAAGATTGAAGGTCTATGTTCTTGAGTTGGGGGGTTTGGGATGTCAGATATTGGTAGTATCTCTGGTGAAGGAGCTGTCATGCCCTTTTCAGGGCAGCTCGGCCACCTTTGGTCCAAACCTGGCATCCAGCTCTCACCTGTGGCTCCTCGTAGCTGTCAGCATGTGACAGCGGCCACCCCCCAGGGCAACGGCTTTGACAGGCCGGCTAAACTAGGTGAGGGTAGGTGACTGGTTATAAACCTTCGATGAGTTAGGGTCTGCCTACCCATGCATGCGAAGACTGGATTCGATAGACTGCGCGGAAGAAACCACCTATTGGTTCAATGGGCATGACGGCGATTACCAGCAACACGCTGTGGAGCGTAAGGAGCACGGCGAGGCACGTAGAAAGCCCTGGTCATCCACTGCACCTGACTTCATCTCCAGTCATCTTGACTTGTCTTGCCACTGGATTCAGATGGACCCAGGCAAGAGAGTGAGGTCGACGAATTGCGCAACTCTTCCTCACTTTAATCCAAATCACTGCGCAAGTCACTCTTTCATCCATTCGTAAAGGTGCAGTGGCATGCGAATCATCCAGAAGAGCAGCAGCGGAACAGCAGAGACAAGCTAGAAAAGACCGTGAAATAAAACCTTCACATGAAGCAAACATTCCCTGCCCACACTGTCCAAGATCTTTCAAGGCCCGCATCGGGCTCATCAGTCACCTTCGTACCCATAGAGTAATCTAACATATTCCTAATAATTGGATGAACAGAGTGGTCTTCATCACCCGTGATGGACGAACAACACAACAAAACAACACAATGTTCTTGAGCTAGTGGCATGGAACAGGAAGATTTGGTATAAGATTGAAGGTCTATGTTATTGAGCTAGTGGCATGGAACAGGAAGATTTGGTGTAAGATTGAAGGTCTATGTTCTTGAGCTAGTGGCACGGGACAGGAAGATTTGGTATAAGATTGAAGGTCTATGTTCTTGAGCTAGTGGGCACGGGACAGGAAGATTTGGTATAAGATTGAAGGCCTATGTTATTGAGCTAGTGAGCACGTGACAGGAAGATTTGGTATAAGATTGAAGGTCTATGTTCTTGAGCTAGTGAGCACGGGACAGGAAGATTTGGTATAAGATTGAAGGTCTATGTTCTTGAGCTAGTGGCATGGGACAGGAAGATTTGGTATAAGATTGAAGGTCTATGTTCTTGAGCTAGTGGGCACGGGACAGGAAGATTTGGTATAAGATTGAAGGCCTATGTTCTTGAGCTAGTGGCATGGAACAGGAAGATTTGGTATAAGATTGAAGGTCTATGTTCTTGAGCTAGTGGCACGGGACAGGAAGATTTGGTATAAGATTGAAGGTCTATGTTATTGAGCTAGAGGCATGGAACAGCAAGATTTGGCATAAGACTGAAGGCCTATGTTCTTGAGCTAGTGGCATGGAACAGCAAGATTTGGCATAAGATTGAAGGCCTATGTTCTTGAGCTAGTGGCATGGAACAGCAATATTTGGCATAAGACTGAAGGCCTATGTTCTTGAGCTAGTGGCATGGAACAGGAAGATTTGGCATAAGATTGAAGGCCTATGTTCTTGAGGAGATGAAGGGTGGTGACGACTGCGCTGCTTTGAATTGAATATTTAAACAAACAAAAATGTTAGGAGACATGAAAAGTGAACTATATCAAACAATACAAATAAAACTGGCCTCATGAATTACATTACGTTAGGGATCATTATGTAATGCGACTCTTTACCTGTCTGTAAGACATGCAGAGAAGAGAAAAAAAAATGACTGCAAACCTCCTGAGAGATAGAGATTTGACAGCAGTCAGGAAGATGAGCTTGGGAGCAGTGTAATCATAACAGATAATGAAACGAGAGAGTACTAAAAACATAGTTGAGTGATTCAAGAATATTATTCCTCCGGACGGTTCACTTTGTATAGAAAAAAATATGAAATGTATTGATAATATAAGAGTAATAAATGTTGAAGGACATAGCAAAGACCTGGGGATGGCTGAAATTCTTGTATAGGTTTGCTAACAGGAAGCATCCGACTGACTAAGCGGTTAGAGCGCTTTCCTTTCGCAGCACAGTTACCAGGTTCCAGGGACGAAACATGGTTGTGTCACACTCCAATCTACCTTGCTGTAAATGTCTTCTGCGATGAAGAGAACTGGTCATCCCACCTCATAAAAAAGCTGGACCTAGTATGGTGAAGTCTCTAACACTTTACTCCCCTGTGGCAGTTTCTACTATGTGACTACCTTTACCTTTTTATAAATCTGCAAACAGGAATTTTATGACATGAATGTCTCTGGTCAAAGGCTGATCTAAAACATGAGAACACAAAGCTTAAATATACTTACACATCTTCAATCAAACTCACTTTTGTGTTTCGTTTTGTTCTGTTTTTTTTTTTTTTTTTGGTTTAAAGTTTTAATTCTTGATATGGCAAAATGGTTGAAAATAATCATAGTAACACCACAGGGAACTCACAACAGTGTGGCCAACATCATATAAACAATAGTTGTACGGTACTTTTTTTTTTTTTAATATATAAAATTTTTAATATTTAAAAATAGAAAGCATTAAAACAGCAAAAGGAAAGTGGATAAAAAATTTACACAGTGAGCCAGTTTGCACTTGGAGAGAGTAAACGTTATAAAAAGACAACAGGTATTGAGAAATTACCGCCTGTTTCTCATGCGAGAAGCACACAGTAAGAGTTCTTGTTAAATGATGTTAATTTAAAAAAGAAAAAGAAAGAATAAACAGATAACTGATAGATTCAAATGGGCGATATAGAGAAACATTACTATAAATTGATAACTGGGTGACAAACATTATTTTAATCTTGAGAAGTTCCAATTTATGCAGGCCTAGCAAAAAAATGCCAAGATTTAGAAAGACATACATAAAAATCACCGGTGCACAAAATTTATGTAACCATATCTACCCTTCATATTTTCCTGTATGTAGGTAGGTAAGTGTGCGCATGAGCATAGGTTAGTGTGAGTATTTGTACTTTTCATAATTTCCCACTAGACTAGAGGTTCCTAAACTTTTTTTTACCTCAAACCCCTGTTTGGATATTTTCAAAAGCTTCCCTCACACCCCCCAATTCCATATAACAAAATGTAACACTAAATTGAAAATGCATTCAGATTAACAAAATGTTTTACTTTATGTTGATTGTGAACAGTTAATGAATTTAATTAACACTTAGATTTATTCAGTTTCACTGCATCGTAGACTTAAACCGGTCATCTTTTAAGTTGCCAGGATGAAAAAATAAAATGCAAGTCTTTTTTGTAAATTAAAAGAAAAATTGCTCTAATGTTAATGTGAGAAATGCTGTTATAGTTAATGATTTGAAAAATACTAGACATGAAAGGTGAAACTGTACAACACAGATCTTTTTTGGCATCTAGTTGGTTCATGTGCTTTGCTTTTACTGACAGTAGGGTTTTAAAAAATCAGAAAAAAAATTATTTCACAGATGCACATGGAAGAAAACAGCAAGATACGTACTTCTGCTTTAGCACATATTATATTTTCACTTTTTAAAACCATAATTTCGCCTTTATATTTCATTGTCTATGATCAAAACAGTTAAAAGTAGCTCTGAAACAGAATACAAATGTTTAAAACAAAAGCATTCTGAATTCATGATATGGAATTTTAAAATTTCAGTTTGGAACCCACTGGCTTGAGCTAAAGGGTAGAAAGTCCAGGTGCCAGTGCCCCATAAATTGATTTATAATTTCAAGTTTGTCACTATAATTTGACCGTTGTAATATCAAGCAAAAATGATTGATAAAATTGATATTCTATTTTCGCAAGTATTCTGCTAATGTAAAAGAATATAACAATACAAAATATCAACCAAGTGTACAGGGTGAATCCAATGGATGACTGAACACACAACATGTTATTTGACACTACAAACATAATAAGTCTGCAAACATAAGAAATATGTAAATAAAGAATGATGTATAAATACTAACCGCATATCACTTTTAAGGATTTGCATGTTAACGCTAACAGCCTATTTCTCATATCACTTTTAAGGATTTGCATGTTAACGCTAACAGCCTATTTCTAACCATGTTTAAAATACATGGATGGGATCTAAATGCTAACACAGGATGGCCCTTGCACAGTTCAGTTAAAAAAAAAAAAAGCAATGAAACCATCTCATCAATACCAAATTCTTTTCACAAGACAAAATCCTCTATGGAGTGGAGATGTACAGGAGGGGGAACAAAGATTGTGAGATTACTCTCATGTTTATCTATTACAAGCAGTTAATTAAAGTTCTGATCTAAAGATTCCCATGAAATAAATAATACATTCTATTTTCACTAAACTATCATTACAAAGCATCTATAAGAAATTTTTAATTAGTTGTGTACGTGGAATGTTCAGTTTCACAGCAGCTGTAGTTCTTCAGTCATGTGCAATGGGCTTTATCTTTGTCAAGACATTTACATTTACAATCTGTTTAGCATAAATGGTCCGTCCAAAATGCAAGGCCATAGTAGAAGGCAAACCTGAATATGTACCTCCGATGAGACAAATATTACTTCACTGGTTTTTTTTATTTAATAACAACATAACTGAGGACCTCTGCTCTGGCTAACTGCGTCTTACTTGATTTTATGGCAACACAAGTAGGGGACGGACTTAGCAACAAAATGGTCAGGACCTGTTTCAGGTCAAATCTGCAGACCACTCTGTTTTGCTTGAAATTGTACAAAATGCTTATTTCAAGCTAGATCCATATATGAACATGTGTATACTGTAGTAATACTTTGCAACAACAATAATAGTGGAAATTACACTAAAGTTAGGAGAAAAGACAAGTGGCTGTGCATAAGACCATAACCAGTTATATACTCAATAAATAATATATTGTTTAAAATCCCTTCCACAGCAAGATACTATAATGTAAAGAAGCAAGATTTAGTGCTTATCACATATAGAAACCCTTAAATGCCATAAAAGAGGTAATATAACACTGAATACAAAAGCCCATACACTCACAGGATATGCAGTCTGCAGCTGCAAAGTTGAATGTATAACGTAATTTTTGCACCATTTTTTTCTGTTGGAATCAGATCGTCTTCTGAAGTTTCAGACTGCACATTATTTAAAAAAAAAAAATCCTATGTGATCTTACACCAAGAACGAGGCAAATATCTATTATGAAAGAAAAAATCTTTATATGTGCTTTCAAAATTGATAGTTTTTTTTTGACTATTCATACAATACTAGAGCATCTGATTGGCAGAGTGGTTACAGCACTGACCTCTCAAGGCAAAGGGATCGGGCAGGTTCAAAACACATCGGATTCACGCTTCAGTTAACCAAGATGTAAATGGGTTCATGACTCTGCTCCTGAGTTAGGGAAGGAAAAGGCAACAAGGAAGGGAACTGGTCACCCTACCTCTCAAAGCAGAACCTAGTATAGTGAAGTATGATTAACTTCACTCCCCTAAGCCAGTATCTGCTATGGGACTACCTTATTTAAATAAAATACTCATTTTGACTGTTGTCAAATATACTACTGGACAAAAGTTAAGGGCCACCATTCAGTTTAGACAAGGTTTATATAACTGATTGGCAAACTGTAAAGACAAGTGAAAATGTCATTAAAACTGAGCTCAGAGAAATGTGTATACATTTCTGTGTGCACTAGGTTAATTTTTTTTAAATGTCCAAAAACTGGGTCACTTTAACCCGCATGTGAAAATTGCCATTGTTGCTGCAAAAACTCATGGTTTTTGCAACACGCCCCACTAGTTCAAAAGTGAAAAAGTGAGTTGAATTTGAATGCACGTGGAAAATGTTCATCGGTAAAGAGTGTTCACCATTGGTATGCAATAAATCAGTATGACAAGTGATTGAAATGATCACTGCATTAGCCATGCCACCAAGGAGAAGTCTCAGCACTGCAGACCGTGGTCGAGCCATGGCATGGATTCAGGATAGTCAATCTGTTCGTCATGTTGCAAGACGTTTAGCAGTGTCCCACTCTACCATTCAGAGACTTCTTGAGAGATTTCAAGCTACCGGACATTTGGAAAATCGACCCTGCTCACGAAGAATTATATAAACCTTGTCTAAACTGAATGGCGGCCCTTAACTTTTGTCCAGTAGTATATTACAATTTTAAAGCTTGAAGGTGGATGTTAGATACAGTGGACATTTAACAGCAGTGCTCTGTTCAAAAACGTTATAGAAATGGTGAAAAAACTGTTAATTTTGTTTCATTTCAGGTGGCCTGATTTCAGTACAAAGCTCCTGATATGGACTCTGCAACTGAATTTCTCAACTACTTCTGACCATCTATTTGGCAACATAAACAAAAACGTTAATTAAGTGATCAGGTTTACATATTCTTGATCTCCCCATGAACAAATTTATATTTAAAAAATGTATCATATTAAAATGTAAAGTATTTGTTGTAAATTTTCCAACTTAAAAATGACAGTTCAATCAAAAATACATGAACACGAAACTTAGGTGCTCTCGGCACACTGTTATGAACTTCTGAACCAGATATGACACTGTGCCTGAAACCATCTGATTCGCTAAGTATTGTATTCTTCCAGCATGCTGTTCTTAGTTTGCATAGCCTTAAATAAATTTTTTTCTGTTACATTAATTTATCTTGTAACTGCAAGGTCTTTGTGAGGCTTTTCTTGAGATAAACTGATATTTCACAATGCGGGCTACTTTCATTAAATTATTAATATTATCCATTAACCAACATACTAAGTAAAAGGATAAAATTTGCAGGACTTTTAATTGCATATTATTCACAATGGAAAAGAAGAAATCACATTTTATTACCTTACATTGACTGCTTTATCTTCTAAATGGTCAATGATGGCTCTTAAGACTGTACTCATGAAAATTAAGTTTCAGACATTTTTTTGTTAAAATGCTGTATAATATGTGCCAGAATGTACAAAAGCACACATTTCTTGGCCAAGATAACCCTGTTTTCAAGCCCAAACAGGCAATAACTTTGTGAAAGATAACATATTTTCTCACAGCTCAGTAGAAATATTTAAAAAAAATATATATTCTGGTCTAGGCTTTTTCTTTTTCATCTTGCTAGCTGATTAAAAGTGTATCTAACATGCGAAATACTTTAGTGGTTTGGTTATATTCCCTTGCCATCACTAAACCCAGGTTTCTTCTTCCTCTTCTTCGTACACTGTCAGATGTCTACTTTAATAATTTCAAAGAAAGTAGTAGTCAGCTTCAGGCTATGTCTATATCCACAGAGTTTTTCCTAAAATGGTACTGGTGAATACCCAGGTTTGACACCACTAGGTTTACCCATGCTGGGATTTCTGAAGAGTGAATATAAACAACATACACAAATTGGTAATTTCACGAAACACATCACTAAAACACATGTACTATAGACACACAGCAAATAATACAAAAACTAATTTAAAACAAAAGACTCGTCATTTCGCAGCCTAATTTTCATCCATGTACTAAATACTACATTTATGTTGTACATTAATTTTTTCTTTACAGCACCAATAAGTCTCTCACTCACACGCGCGCACACACACAAAACTGTACCCAAATTCATGGGCTCAAGAGTATTTTGGATTTAGAATGTTTTTGAGCACTTAAAACAGGGAAATAAATGCCTTCATAATGCCTAAAAATTCATACAAAAAATACCATGGTTTTATTTTTAATGCTGCATTTTACATTAAGCTTGATATCTGAGATGATAACCCTCTGAGCCTAAAGCCAATATTTCACACCCCCCCCCCCCCCCCCCATATATATATATATTGTTAGTACCAAGCTTCCACTAGCACGCCTGTAATACATCACAACTGAGGCACAAAAACTGCAATTTGTAGTCAGTTAAACACAAATAAAAAGAGGACTCCAAGCAATCAGGCCTCTATGCAGCACACCACACTGTCATCATCACTGATTGTGCGTCAAACCCAGTATTCAAAGAGTTGACTCAAATTTTAACCTCTCTAAATAACTTCAGCAACTTTGTAATATTTACTAATCAATATTCTACAAAAGGCGTAATAGTTACTTGCTGCTATTCTTCTTCTTCTTCTTCCGTCCTTAGCCACCGACCGTCAAAGCAGTCAGTGGCCATTACGCCTAGTGGCGTCTTAGGGCAACAGCAGATAGGTTTTCTTTGCCATTGTTTCCCATCACGCCTATTGGCATCTTTAGGGCAACGGCAAATCAATCCATTTGCTGTTGTTTCCGTAATCGAAGTGACTGGCAAACGGGTGATCAGCCCGTTGGTACTTGCTGCTATAGCATGATATAAATCTAGGGCGAGTGTTAGTACTTCGATATAGCATGTGAAAAGGAAAGTCTCACACTTCTGTTTTTGTCAGATTTCTAGCTCAAACAAGAGGAAATCTGACAAATATTGTCAGCACAGAATACATTGTTGTAATATTTCTTTCAAGAAAGAACAAATTACTTCTGCAAAAAAATGATTATTTATCCATTCATTCATTACATTTCAGCTACCTGTCAGAATCTAAATGTTGCCCTATGGTCGTGCATCTTTATAATCAGCTTAGGTAATCTCAGGTATATGTGAAAATCCTTTGACGTCACTGAGCGAGACTGCTGGGAATAGAAATATCTGATCATCCCACCAATGTGAGATCTCAGGTTAAATGAAACATTAAACATTTTAGGCTGTGAGTTGTGCCATACTTTCACAAGAAAAAACATTTACAACAATTGATGCTAATGAACTTTATGTATTGTTGTGATATTATTATTTTCACAGAGCTTCAAAGTTCTGAATAATGGAAAGAAAATAACAGTTTTTCCCACACGACTTCCGAAGACCCTAAACATGTCTAACTTATGCCTGCTCCACAGCTTCTTAACCTTTTCAGCACCAGTATGACCGTATGCCGTAAATCTTCACAATTTTTGTAGTATGGCGTACGTCACGGAAGTAGTGCGATTGCTCATTCCCATTCACCTATACGACATATGGCGTACGTCCTATTTTAAAAGCACCAGAACTCTTCTGTTTACAAGTGTATCGGCAATTGCTGGGCATAATCGGATTCAGCATTGAAAAAATCTGGCTACTAAGCTTGAAACGAATAAAATATTTTACTGCTAGCGAATACAGTAGAACTGATAATAGCGATTTCACAAAAGCCAAAGTTCACAAACATGAACGCTGCCGAGTCTGATCAACCATAAACATCAGGTGGAAAAAGAGCACGAAAATCCTTGTTTTAGTTGAATTTATTCAACTTGAATGATTCTGACGACTCTTTTTACTCAGATTCAAAGTATGTGTAGTCTGGTTCAGAATCAGACTCTGATGTAGATTTAGATCTGGAGCAAAGTGATAGTGAGAGGCTTGCTAAAACGAGGAAAGTGAATGATAGTAGTAACATTCGATCTAGATCTAGTTCACTCAGTTTGGATCAAAATAATTCATCAGTGAAAGGAAAAAGAAAGGCAGTGAAAACAAGATCTGCAGGAAAGAAAATGTCGAGATCTAGACCTCGGAATGAAAAAAAACATTGATGAGGAAGAGCGTCACCTAAAAGACACTGGAAACAAAGAGTTAAGATGCAAACATAAGCCATGAATGGAGACAAGTAAACCATGCTGCCCAGCCTGATTGGCATGAGTTTACAGCACAGTCTGGTCTACTCTTTGATCATACTGATTATGAATGCCATGATTTCATGAATGAGTTTCTGAATGATAACTTTTGGATACTAATAGTGAATGAGACAAACAGCAAGCCAGGTACAAACCTGGGAAATGCTTTGAAACTTACTACACTCAGCCCAACCTGTAAATGTAAAAATGTAAGCAAACTCAAGAAAATAAGTGCCAGCAGTGTTTCCATGTTCTTTTATCATAATAAAATGAAAACAACAAAGCTTTTGTGACTCGTACAAATAATTTTCATTTATGTACTATGACCTTGACTTATATTGGCCTTGATTAGCATATTCTGAAACTGTTTTATGCTCTTTCATAATATATATATATACTTTCAATGGGTTTCCTTTTACGATAAACTGTATACAGTCAAATTAAAAATATGACCCCAAAAATTACAATTATCCTGTCGTTCAGGGGAACGAACTAAGCTGAAAATGGTGTCGTAATGGGGAATGAAAAACCCGTTGTTGCAAAAGGGTTAAAGTTTTTGGCCATGAGATTAACTCATTTTAACCCAGGCTGTTTTCCGGTTTTATCCAGGCCTTAAAATGGAAACATTTTTTTTTTATACAAGTGATGTTTTAAAAACAGGCAGTAGACATAAATATTAATTTAGCAGATTTATGGATTATGCATCAAACTTTAGGAAATTGGCAGAAGAACGTTGTGAAACAATGTTGAGTTCTTATGTGATGTAATAATTGTTTGTTAAGTCTTGAGAAGTGTAGGAACAACAAAAAAAATTAATTAAAACTGTGCACATACACATTAATATCTCAGCTCTACTTAATCCCTTGGTGGTAAAAGCCTGGAATCAAAATGTATATCTAGTTGAAAATTAATCCAAGAAGTTTAATTACAAACATATAGCTGAACTGGAATCTCACTTACACATTCCTGTCCCATGCAATTTATTTAATTTATTACTTAAAAACAACAAATTTGTTTAACGTCCTTATCGGTATCGAAAATAGGTTATAATCACTACTGATATCGCTAAAATTCATTTAGAAATAATCTATTGCGGTTGATCTGTTGATAGTTTATGACTGTTATGTATATGACTATGCTACTTGAAAACAAACAGCCCACTTATTTTCTAACTTTCGTTGAAATTTGGAATCATGTCAAGTGGGTGTCCCACAGGAAGATCTATAGCAATTCTAGCAACAGATGTAAACCACAAAATTTCACTTCAGAAGTTTTGTTTTTGCTCACAAATGTTCACACACGTTTTGGATGTAATGAAATTATATAAAAACCAGCTTATCGCCAGGTATTTTCCTTTCAAATTCGACATACAAGGGGATTGACATAAGTCTTGGGCCTGACCATGAAGGACATGTCACAGAGAGCTGAAATTTTGTAAAGTGTTTATTCCTTTTCAATACAGCCACTGTCTGAATTGACACACTTCTGCCATCTCTGCTTGACCTTGGGAGTAGAACACCCTATTTTTCAAACTAAACCAGTCATCACATGCCAGTATAACCTCTTCATCGCTGTCAAAATGATTTCCTTTTAGCTGTTTTTTAAGATTTCGGAATAGAAAAAAGTCTGATGGAGCCAAATCTGGAGAATATGGTGGGTGTGGAAGAATTTCAATATTCAAATCGTTGGCTGCTAGCTGCACAAGCCGTGCTTTGTGAGAGGGCGCGTTGTCTTGAAGCAAAGGAAGATTTTGAGTGCGCGTTATCCCTCGTTTCCTGGTCACAACCTTTCTTAGTTTGGTGAGAAGATCTGCATAGTACTGTCCTTTAACTGTGTTGCCACGAGGCAGATAATCTTTCAAAAGGACACCTTTGCCGTCCCAAAAAACAGTCAGCATCACTTTTCCTGCAGATTTCTGCGCTCTCGGCTTGACAGGTGTTGGGGAGCCCGGGGTTTTTCATTGCATGCTGGCAATTTTGGATTCGGGGTCATAATGGTGTACCCAAGTCTCATCTACTGTCACCATGGTCGGCAAAAAATTTTTTGACTGACACTTTTTGAGCAACTGTTGACAGCAGTTTACCCTTGTTTGCTTCTGTTCACGTGTCAACAGTCGCGGAACCCAGCGTGCACACACTTTTCTCATGTTCAGTCTGTTGTGTAAAATTCTATAAACTGTTCTTTCATTTAGTTTTACTCTACTAGCTATCTCCACAATTGTCATTTTTCGATTCTGGTCAATGATTTTCTTCATTCTTGTTGCATTTTCATCATTGCACTCTGAGGCTGGTCTACCAGATCTTGACAGATCAGCATCATTTGAGCGGCCGCACTTAAACTGTTGACACCAGTTTTTTACCGAAGTATATGAAGGACAAGAATCACGAAACACTGGTTCCATCTCCCTGTGTATTTCTGTGGGTGTTTTTCCCTGAAACATCAGAAATTTTATCACAGCTCTGGCCTCCTTCTTTTCCATTGTTTTGTCAAATCTTTGGAGCAGCAGATCTGGTCAATAGGGTACATTGCGCCGTGCGCCGTAGCGGGAAAACTCATTGAAGAAACAAACGCGTACTTCACACATTCAGTGCAAAGATGATGAACTTTAGATGTGCCAAGTTTCATCTTCCTCCTGTGAATCCTTCATGGTCAGGCCCAAGACTTATGTCAATCCCCTTGTATATAGTAACTATGGAGCAGGATGCACCCGTGGATAAAAGTAAAGGTCAATCTGATGCACCATACGGTTCGTGGGTTAGAATGAGTTAAACAATAACCTGGCCTATCTATCCATCACACATTTTTGTTTCATGTGAACATTTTCAGTTCTGCCCATGATACCAATGTTGCCTTGGCTTCCTTTAACATCATCAGGTTCTCTTTGGCCTCCTCACTCTTCTTTTCCCTCATGTGTTCCAGATAAGAGTGTTTGGGTATACTGGGTGGTTGTATCACGATGGTGTGTCCTGTCCATCTCCACTTTCTTTAATATTTTGTTGCACTGGTTTTTGTCAGGTTGTGTTTGTGTTGCTGCCATCAATTGTACCTATACCTTGTAGCGGTATGGCAGCTTGTGTACCCTGAATCCACTTTCTTTAATATTTTGTTGCACTGGTTTTTGTCAGGTTGTGTTTGTGTTGCTGCCATCAATTGTACCTATACCTTGTAGCGGTATGGCAGCTTGTGTACCCTGAATCCACAGAGCTATGCCAGTGGGAGATTTACTCCTGGTAGGTTCAACCAAGCTGGACTGGTCTGCGTGGGTAGGGGTCAGACAAAAGCTGGTACTCTGGTCCTCCAGGTTGGGGGTTTTAGCACAGGGCCGACACCCCTGTCTATGTAAAAAATCGCACGTTACGGAAACAACAATAAATGGAAAAACTTTGCTGCGGGACGGACATCCGGAGTCTCAGGCTCGTATGACTGACAGTGGTGAAAGCTGAAAGGAAGCCACTGGAATGAAAACGGATGCCCCAACCGCAAAACACGAAACCAGAATTGGTTTTTGGAACGTCAGAACTATGAATGAGGCAGGAAAGCTGAGACAAATCACAGCAGAGATACATATCCTGGGAATAAGCGAGAGCAGATGGACAGGTAAGGGGAGAATAAAAACAGCTACAGGGGAAACAGTACTTTATTCTGGCAGAGAGGATGGTCAGCACAACGAAGGTGTAGCCATTATCCTGAAGAAAGGAATGGAAAGGTCTTTACTGGAATGGAAACCCATCAACAACAGACTGATAAGAGCAAGACTGAGAGGGAGGTTCACCAACACCACAATTATACAATGCTATGCACCAACAAACGACAGCGATGAAGAGATCAAGGAAGAGTTCTATCAACAGGTACAAAAAGAAATGGAAACTACACCCAGGTACGATCTCATTATAGTAATGGGAGACCTAAATGCGAAAGTGGGAGCACACAATAATTATAACGAAAGAGTAATGCGGAAATGCGGCAGTGGAACAGCAAATGAGAATGGGGACAAATTAATAAGCTTCTGCAGTATTAACAACCTGGTCATCGGAGGAACACTTTTTCCACACAAGGAAGTACACAAGTTAACATGGGAATCACCAAACGGACGAGACAGAAACCAGATAGATCACATAATGATCAATGGCAGATGGAGACATGCACTACAAGACGTGAAAGTAAGAAGAGGCGCAGATGTGGGAAGTGATCATCACCTAGTAGTAGCAAGACTGAAAGTGAAACTCAGAGTTGCTGGACCATTTGCAGTCAAACAGAAAAGATACAACATCACGAAACTGAAGGATCCCCTCACCAGAAAAGCTTTCGTGGTCGACATAAAGAGAAGATATGAGATTATCAAAAGCCAGGAAAGAACAGAGAACGATGATGTTGACCAGAGATTCAACACCATCTCAACAATATACAAGGAAAGCAGCAAGTCATGCTTGGGATTCCAGGAAAGAAAGAGCCAAGACTGGATAACACCAGATACGCTAAACACCATAGCGAAGAGAAAGGAAATGAAAAGAAAGAAAACAGAAGCTAAGTCTCCCAGGTTAAAGGCAATATATAGTGAACAGTACAGTCAGCTGGACAAGGAAGTTAAATGTCAAACCCGTGCTAACAAAAGGACATTTCTGGATGACCTTGCAAGACAGGCAGAAGAGGCAGCACTGAGAAATGAACAAAGCACAGTATACAAAATAACTAAAATCATCAGTGGAAAACGAGGTGCAAACAATATTACATTAGTAAGAGATAAGCACGGAAATCTCATCACGACAGTAGAGGGACAGGAAACAAGATGGGCAGAGCATTTCAGAGAAACTCTGAATAAGGAACCACCAGAGACACAATTGAATGTTCCTGAGGCTGAAAATGATCTAGATGTTAATACAGACATCCCACAAAAAGAAGAAATCACCACAGCAATCAAAGGGTTAAAGAATGGAAAAGCTCCTGGTCATGATAACTTAAATGCAGAGCTATTTAAGACAGACCCAGAGCTAGCAGCAGAACTATTAGAACTACTATTTGCACAAGTCTGGAAAACAGGGACAACACCAACAGAGTGGAGAAAAGGAATAATTGTCAAATTGCCCAAGAAGGGAGATCTTGCAGACTGCAATAATTGAAGAGGAATAACTCTTCTCTCAGTTCCCAGCAAAATACTAGGCAGGATAATTATACAGAGAATCTCAAAAGCAGTAGACCACAAACTGAGGAAAGAACAAGCAGGATTTAGAAAGAACAGAAGATGTGTAGATCATATATTTACCCTCAGGAACATTATAGAGCAGTGCTCAGAATGGCAAAGACAGCTGTACATTAATTTCGTTGATTTTGAAAAGGCTTTTGACAGTATACATAGGGACAGTTTATGGAAAATACTGAGGGCTTATGGAATTCCAAGCTGCATAGTGTCAATCATAAAAAGCCTTTATACCAACTTTACGTGTAGCATTGGGCAGAGCAACCTAACCTTTGAAGTGAAGACAGGAGTATGACAGGGATGCCCCTTATCAACCACTCTATTTTTAACAGTCATAGACTGGGTGATGCGCCAGACAACAGAGGGCAATCCAAGAGGAATAAGATGGACTACATTTTCTACATTGGAAGATCTGGAATATGCAGATGACATTGCTCTGCTAGCACATTCACATCAACACATCCAGGAAAAAACGGATATACTTAATAAGTATAGCCAGCAGGTGGGCTTGAACATCAACCTAAAGAAGACAGAGGTCATGACGCTCAATGTGAGCAACCCTGAGCCCATATCAGTAAGGAATCAGCAACTGGAGCAGACAGATGCCTTCACATACCTAGGATGCATAGTAACACCAGACGGCGGAGCAAGCAAAGACATCAACAACAGAATGAACAAAACAAGAACAGCCTTTTTTAGTCTAAACAACATCTGGAAGTCCTCTCAGTACAGCACAAGCACAAAATTAGGATTATATCAGAGCTGTGTGCTTTCTGTGCTTCTCTATAGCACGGAGAGCTGGAGAGTTACAGAGAAGGAAATGTCGAAATTGTCCTCTTTTCACACAACATGCCTAAAAAAATTCTCCGAATCTTTTGGTTGAATACCATCACCAACCAAGATCTGCTTACTCGGAGCAAGCAAGAGGACATGCACACCATCATAGCTGGCAGACGCTGGAGCTGGGTTGGCCATGTCCTCAGAAGAGACCCCGATGCCATCACAAGAACAGCTATGCTATGGACCCCTGAAGGAAAACGAAAGAGAGGCCGACCAAAAACAACTTGGCAGAGGACTGTGGAGGCTGAGATGCAAAGAATAAACCAGAGTTGGGGCACTATACGAAGGATGGCCGCCGATCGAGCAAAGTGGAATCAATTTGTTGCTGCCCTACAAGACGCCACCAGGCGTAATGGCCACTGACTGCTTTGACGGTCGGCGGCTAAGGATCAAAGAAGAAGTGTTTGTGTTGAGCAGTCTAGTTTTATTTTCCTGGGAAGAAAGCTGCTGAGTTTCATACTGGACAGAGAGGAAGTTGAAGAAACTCTGGTTTCGTCTACTGTGGCACTAATAGCCTGAACTGTATCTCCTTCTCTATCAATGTTATTTCCCCTAATCAGGCACTAATAACCTGAACTGTATCTCCTTCTCTATCAATGTTATTTCCCCTAATCATGCACTAATAGCCTGAACTGTATCTCCTTCTCTATCAATGTTATTTCCCCTAATCTGTAAAGCTATATTTAGTCAATATTATGACCATTTATTTTTTAATGGATCTGTTTGCCTACGATTTCCTTCCTTTGTTTTGTTTTAAAATGATCTACCAAAATACTTTAAATCATTCTTTTCCTACAGTTTTGATATATTGTGTCACAAAGTCTGTTTCAGCTTACTGACAGAAGAAGTGAAAATACACAACACACCTGCATACATACATGCAAATAAACCCACACAAGCACACCACTCGATACATACACATAAATCATTTTTTTAAAATGTATCTACACTATAAATCAATCAATCAATACCCTTTAGCTCCCCAGGGAGCATAGGCCTTCAACAAACACATGCCAAGTCTTCCTGTCCTGTGCCATCCGCTCAAGTTCTTTCCAAGTTTTCCTCATCATTTTCACCTGTTTCCAGTTCTCTTCTCCATGTGTTTTTTGGTCTACCTCTGCCTCTCTTTCCCTGTGGATTCCAGAACAAGGACTGCCTTGTAATGCTATCAACAGGTTTCCTCAATGTGTGTCCTATCCATCGCCAGCGTCGTCTTCTCAACTCTTGTTCCACTGGCACTTGTCTGGTTCTTGTCATCAATTCCACATTTGTGACTTTGTCATACCATTTCAGTCCTCCTATTCTACGCAAGCACCCGTTTATAAAGTCTAGCTTTTTGGTTGTTGTTTTTGTTGTTCTCCTTGTCTCAGAGCCATACAATAGGACTGACTTCACATTTGAGTTGAAGATTCTTATTTTCGTGTTGGACTTGATTTCTCGTGTTCTCCATAGGTTTCCCAATGCAATGAAAGCTCCTCTTGCTTTTTGTATTCTTATTTTTATATCACTGTTTGTCCCTCAAACTTTGTCTATATTACTTCCAAGATATGTGTATGATTCTACATCTTTTAGTGGTGTTTCTTCAAGTTCAACCTTGTTATCATTTCCTGCATTTATTCTCATAATCTTTGTCTTTTCCCTGTGTATTTTCAGGCCCACTTGTTGTGACCTCTCATCGAGAATTTTCATTTTCTCTTGCATCTGATTATGGTTATGGGACAGAAAAGCCAAGTCATCTGCAAAATCCAGATCATCAAGTTGTTTAGTCAGATTCCATTTCTGTTGTGTGATGTCGATGTTTTCATAACCCAATCTATTGCTAGTAAGAAAAGAAATGGAGACATTAGGCATCCCTGTCTTACTCCCGTTCTAATCCTAAATGGTTCTTAAGTTGTCCTTCATGAAGAACTCTACAGTCATGTCTCCATAGGTCTTCTTTATTAAGTTAATGATCTTCATGGGAACTCCATAATGCCTCATCAATTTCCAAAGCAATTTTCTGTCTACACTGTCAAATGCCTTTTCATAGTCCACGAATCCGATGTGTAGCGGTGAATTCCATTCCAGACTTTGTTCAACTATTATTCTCAATGTGGCTATCTGGTCTGTACAGGATCTATTTTGTCAAAAATCTGCTTGCTCATCTCTCAGTTGCTTGTCTATGTATGGACTCTTTTAATCTCTCCAGGATGACTCTGTTTAATACTTTTGCTGGCACTGATAGTAACATTATTCCTCTATAATTTGTGCACTCTTGTAAATTTCCCTTCTTAGGCAACTTAACCAGATATCCTTCCTTCCATTCTGCTGGTATCTCTTCCTTTTCCCAGACTTTACCAAGTAATTTATATAACATCTCTGTAGCCGTGTCAATATCTGCTTTGATGGCCTTTGCTGGAATGCCATCAGGTCCAGACACTTTTCCATCTCCTAGAAGCTTTATGGCTTTCTTTATTTCTTCCTTCGTTGGTCTTTCACCGTTAATTTGTAGCTCTTCTTCTGCTGGCTGGATGTCCGAGGGGTTTTGTGGAGCTGGTCTATTGAGAAGGTCCTCAAAATATTCTGTCCACCTCTTCATTTGCTCTTGTATATTGCTGAGCAGTTTTCCATTCTTGTCTTTTATGAAGCAACTTGTTTGCTTGTATTTCCCCGTTAGCTTCTTTGTGTTGTTATACAGTTCTCTCATATTCCCTTTGGCTGCAGCATCTTCTGCCTCTCTTGCCAACTCCTCAATATACTTCCTCTTGTCTCTTTTGATACTTCTTTTTACTTCTTTGTTTGCTTCTGTGTACACTTCTTGAGCCTTGGCTTTGGAACTTCTGGTTTTGCTTGTTTAAATCTGCTTTCTTGTTTTTCCTGTCTTTTATCTTATTGATGGTTTCTGTTGTTATCCATGCTTTTTGTTGTCGTTCCCTTTTCCCCAGTATTTCTTCACGTCTCATTCCATACCGTTTTGATTTGCTGCCAATAGTCTTCTGTATTGTCTGCATCTTCCAGTTGTTGGAGCACCTGGAATTTGTTGGATATTGTGACCGCAAATTTGTCTCTTGTTTCTTGATTTCTTAGATGTCCTACATTAAATTGTTGTCTATAATTTTGCATTGTTGCATATCTCTTGAGTTTCATTTTTACTTTGGCTATCAGAAGGTGGTGGTCTGATGATCTAAACTTCTTGTTTATGCAGATATGATCAATCTGATTTTCTGTTCTATGGTCTGGTGATATCCATGTTGCCTTGTGTATTCTCTTATGTGGAAACATGCTTCCTCCTATAGCCAGTTGATTTGAAGCACAGAAGTTTGAGAATAGTTCCCCATTTTCATTCATTATTCCTAGCCCCTGTTTTCCCATGACTTCTTCAAAGCCGGTGTTGACTGTACCTATCTTTGCATTCATGTCACCCATCAATATTGTGATGTCCCTTCTTTTTACTTTTTCCATAATTTCCTGTAGTCTAGTATAAAATGCTTCTTTCACAGACTCTTCTTTGTCATTAGTTGGTGCATAACATTGGATGACATTTACATTTATTTTCTTTTTAGCTGTTTTAAAAGAAGCTGTTATTATTCTGGATCCAACGGCTTCCCATTCAATGAGTGCTTTCTGTGCTTCTTTAGATAACATAAGAGCTACCCCTTCACTGTGGTGTGAACTTTCGTCTTCATGTCCTGAGGACAGCCCCAATTCACCTGTGATGAGTTTCTTCCTGTCTACCCCCTTCCACTTTGTTTCACACAGTCCCAGAACCTCGATTTTATATTCCCTCATCTCTGCTGCTACTTGTGCCACTTTCCCTTGTTCGTTTAATGTCCGAACATTCCAGGTGCCAAATCTGGAAGTTCTTCTATAAGAAAGAAGGTTAGTCAGCAACACAGACTCCTTTCGGCTTTCTCTGTGTTGCATCATACGCCTCCCTGTGAGAGGACCTTCCCCTGTCTTGGATGGCTGTGTTTTATTTTCTTTAATTGACTTGTCCATGTTTGTTGTTAGCTTCTTTGTGTTGTTGTATAGGTCCCTCATATTTCCTTTTGCTGCAGCTTCCTCTGCTTCCCTTGCCAAATCATCAATATATTTCATCTTGTCTCTTTTGATGTTTCTTCTTACTTCTTTGTTTGCTTCTATGTACACTTCATGAGCCTTGGCTTTGGAGCTTCTGGTTTTGCTTCTGTTTAAATCTGCTTTCTTGTTTTTCCGTCTTCTATCTTACTAATGGTTTCTGTTGTTATCCATGCTTTGTGCTGATGTTCTCTTTTTCTCAGTACTTCTTCACGTCTCGTTCCATATATTTTTTACTTGTTGCCAGTGGTCTTCCGTATCTGTTTCATCTTCCAGCTGTTCGAGTACTTGGTATTTGTTGGATGCTGTGATTGAAAATTTTTCTCTGATTTCCTGGTTTCTTAGATATCCCACATTATACTGTTGTCTATAGCTATATGCTGTTGTAAATTTCTTGAGTTTTAATTTTGTTTTAGCCAACAGAAGATGGTGGTCTGATACAACATCTGCTTCTCTACATACTTTCACATCATGCAATGATGACCTAAACTTCTTGCTTATGCATATGTGATCAATCTGATTCTCAGTTCTGTGGTCTGGTGACATCCATGTTGCTTTATGTATTCTTTTATGTGGAAATATGCTTCCTCCTATAGCTAGTTGATTTGAAGCACAGAAGTTTGCTAATAGTTCCCCATTCTCGTTCATCATACCTAATCCCTGCTTTCCCATGATTTCTTCAAAGCCAGTGTTGTCTGTTCCTATTTTCGCATTTAGGTCCCCCATCAAAATTGTGATGTCCTTTCTTTTCTTATTGTCCAAGACACTTTGTAGTCTGGTGTAAAAGTCTTCTTTCACAGATTCTTCTTTATCGTATGTTGGTGCATAACACTGAATGATGTTTATATTTACTTTCTTTTTGGCTGATTTAAACCTTGCTGTTATAATTCGGGGTCCCATTGCTTCCCATTCTATAAGTGCCTTCTGTGCTTCCTTGGACAGCATTAGAGCTACCCCTTCACTGTGGTGGGCTCTTTCCTCCTCATGTCCTGAGGACAACACCATTTCTCCTGTGATCAATCTCCTCTTCTCTATGCCTTTCCACCGTATCTACACTATAAAGCAAGACAGATTTAGTCAATAAACTTTTAAGACATCATAAAAGAAGTGACGTGTGGACAATTCTGATAGACTAGCAAGTAACCTGCCAAAAAATAACACAAAGGGTTATGGTGTGCGATTTCTGTCATGGCCTCAGAATAGCAAAAAAATTTTCTGTATTCAGTTTCTTCTCTTCTCTTTCACAGAGCAAGTAAGCCCATCAACATTCACAGACACTTGGAAAATATAACTAACAAAAACACACTTATGAAAACATGACTGAAATTTTAACAACCTTGGAAGGCAAATGTTCTTACCACTAAACCATCTTTGGTATCTGAGGCTTTAAAAAAAAAAACTATTTTAATGATTGCCTCCCTCAGTCAGTCAATTTTGCACCTGTTTACTTGCGTCCATACTAATCAAATGATTAAAGAAATAACTTTTGATGCCATCTGAAACATGACACTTAAAAATGACACTGAAACAGGGAATCAAACATCTGACCTGCTCAATAAGTGGTAATTCCAACATCATCAACAGCTTTTGAACATAGAACCAAGGAATAAATGCATTTTAAGTTTTCTTACAGGATTTTTTTTAGAGAGATCTAATATTAATAAAAAGCAAATATTTTACACTATAAAAGATTTTAGGAGGGAAGGTAAAAATGGAATATACAAAACATTATTGTAATTAATCCAATCATGTGCTTGTAGAATTTCATGAAACTGAAAGAATAGGACTATGGTAAGACCAGTCTAAGAATGTGATTAATCTTTTAATCCTTGTTCCCTGATTATCGGGAATACCTAAAAATACTCTCTGCTGGATTCCTGGTATATCGGGAATGGAAAACACTGATGTGAAAACTGGGGTCCAAGCTAAAAATAATCAACCAATCACATTAAATTTAAGTTGTAAGTGCAGTAAATATATTCTGCAACAAATGACAGCTTTTGTTACAGCGGTTGTTGCATGTACAGAAAATATGATTATATTTTGCATGAAGCGTGCCAGTCAGGAACGAAGTGATTTGAATGGGAAAGCCCTAGGTCTAGGCTGCTTACAGTTGCTCAGCTAATATAAAATATATCATTTTCAGATGACAGGAGGGATCGAAGACACAGCAAAAGAGATGAATGCAGTCAACGACTCATAGCTTGACTGCTTGCGTCAGGGTCAGCGAACCAGAGCTGACCAAGACCCTACTCCACCTCCAAGTGGTGGTCCTGGAAACAGGCTGCATCATTGCAGTCTGGCCAAGAGAGTAGGGATCGAAGAGGGAAGGCAAACCCGGTCCCAAAAATGCCATGCAGAAGTCGGTTGTGTCAGGCCGAAAGGCGCAAATATCGCAGCTTCGCTGTAAACGGCGACACAACGCAACCAACGTCCTTTTCAGGAAGAACGAGGAAGAAGAAGAAGATGATAGAAATTGGATAAAACGTAACCTGAAAGTGACTTAGAATACAGTGATGAAGAAAGTAGAGCTGATAGTGATAACAAGCAGGATTTTAGTGACACTGTGACTGCTGCCAGGGGCAGGGCACTCAATCAGCAGGTAGTGGTTCCATCTGCTGGGCTGAATTTCATATTAAGGTGGAATACTAGTGCTATATTATAAGCAAGTACTTGTACTACTGATAATGTGCAGTGGTTTTCGTGTAATAGTTTCTGTGACGTGTGTGTGTTTTTTACACATTTTTGCTAAGAACTCAGGCACAGGGCTGGAAGGTCAAATTAGGGATGAGAAACAAATGTTACTTTCTTGTCTATCCATGTAGGAACACAACACTGCTATTTTAAAAGCTGGACAATAGTACAGCCAATGGTGCTCTGGTTGAACACATTGTTATAATTAATGAAGCCAAAGGAATTATGCTCTAAAAACATTCAAAAGTTCTGCATACAACTTATACAAACACTAGTGCATGTTAAACACACCTTGGCAACAGACATTTATGAGCTGTTTTTCAAGACACAGATAATGCTATATCAATACTGAAATTGTTTTTTTCTGCTTGATTTACTGGCCAAATTACTTTGGTCACAAACATGCTACTTTTCAATACTACTCTCATTGGTAACCAGTAGCAATATGGCACCAGAGAGAGCACTTTAACCAGAACATACAATCTATCATGAGCATTGCAATGATGAAAATCAAGACAGCCATTCAACTGAATGAACTAGTATAGATGTTTCCTATGTGTGAAACCAATCAAAGTGTTGGACAGCAGGAACAAAGTAAAGTGTGAATGAAATAGATTGCACATTAAAATCCTGCCATTAATACTTGAGCTGGCTAAAAACAAATAAATGTTAAAATATGCATTCTATAAAGTAATAAAAATTAAATGTCTGGCATTCATTAGTGGAGTTCCCACTGGACAATATTATCTAAAACATAGTATTTATTTAAAACAGATGGGGGAAAAGTTACTACCATTTTGTCAGTAAGTTTGGCACAATGTTGAGCAAGCAGACTGAAAAGATGTTAACATCATCGAGATCTAAGAGTGCACACCCATTTAATATTTCACAAAATCATATTTCTGAAAAGTAATTCACAAATTCTTTTTATTTTTAAGGACCAGGAGAACTTTTATTCCTGGGTGTTCTTGTGCAACACAACAAATAGCATGCACTTCATCCATTAAAAACTATGGCTACTTGGTCTCAACAATGGAACATCACTGTTCCATGATGCGTTTAGGAGCTGCATATTATTTTGTTTTGCTTTCCTGGTAGTGTCAGTTAAATTAATGTAATATGAAAACCAAGAAATTTAATAAATTAAAATGGTAAGACATATTCTCTTTGTGCTGATGGAAAATGTATCCTCAGGGCTGTTGAAAATGCACACATATTCAACCCACAATTCTGATTTGGCTTCTGATCAATACATGCACATTTAGAAAACAATTTTTCAACAATACATGGCAAAAAAGCCAAATTAATTTGTCAGACTGAAAAGGGCAGAGAGGGTTTGGATGATCAAATTATCTCCTGTTGCAATACTCCTTATCAAATTTATAACCACAGCATATAGGGCAATTTAGCGAGGTTGAAGAGGGATAATATTAGGAATCCCAGTCAGGTCTATAGGTGATGTTTCACAATTTTACAATAACAATTTGTTAATTTCATCAGTGACATAGAAAGGCTCATTAACTGTCTTTGTTAGAAGTTTGTTCATTACTGCAGAATAAAAGCTTAGGTTGTGTGAGCTGCAGAACAAATACATGTTACATTTGACTGTTTATATTCAGCATAAATAAAAACTCCTTCACAGAAACGATCTGTTATCAGTGACAAATGGAGTGCCACAACACAAAAACTTTCAGGCAGATCAATGTTTTGGTATTTAATTTATATGACAAACATAAATGTCCAGAAATAGGTTGTGCACAAATTTTTAAAAATGCAAATGCATTTTACAACACGTTACAGCGGTACAATAATTAAGCAACAGCATTCATCGTAGAGAGAGAGAGAGAGAGAGAGGAAGCTAAGTAAAGCTCAAATGTCATTCTGAAACTTGGCAAAAAAATCTAACACCACATGAGCTCACAATCATCTTGGATCCTAGTCTCCCATTTCTCACTAAGCACTTATCACCATGACCATCAAATCATGAGACTTTCCTACCTGTGAATTTAACAGAGAAAACCAAAACCATCTGAAATCTGGAGATGGTGTAAATGGCAATTCCACAGTGTCAAGAATATATGCAAAGTTTAGCAATTTGAAACCGTTGATGATCTCTCATCAAGTTACGTTGCTTTTTGTGTATGCTTTTTTTGGCAACAGCAAGTAAGGCTACCCTGCGGCATTTCTTACTGTCAAATTCAACCATATACTGCAGCTTGCTGGTAAACACATCTTAGAATGTTAAGGTCAGAATTGGCCAGTCTCATCACCTTCAACATCCAGATAGTAAGTGTGGTAAACATTAGTGGCTAGAATGCCAAAGGTGCCTGTTCAGTTTCATAATTTTTCGACAATAAGATTACGAACACGTGAACGCTAAGAGCAAGAATGTGTTTCACAGCAAATTGTCACATGACACTGAACACATCATTATAATCTGTCAAGCTTAAAAGAGTCCTCAATAGCTGGATCTGCCACTAGACTGGCTTCAGTCAGCATCTGAATCTCTTCAAAGTCTAAAGGGTCAAGGCCAGCTTTGAATGCCTCATCATTTGTAAGAAAGTCTGCATCAAAGCTGTCTGTCATGCCTGTGATAGCATTCCCCAAATCTTTGGCGAAGTCAAATGGCAGTCTGTACATGTCATCAGCTCCTGTGGAAGTTAGGAAACATTTTAGGCCATGAGGGTAGTCACTCAACTATTTGTTTCCAATTTAAGGAAAAAAAAAACAAAAAAAAACTACAGAATATCACTCCAGTTATACTAGTTCTGTACTCGGTTAACAAGAGCTACACCGATTTAATAAGGCAGAAGTACCCAAACACACACAAAATGAAAATAAAAATGACTGTGTTGCATAGAAAAGCATATTCCATTATTGTCCCTCCAGGAGCTTAAGGTCATCACTGTAGTTGCCACCAAGCAGAAGCTTAAGGTCATCACTGTAGTTGCCACCAAGCAGAAGCTTAAGGTCAGCACTGTAGTTGCCACCAAGCAGACGCCTGTGCCAAAGCACTTTATATACTCTTGCAGTGCTGGTTTATATAGAAATATGCCCTTACATGATGGAACTGTCAGACTTCACCCCAATCACCTCTTAAAACGTGCCTGGTGAGAGCAGTCGTCTTATTCTTTAGGCATCATTTTAAAGAAACCCGTTTTAAGATGTTACAAAACCTTGATCTCTCATTTTCTCTATTTACAAACCTTATTTTCCACTCGACGTTTTCCAGGGTCCTCTATTCCTCATGTCTAATGAAGGTTGCCTGCCTTCTCCTTACCTTTGTGACTATATTTCTTGTTCATTAGATAGTCTTCATTTATTAATTTAGCTATCCATGGAAACCTTATTCATTTTCTGATAATCACATCTTGTAAGTATCAGTGGGAAATGGTCATTTTTATTTATTTTTTAAATGACACTTAGTGTTGAAATATTTAAAAATTAATATCAGAAACACCAAAAGATATAATATTGGTAATGAAACATGCATCAGAAAAAGATACTCCACCTTCAGTGGCCTATTTTGAAATTATTTTTGACAGAGAAGTTTTAACACACATGGATTTCTTGCAGTATGAAATGGCTAGTTGTCAATGCTTTGATGATGGTGCAAACATGGTGTTATACTGATGACAGATCTATCACCGGAGGTAGAAATGCTGCTCTGATAATGATGGTCATCTAGTTAGTACAAACTCCAAATGGTAATTCAAGAACAAGAATTATTTATATTACTTTACAAAGTTAATAGTAAAGCAAGTTCCATACTAATGGATCACCGTGAATTCTTAACATTAGTTACTGAAGTGAACAATTCTTCAGGTTGCATTAAGCCCATATAATCCAGCAGAAATGTATGAAGAATATTAGTTCCATACGACATGGTCTGCCTCATGTAGTTCCCATGGTCTCTGAAGAGACAATGAAAAAAACAGGACTACTGCACCCTCAGACATTTCATACAAGGCAACTAACATAAGGTTGTCCAAAGAGCTGACAACCTCATCATGTAAAACAAATAGCCACAGAAACCATCACTGCAAGAGTATGTGAATGCTTGGTGCAGGCTTTCCTCAGGGAGATCAGCTGCAGGCAGTGGTGGCTCCATGTTTCATAAGGAATACAAAGGAAAACGATGATGATATGGTCCCACATAATGGTTAACTTCTTCATTCACTCTCACATAACCACATCGATTTCTCTCACCAACGTTGTTGGTCTGTCTGAGGCTTCGCTCATTGCCATACAGTTTCTCCCTCAATCTTCCCTAAAATAGACTTGTGAAGGCCATGCCATCAATTTTCTCAACTATTAGCTGATGTGTCCATTAAGACAGACAAAACAGAACTGCCGAAAGTGAAGGTTAGTGACAACCACTAAGACAGACAACACAGAACCATCGACAGTGAAGGTTAGTGACAAAACACTAAGACACAAAACAGAACTGTCGACAGTGAAGGTTAGTGACAACCACTAAGACAGACAAAACAGAACCATCGACAGTGAAGGTAAGTGACAACCACTAAAACAGACAAATCAGAATCGCCGTCTGGGAAGGTTAGTGACAACCACTAAGACAGACAAAACAGAACCGCTGACAGTGAAGGTTAGCGACAACCACTGACAGACAAAACAGAACCGCCGACAGTGAAGGTTAGCGACAACCACTAAGACAGACAAAACAGAACCGCCGACACTGAAGGTTAGTGACAATCACTATGACAGACAAAACAGAACCATCAACAGTGAAAGTTAGTGACAACAACTAAAACAGAACCGCTGACAGTGAAGGTTAGTAACAACCACTAAAACAGACAAAATAGAACTGTCGACAGTGAAGGTTAGTGACAACCACTAAGACAGACAAAACAGAACCGTCAACAGTGAAGGTTAGTAACAACAACTAAAACAGACAAAACAGAACCGTCGACAGTGAAGGTTAGTGACAAACACTAAAACAGACACAACAGAACCGTCAACAGTGAAGGTTAGTGTCAACCACTAAGACAGACAAAACAGAACCGTCGACAGTGAAGGTTAGCGACAACCACTAAGACAGACAAAACAGAACCGCCGACAATGAAGGTTAGTGACAACCACTAAAACAGACAAAACAGAACCACCGACAGTGAAGGTTAGTGACAATCACTAAGACAGACAAAACAGAACCGCTGACAGTGAAGGTTAGTGACAACCACTAAGACAGACAAAACAGAACCGTCGTCTGAGAAGGTTAGTGACAATCTGACAAGTATCACTGTGCTTGTAAGTTCAATGTCCACTGTCCTTTAACATAGTTCAATCATCATCATCATTTCCCTTTTCATTCCTGATGGAGCATGCAGCCACCAATTGAAGCTGGTTCCGTTGCAAGAAACCTCACCAAACATTCACATGTGCTTGCAGCGTTGGTTTCTGTACCAATTTTTTGTTTTACTCGAGATCGCCAGCCCTTACTCATAATTTTTATTTCTTTTTTTGTACCTAATCAGTTTCCTATTCTGGCTTTATGTAGTAGCAAACTTGTGCTAGCATCTAGTTTAACTTGTAAACAATGAACTTTTCAAAGAATTAACAGCGTTTTTTGATGCTATGGTACAGTGAGGACATTCATGTCTTTATATGACAACATTTGTAAGGAATCAATACCCTTTAGCTCCCTGAGGAGCATAGGTCTTCAACAAAAACATGTCAAGTCTTCCTGCCCTGTGCCATCTGCTCAAGTTCTTTCCATGTTTTCCTATCGTTTTCACTTCTGTATCCAGTTCTCTTCTCCATGTGTTTTTTGGTCTACCTCTGCCTCTCTTTCCCTGTGGATTCCAGAACAAGGACTGCCTTGTAATGCCATCAACAGGTTTCCTCAATGTGTGTCCTATCCATCGCCAGCGTCTTCTTCTCAACTCTTGTTCCACTTGCACTTGTCTGGTTCTTGTCATCAATTCCACATTTGTGACTTTGTCATACCATTTCAGTCCTTCTATTCTACGCAAATTTATAAACGGGTGCTTGCACAGAATTTGTAAGGAAACAACCACATTATGTTAACAATTTTCTCTTTTAATGTACTCTCTTATAATGCCTAAGAGAATGAAATAACAGTCATGGCATACACAGTAACATACCTGTAAGAATAATGTCTGGGATTTTGCTGCTAGAAGTGGGTGAGGACAGAGAGTTTTGCTGATTCATGTGTTGATAGTTTTGGGCTGATGACATAGTGCACTGACTGTTACACTGTCCGCTAGCCATCACATCAATAGGTCCCAAAAAGTGAGGCTGAAAGATGTCATCAGCACTGGACATTGCCAACAAGGCTGCCTGTTTTGAGTAGAAAAGACATCTGTAAGAAAATCAGGGATTTCTTCTGAATTTGCTGGAATCTAAAGAAATACTGCAGTCTTTATAGTGTTCTGTACCAGGAAGTCTTTAGGTTTTATTCAGCCACTTAAGCGAAAGCTAATTCACAGCTGATATAAAATAAACAGTTAACATGTACATTTGTGATTTAAAAAAACAAAACAATTTTGCCTCGTTTTGGCGAGGTGCGTCCTGTTCAATCTAGTCGGTTATATATTTTTTTTTCTTAACCAGCGGCACTTTGGCTTTCAGCCCTTCGGCCCAATGACATGTCATTGCGAGGCTGGGGAACCTGAGGACTTTCCTTCCAACCCGGTCAGGAGCTTCGCTCCTTCCCATCCACAGAGGGTTTATCACAGGAGCCGTTCAGGTTATTCAGTCAAATTTCCGGTCGGAAACATTCCTTCAAACGCTGACGCCCGGGTTTGAACCATGAACACCTGGTCGCCAGTACAACGCCGAAGCCATTACACCAGCGCGGCTCCCAGTCGGTTATATAAGGGCACATCTCAAAATATAAAAGACCTTCAGGTCTGATGTAAGTTAAACATTTGTGCTTAATTATCTCATAATGTATATACAATTGTTGTAAATTAGCTCAGTTTTGTAAAGCTTTATATGCAACAAATTTGTTTTGTGTAAAGTGCAGCTGTGAGGAAATCTGACTATAATGAAACAGGTGGATCTGGAATGTTCCAACACTAAACAAAGATAGACTTGCACAGGTGGCAGCAGAAATGAAAAGTATAAAATGGACATCATTTGACTGTGCAAAGGAAGATGTAAGGGAACAGAAAAGAAGTATCTGAACACAAAATACAGTGCTTTTCTCAGGTCATGAGAAAGAAAGTGTACATTACTGAAGGTCTGACTCTAATGCTGTCAAAGGAAGCACAGAAGGCACTTACAGAATGGGAAGCAAAGGGACCCAGACTAATATCAGCAAGATTCAGAACTGTCAAAAGGAAAATAAAGATAATATCATCAAATGTTATGCACCAATTAATGGCACCATCTGGATAAATTATAAATAATTTATTCTATACCTAAAAAAAAAAGTCAATGGTCTCCAGAATTTGGAGCTCAGTTATCATCATTTCCAATTATGCAGCAAGGAAATACCACTGCAGCTGGGCCCATTGGAGGGAGCCTGCATCAAAGAATTCATCTGCTCCTGCAGTAGTGGCTTGTGTAATAATTTGTTTTACATGATGAGGTCTGCCCACCACATGCACCACCTCACATTAGTCACAACATGACTGACTAAACAGCAGTCCTATTCTTTCTTTATTCCCTCAGAGACCTCTTGGAATTATATTACTATTCTTTATTCCCTCAGAGACCTCTTGGAATTATATTCCTATTCTTTATTCCCTCCGAGACCTCTTGGAATTATACGGTAACAGAATAATAAAACTATTGTACAAAATCCTGAAAATATGAAAAAAGTCAGAGTGCTCAATCCTGAATATATGCAAAAGTCCTAGTGCTCAATCCTGAAAATACGAGAAAAGTCTGAGTACTCAAGCTAGGATTAAATTAAAAGAATGCATTGCATTGTGGACATTTAAAGACAGCAGTTGTGTATGAAAACTGAGATGGTTTGGCCATGTCTGCAGAATGGGAGAAGATCGGCTACCACGACAAGCATGGGAAACAAACAGCCAGGGATCCAGACCCCAGGATGACCCAGAGTTCGCTGGGAGGATAACATTAGACAATCTTTGAAGGACTGAGGACTAGAATGGAACCAGGCCAGGAGGAAGACAGCCGATGGGATAGTCTGGCGCTCTCTCTTCCAAACTTCTACACCTCACGGTAGAAGGGGAACGACTAAGTAAGTAAGTTTTGTATGAATCTCCTGACAGCCATACCTTTGAGTACTGTAATTCTTGTCCTGGCTGTTGAATGAAGGCCATGCTGTTCATATTACTATTGTTGCTATTAATAATAATAATAAATTCTTTAAGCGCCAAACACGGCGCATAAGGCAGAAACCAGTGCTCTCCAGGTTGTTCGTTGTGACGCCACTCCTCTTAGCTCTTGCACATTATTTAGGCCCAACGTTCTTCCTTCTCTTATTATTGTTCTTCTGAGTGTTTCTTTTGGTCTTCCTTTTTTCCGCTTACCCTCAGGAACCCAAGTGAGCGCCTGTAGTGGTATTCTGTTGTTTTGCATTCGTAGGACATGACCGATATATGACCATCGTCTTTTCCTTATATAGTCGGAGACATATTTCTGCCTAGAGTCTTCTCTTATTTGTCGATTAGTCTTGAATTCTTTCCAACTGATGTTCATGAGTTTTCTAAGACATTTGTTCTCGAATGTATTCAGCTTGTTCTCCAATGATTTTGTTATTTTCCAACTCTCACAGCCGTATGTTAACACTGAGATAACATTTGAATTAAACAGACGAAGCTTGGTATGTATATTCAATGATCGTAATTTCCAAATGTTAGATAATCTATTGAAGGCGCTAGCTGCCAAAGCAATTCTAGTATGGATTTCTCTTGTTGTGTCACCATCCTGAGTCATTTTACTGCCTAAATAATTGAAACTTTCAACTTTCTGTAGTTTTTCCCCGTTCAAGATGATATCAAAGGTCTCGTTAGAAAAGTTCATAGCTTTAGTTTTAGAGGCATTTATTTGGAGACCAATTTTAACCGAGAGATGACACAAATTATTTGTTGCTATTAGAACTAACTAAACCAGTCATTAGTGGTCATAATGGTTGAACCAAGAGTGGTGCAGTTTGCTTGAGAGAGACTGAGGAAAAGACAGGCCAGACTTATCTATCAGCTGTTGTGAGATAAATCATACCTCTTTTCATAGATCAATCAATCAATACCTATCAGCTCCCTGTAGAGTACAGGTCCTCAACAAAATCATGCCAAGCCTTCAGGACTATACCACCTGTTTTTGCTCTTTGCATGACTTCTTCATCCATGTCAAGTGTCTCCAGTTCTCTTCTCCATGTGTATTTTTTTACCTCTGTTTTTCTTACCCTGGACATTCCAGAGCAGGGACTTCTTTGCAATGTTATCAACTGGTTTTCTAATTGTGTCCTATCCAACACCAGCATCTTCTCTCCACTTCCAATAGCATTTGGTTCTTTCCATCAGTTCCACATTAGTGATCTTATCATACCATTTCAATCCTTCTATTCTCTTTTCTACCAGGCAGGTCAAAGGAGATAACTAATGAGAATTGTGGATAGCTACCCCAACATGTAGAAACTTAGTAACAAAAACCTCAAGCAGACTGTGAACAAGTCATAAAAATCTAGTCACATTACTTCTCCAGGATGAATGAATCAGTCCAACAAGAGTACAATGACATTATATGGAGAAAGCCCGAATCTAGATGGCTAATCCACTCTTTCTCCGCAAAAAATTTTCTTACCTGGCATTTGGAATGTTAGGACACAGTATGAGCAAAGCAGAACTGCACAGGTTACAGCAGAATTGTAATTGATAAAATTAGCATGGAAGCGAGCAGGTAAAGAAAAACTGAATACAGTACTGTTCTCAGGGCAAGAGGAAGAAAGCTCAACTCAACATTAGATCAATACAGAAAGCTATGTTAAGAAACTCTGAATAAAATATAATAATGTAGAATTATTTGGAATGTGTTGATTGGACTGAGGACAATGGAAAGGTAAACTGGAAGCCACACATCAAGTACAAAGGGTCCTTTCAGTTTACCAAAACATGTTTCGCATTTTCAACGTATTTCAAAACCATGACTTGTTGTTGGGTTCTGTGCTAAAAAATCATTTCTTGAAAAAATTTCAGAACAAGGATGATTATGCATTAGAAGAATTTTTGTGTGTATTATTTTTTAGCATGTTTCAGTGGATAAGTGGAAAGCATATAATAATAACATTTCATTGCACCTCAGCTCCCTAATGAGAATAAACCTTTAACTAACTCAAGCCCAGCCATTCTGTCCTGTGTCATCTATAAGAGATATTTCCATGTCTTTTTATCCCTTTCGTGTCTCTAATTCCCTTCTCCTTTTGTTTTTTGGCCTGTCTCTATTTTTCTTACCCTGGAAATTCCAAGTCAGATACCCATTTTACAGCTAGGTAGACTAGGTCATGATGTTACCAGGTCAACCCAATCAAATCAATACCCTTTAGCTCCCCAAGAAACACATGTCAAGCCCTTCCTGTCACGTGACATCAGCTCAAGCTCTTTCCACACCTTCCTCATTATTTTCAACTCCAGTTCTCTTCTGTGTTTTTTGGTCTACCTCTGCCTCTCTTACCCTGGGGGTTCCAGAACTAGGACTACCTGGTAATGCTATCAACAAGTTTCCTCAATGTGTGTCCTATCCATCACCGGAGTCTTCTTCTCATCTCTTGTTCCACTGACTGTGTCTGGTTCTTGTGATCAGGCCAACCAAGAACACGATTAATGACGTGAGACGCAAGCGCTCTAACCACTCTCTAAATCAGATGCTCCCTTATGAATACAAACAAGCTATAATAAAATAATAGCTTGGAGACGCTCATCACATTAAGAAAGGCTGAGGAAAATATTGCTTACCATATTAAACTGTTCAAACTGATGCTGCAGGGCATTGGTCTGCTGCTGCTGTTGCTGTTGAATGTAATAAGCATCACTAAAGGTACAGTTGACCACCTGGTTGGTGGGGGCTATTCCTGGTGATTGAACAGGACTGTATGAAGAAGCAGAATGGGGCGAGGTGGGTGACTGGCAGTTAGAATCTGAGACACTATTTCGATACTGCGTCATGGACACCTGGAAAGTTGGAATGGGCAGTGGTAACTAATATAAATATAAACAACAAAGAGCTCACTTCTAGTATAATAATAATTTGATATGACTCTTTAGATACTTTAGGCCACACCTCAAAAATTAAGGTCCAGAATGGAAACAAGAACATCACCTTGTTTTGAACAGCAAATAAAAGTAAAATGGAGAATGCTAAGAAATGCCAGGTTACATGGGGACATGGGCTTCATTTTTATTATAATACATAATAATAGCCCCTTCAGTCATAACTGACTATGGGAAACATAATATAAATAAACTAGTGTAAAAGCCCGTCATAAGACAGGAATTAAATTCAAAAGCACCAATACCTAATGGCAATTTTACTTATTCAAAAGTATTTAAAAAAAACCACTGTGCATCACCACAGTACACGAACTACGTAGCAGCAGCGAGGATCCCAATGTGTGTATACAGGATCACACATTCTATAAATATATTTTTGTGCACACTGTCATTTGCGCATTCTTCTTTGGTAAGTGTTACTATTTTCGGGAGAGTACATATAAGGGAAACAATACAATTAATGTCTAACTTTCAACCAAAGTTGCATCCCTTAGCGTTACGCACTGACAGAAAAAGCTGGGATTTTATATATAGGATATATTATCCTTACACATTATAAAGCATGCAGCCACCACTGTAACTGCCCCACTGCAGGAAGCAAAGCATTCATGTGCTCTTGCAGTGTGGTTTATGTAGCAACTTGTTTTGCATGAAGTTGCCAGCCCTGAAGAATCTCAAATTGGTCACCTTTTACAGCGTGGGTCAGAGAGCAGTTATCCTACTCTTTCTTTGCCCTTTCAGAGACCCTCACATAAATATACACAGATATTAAATAAGCAAGATATAGGTGTTAAAAAGAGTCTGAGCACAGGTATGAAAACAAGGGAGTGATCATACACTTCACATATTTGCCATATTTAAAATCTAGCCAGAAATAAACTGTCAATGTAGATTAGTTGAACATTAGGGACTAATCAGAATTATGATTGTATTTTACTCCAGAATTTTGTAACTGGTCACATTATTGGTTAATCTTGTTTTCCTACAGTTGCGGTTCATGTCCCTTAATGCAGGTTAAGGTGAACTTTTCTTGTTCAATATTGTTATTTTTTGTTTGCTGTGTAAATTATTTTTGTGTTTTGAAAGTGTCATCGAGTGTCATCTAGCCATTTTCAATACAAAGAAGCAATACAATCTGATCAGAAATGTTAAAATGATGAACAGCATGTGCTGAGAAAGGAGAAAAGAGAGAAAGAATATGTAAGTGTGAGTGTGTGACAGATTCAGAATGTGAGATACAAGGGAAATTTGTGTGATGGAAAGTGTGTAAGAAACTGAATATGTGTGAGCATTTCAAAGTAGGGAATGTAAATGAGTGTGTGGAAGGATAAGGTGTGTGAAGTATACAAATGTGTATGTCAGATGGATATGTTAAAAATATCAACCATAAGCCAACAGGCAATAAAATTACCAAGCGAACTGCAAGGTATTTCAAACTGACTGGGACAAAAAAAACCACTACTTCCGAGAGGCATATCCCAGGTAAAACACCGTACCAATGCCATACTTCTGACTTTTTCAGAATATACAACCACGCCATATTGTTCCAAAAGGGCACTGACTATTTACCATGCTTTTTAGCTGTATAATTTTCTTTACCACTATTTGATACTGGAACGGTTAATTTGTTATGGTAATATTTCACAATCTTCGAAAAAAAAAAGACATATAACTTAATGTTTGCAATTAAATGATTTATACAGCTTTAGCAAAAACTTGATTAACTAATGATTCATATTTATAAAATATAGGATTTAAAAAAAACCTTAAATAAAATTAAAACTGCAATTTAATATAAATGTGCAACACAGTTAAACATAGATCACTGTCCAAGGACTTATCTTCCTAAATTTTTAACTCTGTACATACTGCATTTGTTTGTGTACATACTGCAACATATTGGGTGAATTGAGGATCTTACAATATGCAGAAGAGAAAAGGAAACATACAAAGGAACACCAGGCAAAACGCAATTAGGGGCATTACCTCAAGGGTGCATTATCCCCATAGTCAGTTATGACTGGAGGAGGCTAGTACACTACTTCTGCAAAGTTCAGGTTTCTAACATACAAACTCTATGTCTGCTTAAGATGGCCAAACATCCATCAATCAATCAACACCCTTCAGTTCCCTCAGGAGCACTGGCCTTCAACAAACTTATGCCAGGTCCTGCTGTGTGCCATCAGATTCAGGTCTTTCCATGCCTTCCTCACCGTTTTCATTTCTGTCTCCAGTTCTTTGGTCCATCTCTACTTCTCTTACCCTCAAGATTACAGAACAAGGATGCCTGGTAATGATATCAACAAGTTTGCTCAATGTGTGTGTAGAAGGTGAATAATTCTCTCCAAGATACGTAGAAGGTAGAAATTCTGGCACTTGAAGTGTAGAGTATCACCACTAGACACCAGAGATGATGAAGGCGGAGAAGTATGGTGTCTTTGGTCTGGTTTGTGTATATGATGTAGATGTGAAGTCAAACAGGTAGCAGTAAAGGTAGAGTCCACACAGGACGTCACATAAACTCACGACGTAGAAAGTCAATGAACGTTGTAACTGCTAGTGACGTTTCCATCATTTATTGGGACGCCACAATGACAAGATGTGTAGACATTAACATGTAGGTACATCATAGGTACTGTAGAACAGTCATCATTATATCGACATAGTCAGCACAACATTTGACAGCAGACAGCATAATAATGGTGAATCAAATCATGGGCTTCAATGCATCATAATCGACTGTAAATGTATTCAGGTGTGGAAACCATCATCCTTTTCTATAACAGCCGATATATATATAAATGTAGGAGATTAAATCCCTTCTCCTTTTCTGACCTCCAGCAAGACAGGCATGACTTCTGGAGTATCAAGTAATGTCCTCTAATTTCCTTTAATAACAACGGTATCAAACCTAAACTGACGTGGAACCGCCAGAGCAGCAAAGTCCAACAAGCAGATAGCCTTTAGGACATGCATCTACCCGATGCATAACAACATGGTGATTCGTGAGTTGAAAACTTCTCATAACGTAGACTCTTTCCCGCCCAGGGAAAGTTGGCAACTAGGCACAAAATGTCAATCATAAAAGTTAGCGACAATGATAATCAAGTAGAGCAATTACCTTCTCTTCAGGAATAAATACACAACTCACTCGCCTCCAGGCGCTTTGAATCACAAAGGGAAAATCGTCTGAAATAAACTATCAGTATAAGAGGACTTCCATATTCCCCGACAATATGAGCACAGACGCTGAAACGCGTCTAGCTCTCTCGACAAAATCTGCGACACTCCCGGGCGGAAGCTTGTACAAAACCCACAACCAAAAAACAGACATGCGCAGAAACGTTCGATTTGAATACAATTCACACAACCCCGAAGCTATGGGCATATTCTAAGAACGACACTTAAAATCGAGCCTTATAAGGATAGGAAATGACTATCGACGCAGGTTGCCAAACGTTTACAAGAAAAGTGGGCCTGAGCGCTCCATAAATGGACATGACCCAAGATCGGTCAAACCACAATACCGAAGGGCATAAGAACAGGTAACCACTTAAAGTAAAAAGTAACTTCAATTCCAAGAGTTATATACCTTGCATTAGAAAAATTGAGTACACAGATACCATAGCAAAATTCTTATGCGTAACAGTGTGTACAACCCATCATCAAGTAATGATATCAACAAGTTTGTTCAATGTGTGTACAACCCATCATCAGCGTCTTCTTCTCATCTCCTGTTCCACTGGCATTTGTCTGGTTCTTGTCATCAGTTCCACATTGGTGATCTTGTCATACCATTTCAATCCTTCTGTTTTATGCAAGCATCCATTTATGAAAGTATGTAACTTCTTGAATATGGCCAAATATATCCACATTATGTTCAAAAAAGTAAAAATCACACACTAAAATTCCCAAGCATTTTTGAAACACATATTTCAAATTATTAATTAGTATAGTTAAAATAGTTTGCACTGGCTTCCTTGCTCGGTGGTCTATGTTTCGATCCCCAGATGAGGTGGGATTTTTTTAGGCCACAAACGGCTCCTGAGTCGACCCAGCCCCAATTGGGTACCTGAGCAACTTCTGGGAAGGTTAAGGCGGCCGGCGTGATGCTGACCACATCACCCCTAATGTGCCGATGGTCAAGAAAATATGGGCCTAACACCATATTCCCAATATGCCTCAATGGGCGTGTAACGGGATCCTTTACCTCTTTTTTTACCCATAGTTAAAGAGCCAAGGATAGAAAAAACAACATACTTTTTTAATTTAAAAAATTGGTTAATAAACAAAAAATAATTTGGACGTTTTTGTGTAAAACAGAATAAAAAAGATAATTTTTTCTGTATCCTAAACGACAAGCAATTTCAAAGACTTCTTTTAAAAATCAATAAGCACTGAGTTGTAATGTTATCTATGTGAACATTCGCATATTTAAATATGTTGAGGGAAAGAATCAGTTAGCATACCAGTAATTGCAATATCATGCATATTAAAAGTTGTTTGCGCAGTCTTAAAATCCACAATCATAATTATTTCTAAGGCGTAAAAAGATGTAACAGATGCATGTATTTTAAATTGCATAGTCACTGACAATATTAGGAAACATTTGGCACATTCAAAGTGGCAATAATATGCCTATTTAATGAGCTAACTTGTAAAATTAATTCACATTTTGTAAATGTTTGCAGTACATATTAAACATCACTTTAAGATGTCAGAATATTATGAGACTTAACAGATACATGAGCCGTGATAGCGCACTGGTTAGTGCACTGGCTTCTTTGCTTGGTGGTTTTTTTTTTACCGCAAACGGCTCCGTGGTCTACCCAGCCTAAAAAATTGGGTACCAGAGCAACTCTAGGAAGGTTAAAGCCGGCGTGATGTTGACCACATCACCCCTAGTGTGCCGATGGTCAAGAAAATATGGGCCTAACACCATATTCCCAATTTGCCTGAATGGGCGTGTAACGGGATTCTTTACCTTTACAGATACATGTATTTATGTAATAGATTGCATCTGCTGTAATAAATGACAACATTTTGAACATGCTTACTTCATGCACATACAGACTAATCAGGAACATCTGTTTAAAGGTAATATACATATTTATTGAGGAAACTTGTTGATAGCCTTACAAGGCAGCCCTTGTTCTGGAATCCCCAGGGTAAGAGAGGCAGAGGTAGACCAAAATACAAATGGAGGAGAAAACTGGAGACAGAAATGACAAGGATGAGAAAAACTTGAGCTGATGGCACATGACAGGAGGATTTGGCAAGTGTTTGTTGAAAGCCTATGCTCCATGGGAAGCTGAAAGGTACTGATTGGTATACGTATTTCCATAAAGAGGAGGGAACTGGAGACAGACTCAAAAGGGATGAAGACATGGACAATCTTAAACAGATGTCACAGGATAGGAAGGCTTGGTGTGCTACTTGTTAAGGGCCTATGCTCAGCAGGAGCCGAAGGGTAAAGAATGGAATATACATGTCTGTGAACTAGTTGGATTTTGTTTGCTGTTACATGAAGAGTCGCAGGCATTAGAAGACATTTTTTTCTCTCTGTTAGTTCTCACTTATTTTCCAACACTTCACATTGTATTCATAAATTATGATTATATATTAATAAAATTTATGTTGTAAACTTTATATAATAATTTGTGTTTAAAGATTAAATCACTTAGTAACATAACTATGTTAAAGTTTAAACCCAATCTATAATATACTAGCAATAGCCATGTTCACATTTATTTACTGTTTTTTTTTTTTTCAGTTCTCGATAAATATCAGACAATCACTGTGCAAAGTTTATAGACATGAACTGTGACTTTCGGAAAGCATGACTGATGCGATTAAAGTACAATCTTAATTCTGATTGACTGCTGAGTTTCAACTCACTGACAGAATATTTTTTTGGCTAAATTTTTAAAGATGGCAAGAATGTGAAATGCATGAATACTCCATGTTTTCATACTGACATGCTTTTAAACATCTACATCTCATTTATTACTTGTGCAATTCGTGAAAAATGTGCATAGATCGACAGTTTATTTATTCCTGGTTCTTTATGAAGTAAATATGAAGTGGTTTTTTTTGTTTGTTTTGTTTTTGCATACAAACTCTGCCCCGTGTAGTTCATGGGGGTCTCTGAGGAGACAAAGGGCATCGCACGGCGACTAATATGAAGTTGCACATGGGGCTCGCAACCTCATTTTGTAAAATAAATTACTACAGAAACCACCGCTTCAAGAGCACATTGTTTTGGTGCAGGTTTCCTGCAAAGAGACAGCTGTACTGGTGGCTCCATGCTCTATAGGGAGCCAACGGAAACATTAATAAAAATGTTGTATTCTATTGCAAGGTTATGTGCATTAGCTGCCAGTAATTGAAAAGTTTCCCAAGAGACCAGGCTCCATTTAGACATGCTACACAAAATCAGCAAGTTGCATGAAATAATAATCACTTAAACATATTCTGTGGTTCCTACTTAATTCTTTATGCTTTATTCTCAGTATACATTTAACTGCCTCCAATGATTTTCTTCCAGGGTTTAAAACTGATATTTTGGTTTTCAGATTTGTTTCCTTTTACAGATGTTCTGAAATGTTACCAACCAAATGTCATTTGGTGTTGAAATGGTCATACCCACTACCTCTGGCCAGACCTTGCAAGGTGCTTGAAGACCATGCATGAATTATTTGAAGAAATTCTGGATGAAGAAACTGTTTCCGACTGTAGTGATAATGAAGATGAATCAGATCAGTGCTCCGCAACCAGTGTGCCATGTGCACACGATGTCTGTCTGGTCTGCCGTGATACAAGGCAGAATGCACCATATCATGGTATATAAAATTACATGTAATGGTAAAATGTTACAAAAGAAAAGTCGCACGTACAATTTTACAAATAATAAGTTGAGTTATCATCATCCACCAATCCATCACAAAAAATTAGGAAGCGTTTTCTTATGACTGCATCAAATTTGTTAATACAGGGTGTCCATAAAAGATTGTACCCTTTTCAAAAAATTTATTCTCTACCCCATGACGTGGTAGGAGGATGCTTTCTATCACAAAAGTAAGATAATCTCTGCAAGTTTTTAAGCATACTTTACAAAGACTCAAAAAAGTGCGCATGCGCGCAGCGGGTATTTCAAGTGAAACATTTGCAGTTGAGTTGCAACCAGTAATTGTTACATGTCTCTCAACACACTGGTCAAGTAGGTGAAAAAAAAAGAAATAGGTACATTCTTTTTTAGTCTTTGTAAGGTATGCTTAAAAACTTGCAGAAATTATCTTACTTTTGTGATAGAAAGCATCCTCATACCACATCATGGGCCTGAAAATACATTTTTTGAAAAGGGTACAATCTTTTATGGACACCCTGTATTTGCCATACCCCACAGTGTGCCATGGAATTTCGAAAGGCATTTAAAGTGTGCCATGAAATGAAAAATGTTGTGGAGCACTGAATTAGATTATCAGTAGACTTAAATGACTCTGCAGATGATGTTGTCAGGCCTGATGTTGAGAATGAAGATATGGGGATAGGACAACATAATCAGATCACAAAAAACACTGGGGCTGTTTCTGAGACAAAAATGAGGAGTGATGATCATGCTGCAACACATATTTTTGTTAACAACAATAACATTGTGTAAATACAAATTTCTGTCTTCCGTCACAGATATGTTATGAAATTTTACATTTCTACATGCAGTAACCTGATTTATATTCTATGACAATGAATTATTTCCTGAGGATCCCAAAGTAAAAAACTGATTATACAATTTTAGAATATTTCTGTATGAGATTTGTCAGAGATTTTTCTGTGGATATTTATCGTAATGGCCCAAATATAGTACGGCCTCACCTATAATACGACCCTAAAATTTTGAAGGTGTTCTACATGAAAAATCTCCACAGCAAAGGTTGGCTATAATGGATCTCCGTCTTCTGTCACGCACTCTGATAGACTCTTTCGTGTCCATCTCTTGATGTAATCCTCCCATTTATAGCGCTGTCTTCTGCTTGCACGTCTGCCTTCAACTCTCTCTTCTATTATGGTCTTCTGCAAGGTGTTATGTCTTTTTATGTGGCCAAAATATTTTAGCTGCCTAATTTTGATCTCCTTCATTAGTTCTTTTCATACCTAGGTTTTCTAGGACCTCCTTTATTTGTTTTCTTCTCTTTCCATGAGATGCACCTCATTCTTCTATATATCTACATCTCGAGAGCCTCAATTCTTTCTTTCAATTACTTATTCAATGTCCATGTTTCTACACTATACAGTAATGAAGAATATATTTAACAGTTGATGATTCTCACTTTTAATTTGTGAATTAAATGATTAGATGTTCGTATTTGTCTCATGTTGCTGACTGTAGCTTTGGTCATTCCTATTCTCTTCTTGGTTTCTGTTCACATCTGCCATCTTCTGTTATTATATGACTAAGGTATGAGAAGCTCTTGACTTGTTCCAGTATTTTCCCATTTAAGCTTATCTTTAATGTGGGCTTATCATATGTTTTGCTAATTATCATAGATTTTGTTTTCTCAATGTTAATGTCCAATCCATATTTGTGACTTATGTCGTTTCCTTGCTTCACTAGTTCACATTAAAAATAAAAGGCCTCGAAAATACTTCGAGGTAAAAGCTTAACAAATGTGACACAGTTTTCATTTAATGTAAAAGGTAAGTGATAAATTACCGTAATTATTATTTGTAACTCGCAGTCATCATCTTCATTTTCTTCTCCCAGCTGACCTTCAGTAGTGGTACTGCAATCAGATTTCAGAGTCTTCCCACAGTATGTCATCCTCCCTCACATCCATGTGATTAGAAACACAGCATTTTTTAAACCCCTTTACAATGGATTCCACTACTAATTTTTCCCAAGGCTATGGTTATCCACTGGGCCAACAGCTGTATGCTTGGTTTTTTTTCAGCTTGCTTGTCCATGGTCAGGGCATGGTCCCCATTAATTAACCATTCACTATATTCTTTCTGTAAGTAATCCTTAAAGGGTTTATTAATAACTAAGTCTAGATCTTGCAGTCATCATCCCCCTCCCCCCAGATTATAACACATCAGTGTTCATTTCTGTGACCCGGTTCTTTATTTTCTTAGTTGTCAGGCCACGAAAAGCATCAAGAATTAGCATCTTCTCTGTCATAGTAAAGCATCTGATTGACATCCCCAAACAACCTTAAGCCAATCTGCCATCAATTCTTCAGTCATCCACCTCTTTTTCCTTTGCTCTAAAAATAATCTCAACTGGTAATTGTTTCTTTGGAAGTGTTTTTCTCTTCAAAATAATGTATGGCTGTAGTTTTCTACTATCGGCAGTTACTCCTAGCATGACAGTATTATGCAATTTTTCATTGCCTGTAGATCTAACTATAACCAATTTTGCACCCTTCTTGTCCATATTAACACTTGATGGCATGTCAAAAAACACCGGTGTATGGTCAGCATTTGTCATCTGGCCAAGTAGGTCATTGTGAGCTTTTCTCAGTTTTATAATATAGCGCTAACTGGCATCAACTTTTCAGCATAATCTGCAGGTAGGCACTGCCCAAGTGTAGTGCAACATCGTAAGCACAGATCCGAACGCCGCATCATTCGCTTACACCACCCCAAGCTTGCCTTAAATTCAGTACATGAGATTTTCAACTCTCTTGCCATTTATAGTGTCTTCATTATAATAACTTCATGGCTTATTGGGCATCCTTGGTTTTGTTTGTCGTGGATGTATTAAAAAACAAGTCTATCAATGTTTTGAAATTTCCCAGTCTTAGGCCTTCTGAATGCTTTCCTTGATACACTAGGACTCCTAAACTTTTCTACATTTTTTTGCCAAAGTCATACATTAGCCTCGGAAACACCAAACTTGTTAGCAGCCCACACATTATTTGCTTGTTACGCTTTGCTCTTTATTTTAAAATCCATATTGTAGCTTCTTCTCATTCCCGTGTTTACTTGATATGCTGAGGAAGCCTTCTTTTCAACCCGATCACTCACTTGCAGATCTGCCATGGGTACCGTAATTTTTTAAATCTCAGTAACACAGCCCAGATTCTGCCAACTATACTGACCTACTGAATTACCAGTTCAGTGTCAATGAAGGGTGAAAATTCTCACTCTCGCTTCATTTTGACCTTGAGTTTATTATTAGATGAGTGCGAAGATTCCCGCCTGCGTGGCCAGTATAGTTCCAGCATGCTATAAAATAGACCTCTGTAGGAATCTGTCTTTTTTATTTTCAGTGAAAAATGTTAGGCTGCGCATATAAAAGGACATTTTTTGGAAAAAACATTGAACTATATTTGGGCCATACAGTAGTTGTAGGACAAATGGTAAGTACAGGTTTTGTGTATTAATATTTCATAATCTTAGTTTAGCCTCCATTTTATCTTGCATAACCAATGTCTTTTTTTTATTACAATTAAAGCATTTTAAATTATGGATATCAGTAATCTAAACAAATGTACCTTCATTTTCATATATATCAACAAAAGTATTTTTGTACAAGAAACGCCACAAAACTTATTTGCTAAAGACCACTTTTACTACACAATAGGGTGGTTATTTTTTCTGGTGGCCAAACCTACTTTTTGTTTGGTGCTGGCTGAGTGAAGTTTTCCAAAGGACTAGAACAACATTTAAACTCTCCAAATTGTGCATGCATTATTCTTTTGGAACCCAAAGATTGTAATTTTTTATGAAGGGAAAACATTGTAAACACATTCTTCTGCAGCATGAAACACTGTCTACGTTATGCAAATTTAATGCTTTTCTGTTTGATTTGTTCTCAGCAGGTGAAGCGTGTATAATTCCCGACACCAGGTGCATATTCACAGGCTTGTGAATAGGATGGGAAATTAAAAACCGAAGCTATAATGAAAGCACAATAATCACTAGAGTGGTGACTTACCTGAGGTGTGCGGTCAGCACAGCTGGTAAAGTGCACCTGAGGCACTGGAGGTGATAGTGGAGACTGCTGTTGTTGTTGGCTGGCATGCTGTTGTTGTTGGCTGGCATGCTGTTGTTGTTGGTTCACATGCTGTTGTTGTTGGTTCACATGCTGTTGTTGTTGGCTGTTGTGTTGCTGTTGTTGTTGTTTCACATGCTGTTGTTGTTGGCTGTTGTGTTGCTGTTGTTGTTGGTTCACATGCTGTTGTTGTTGGCTGTTGTGTTGCTGTTGGTTCACATGCTGTTGTTGTTGGCTGTTGTGTTGCTGTTGGTTCACATGCTGTTGTTGTTGGCTGTTGTGTTGCTGTTGTTGTTGGTTCACATGCTGTTGTTGTTGGCTGTTTTGTTGATGTTGGTTCACATGCTGTTGTTGTTGGCTGTTGTGTTGCTGTTGTTGGTTCACATGCTGTTGTTGTTGGCTGTTGTGTTGCTGTTGTTGTTGGCTGTTGTGCTGCTGTTGTTGTTGGCTGTTGTGCTGCTGTTGTTGTTGGCTGTTGTGCTGCTGTTGTTGTTGGCTGTTATGTTGCTGCTGTTGCTGGTTTGAGTGCTGCTGTTGCTGAATTGGTTGTGTAAAGGCTGAATTTTGTAACTGGGGCTGACTGTGTGTTAGGGTGGTGTGAGTAAGGGACTCAGTCGGGGATGATATAAGCTGCTGAGTGAGATTAGGTAATGTGGGCTGTGTTTGCTGATGATGACTAAACGATCGATGATGAGGGGAAGAATATAGTGGAGAGCCAGGAGTAGGATATGGTTGGCTCAAATACCCCCAACCCCTGGGGCTTTCCCCTCAAAATATTTATTTTGTAACAAGGTATCTATGAATCTGTAACAAACGACTCTAACTTGACAAAACAAAACCAAGTAATGTGCATGGAGCATGCATTACAGAATTTCAGGCCAAAATGGTTTTCCAGTTCACATTTTCACACTTAATTTTTCAAGTATCGCTCTTTTGCAAAACAGTAAAGATGGAAAAGACCATGATGTATGGAACGAGAGAAAAAAACGGAGAAAGAAAATAATGTTTCTTTCCTGTATGTCACACATTTTACCCGATATTTTCTACTGTATTTAAACCACAAAGCACGATCAAGCATTTCTTGGAATAAAACAGGATAACAAAAAATAAAATGTGCTCCAGCCACAATCATCTCAATTTCAAATACATGCAAACCAGTGCTTCTTAACCTTACATACATCCCACTCGTTTACAGCATGTTAAGAAGCTTCTCACCCCATTATCTTCCAGCTTACAAAATATGCCAGAAATGCCAAAAAGAGATAAAAGTATGTCCTTTTTTACAAGACATAAAAATGATAATTTTATTTACATATTTAGTGCATGTACTGGGCCAGGAAAAATAGAAAACTCGTTGCGAGAGGCACATAAATTAGGACTGTTTTTATTAGTAGTTTCCTAAGGTTTTTTTTTTCAAACACTTATAGACATTGTAAAAATAATTCTGCTGAAAATAATCAGCACCAGTGTTCTTAATTTTTTAAAGATGGTTAATATTTTAAGTACAATATATTAATAACTAAAGAACGGCAGAGAAAAATAATTTTTAATATACTTTAAATGAATAATAAATGTTAGAACATATGAATACTAAGAATTTTATGTTTGATAGCAATCACGAGTTAACAAGATTAATGAGACTTCTGCTTACTAAGAATTTTATGTTTGATAGCAATCACGAGTTAACAAGATTAACGAGACTTCTGCTGTTGCTTCTTTTCAATTATGCTGGAGAAAATGTTGTTTAAACAAATGTGACTTTCTTTCGGTATTGAATTCAAGTTGTCAACGTTCTATTTTGCACAAATACATTTGAATTCTTCGTATTATATTCAATTTTGGCTTCTAAAACACCTGGCATATGTTGCACTCTCAAAATTGAGTCGTGCACACTGGGGGAGGGGGGGGGGGAGGAGAAGGGTGTATTGGTTAAGAAGCACTGAGTTAAAACCACATTCATCAACTGTAGCCCTTCAGCACAAAAACTGAAGTTTTTTTTTTTTTTTGTTTTCACCGCCAATAGCATTTTAAAATATCAATGAACCACAGCCAGCATGAATACCTTCTTAGTGTTACTTGCACTTGCATAACAGAAGAGCCCGAGTACAACTAGATGGCCTCAAGAGTAAGAAAATTCTACTGCGTCATGGCGTCCCTCAGGGAGGGGTTCTGTCCCCCACACTTTTCCTAGTCTACATCAATGACCTGGTTGCTGAACTACCACATGGAATGAAAGTGGCAATGTACGCTGATGACCTGGTAATATGGTGCACAGATGAGCATGCAACAGTGGCCACCAAACTGCTACAAAGAGATAGGCTGACATGGAAGCAGCACATCAACAAGGCAGCAACAAAGGCCAGGACGAAGTTAGCCATCCTGAGAAAACTAAGTGGAACCACATGGGGAGCCAGCGGGAAAATACTTAGTAAAGTTTACCAGCAGGGCATACGACCACACCTGGAATATGGGTCAGCTGCTGGTGTCCAGCATCAAACACTACATTACAAGAGCTAGATAAGTTGCAAAACCAGGCGCTTAGGGTCATCACGGGGGCAATGAAATCAACGCCTATAGTGGAGATGGAGAAAATGGGGAGGATACAAGCACTGAAAGAACGCAGAGACACGAAAGTGCTAACACAGGCAGAAAAGTTCCTCTGTATGCCGAGCCATCCAATGAAGGACAGATTCCAAAACCTAGCAATGAGGCGACTGAAAAGAAGCAGCTTTATCCACCAGGCCAAACGATTTCGTAGACAAACCTCAGACCTGCCCGAAGTTAACAGCCCCCTAAAGTCTGTGCCAGAACAAACCCCTTGGAGAGAGGAACATGGACTACCAGTACACATCCACACAAAAGTGAAAGGAATATTCGACAGGGATGAACAGAACAGCGTGCAACGTAGGACAGTCACTCTCAGTTTCCTGGATGATGAATACCCACAGGACCTCTGGGTCCGAGTATACACGGATGGGTCAGCACAGAATGCAGTAAAGAATGGAGGAGCAGGAGTGTACATAGAATACCCAAACAACACTAGGGATACGGTCAGAGTACCAACAGGGACATTTTGTAACAACTATGATGCAGAAGTCCAGGCAATCAAAGTGGCAACTGAGAAACTACTGAACACCAATCTCGGTCCACAGCCTGTAGTATTCCTGACAGATGCAAGATCAGCACTCCAAGCACTTCAGTCCAGAAAATTGCCAGGAATACAAGCCCTACTTTCTGAACTGTGCAACCAGCGCAGGGTCGCCATGCAGTGGATACCGTCTCATTGTGGAATACCAGGAAACGAGAGAGCAGACGGACTGGCTAAAGAAGGTGCTGCAGACGAGCAACCGGATGTACCAGTTACGTACCATCAGAAGAAAAAGATGATCAAATCAATCAGAAAGCCACCAACACCAACGCAGGATGACTACCAAGCTATGAACAGATCAGAACAAATAGTCATTCTGCGCCTCAGAACAGGACACAACCGCCTCCGCAGCCACATGTATACAAAATTCAAGATTGGCAATTCAGCCATGTGTACATGTGGACAGGCACCCCAGACTGCGGAGCACGTACTTCAAGATTGCCCTGAATATGATATATTGAGGCAAACCCACTGGCCCAGAGAAACAACACTGGAAGCAAAACTATATGGACCTCTGTATGAACTACAAAAGACAGTGAAGTTTATACAAGAAACAACATTGCAGATATAGACAATATAGTTCAAGCGAACGAAAGAAGAAGAAGTGTTACTTGCTTAATTTTTTTTTTTTTTTTTTTAAATGCATTTATTGCTTTGAATTCACTATTTGCTATTGTGAAATGAATGATGCAGTTATGATGAACTAAGCAAAGTGAAATTTTCCGACAGTACTGTTCATACTCTTCATGAAACAAAGTCTGAGTCACAAAAAAAAAAAAAGCCTCTACTTTTTGTAACGATAAGGTCCCATGTAGTTCCAGAAGGTATGTAAAGAGACGAAGAAAAATATAGGACTACTGTACCCTCAGGCATATCATACAAAGTGACTAATATGATGTTTTGCATAGGGTTGGCAACCTCATCATGTAAAAGAAATAGCCACAGAGACCACACCAATACAAGAGCATGTGAATGTTTGGTGCAGGCTTCTTGCAAGGGGACCAGCTACAGTGGTGGCTCCATGCTCCCATAGTGAGTACAAAAGAAAATGATGATGTAATGGCAAGGAGATAAACTGCCTCTCGTTCACATGAATAAAACATGGGCTTATATTTTTTCTACTAATGTGTTGATATCTATCTTTTTTTTTTTAGTCACCTTAAGATTGACATGGGTTACCATCCACAAATAGTTTTCTTGCTAGCTGATTTAGGTATTTCCCATGTCTGAACCATCACAGTTTAACTTTTTTTTTTTTTTGGCTGAGGTGACACTATGTGTCCAGGACTGCATACTGACTTATTTTTATAAACAGCAGAATAAGTTAAACTCCATGTCTCATGGTTTTAATAAATTTAACAACGGCGAGTTCATTTTTTATGTTGTTGCGGCTACTATGCTGTTGTTCTTTAGCCCCTTGTAGTTCATGGGGGTGTCTGAAGAGACAAAGAAAGAATAAGACTACTACACACTCTGCATGTCATAGTAAACAAATAATGTGGATGGGGCTGGCAACCTCATCATACAAAACAAATTGCCACAGAAACAACTGCAAAAGCATGTGAATGTTTGGTGGAGGCTTCTTGCAAAGGGACCAGCGGCAGTGGTAGCTCCATACTTTATAAGGAACACAGAATAAAATGATGATGTTGAGGATGCAGTTGTATAAAACCTGTCTCATTCTTAACAGAATTAGTTTATACAGGTTAACTCACACTGTCTGTCTAACCTAAACTGCTGAAAAACATGGCTCGTGGATATGTTCCGACCAAAGTTCCCTCAAAGAAGCCTAAATCAACTCTCCACCTACATCAGCTTAGGTTTTAATTGTGTTAATATCTGCTGCAGGGATCCCAACCCTAGGGTGCACCTACCCCCAATGGGTATAAAAAGTTTGTCAAGGGGTGGAATGAATATTTGGTAAATAACTATATTATCCCACTGAATTATTCCAAAAGTTACGGAAAAAGTTGTAGATTGGAGAGAGAATGGCGAGCCCTGTTCTTAATAAAATCCAAAGAAACAAACTGGAAGCTGAATATGATATGTGGGAATCTCTTTCAAAAGCTGTACCATAAATAAAACTGTTGGTTGACAAGAAATAGAATCAAGGTTCTCACTAATCTGTGTGAGTGTGCTCAGATAAACATTTTACAACTTTACTTTACTAAAAATGTTATGTACTGAATAGTTTTCTTTATGAAAAATTAATTAATCTGTTTATTTTCACATCTGCATGGTAAACTAACTTACTTAATCTTCTACCCAGGGGTGCAGAGGTTCACCAGAGAGAGCGCTATAATATCCTAATGGCTGTCTTCCTCCTGGCCTTGTTCCAATCTAGTCCTCAGTCCTTCAGAGATTGTCTAATGTTGTCCTCCCAGCGAACTCTAGGTCGTCCTGGAGGTCTGGATCCCTGGCTCTTGGTTTCCCATATTTGTCGTGGTATTCTGCAGACATGGCCAAACTATTGTAATTGGAACTGTTCCACTTGGGTCTGCAGGGGTGGGGTTTTGAGGCTATGATGTATCATCTGGTTGGGACCATGTCTGGTTGCACAGTAAACTCTATAATTTATTCCCTTTCTTCTGAATATGGGGTACAGGACAGTTTACTAAAGGCCAACGGAGCGCAGGTATCGAAAAAGGTTGGGATCCCCTGATCTACTGAATACAGTTAGTTTTAGAATGGCAAGGTTTTAGTGAATCTACAACAAGAAAATGGAAGTGATGCATGCAATGTTTAAAACTTTAATAGTTACTGAATGAAGACAATATTCTAAGCTGTTTGATTGAAATTATCAGCAAGGACATTAGCTATCTTTCAGACACAACCAACATGCATGATACAAATGTGAGGTTGAGACAAGCTGATTATGGTTTGTAGTTTCAATATTATTTACTCTGTCTTCATTTATCATTGCTGTTTTGTGTCAGACACATCTTTTTACAAGAGATCACTGAGGTCATAAAATTTGCTATTGCTTGGTGAGCCATTTATATTCTGTACCATGGTTATTATAGTGATGTCAAATACCCATATTTTATATTATATTCAGTAACACCGGTCCTTATCACTTTTGAGGCATATAAATTAGAGAAAACAAATTTCCATTTAACCTGATTTTAAGCCTCTCTTTCTACCCATCTATCTCTTCTTTTTTTGTTTGACAGCTTGTTTGTAGTTTTTTTCCCCCTCATTTGGAATATTTTTCTTATCCATTCCTATGCTTTTACTAAACACAAAGGAACAGTTCTAGTGCAGGCTTAGAAGGTTTTATTTTGTTCTTTGTTGTCAGGCTGTAAATTTTACCACATAAAAAGATCTTAACATGAATAGAGATCTTCATTCACAATGCAGTCAATTCACTGCTAGGTTTGCCTTCTGAAATTTCAATCAGCTATGCTGGAGGTTAGTCTCTGACTGCTTTACCAACATTTATAGTATCAAAATTATAATACAGCACTTTCAAAAGAAATTTTTACTCATATTTATCACTGATTATGTGCACTTTTCCCCCAAGTGTTTGAGGATGTCCTGTCATGGCATATTCAAGCCGGTATTCCAAAGCAACAACTAGAATACTTAAAATGTATTATTATGTTATCAGTTTAAATGTTCATTTTAGTTTAACATGAAAGCTAATTTAGTTTTATAATGCACTTTTAACATTTATTGATACTGTGCATATAATTTATTAATTAGCTTATGCAGAAATGTACCAAGGCCACATACCTACTTTTTTCACCCTGTTTAAACAAAGATTTTCATTTAATCGCTCCCAGCACTCCATAATGCCATTAACAGCTTGCCATCCATACTATGCTTCCTGACTGAGTTCCTGTTTCCATACTGAATATTTTTTTTTTTTAATTTATCCTCTTTTACTTATCCCATATCATGACATCTGTATTAGCCCTGTGAGTCTAATTTCATTTATTCCCTTGGTGATTGTCTTGTACGCCCCTCTCTGTTCAGATTGGATGTAGACAGACATCAACAGCGCAGCCCAGATGCTAAAAGTTCTTTTAGGCTCCACTGCTTGCCATGAACTAAACCAACAAAGTTTTACACTCTGACTTCACATACTCATAACACTGATATTTTTGGGAAGGGAAACTATGAGAAAGAGGAACATAAATAAATATAACACTTATTACTGTCCACAACACTAACAAGAAATCTAGCAGTCATTTTTAACCTTAATGTCGAATTACATTTGTAAAAATTACTTAATGAAACATCAAGACGATGATGGAGAAAGAAGACCTAAAAATAAAAGCACAAACTCTTCACGTGAGATAGCGACAACTACAAGCAGGAAATATAATTTTTGTTTCTAGGTTAGTGGGTTATGGAAGGTATAGATAGTGCAGGAAGGCTTATCTTTTGTGTGTTTTACTCTTCATGTTTTCAGCACTCCCTGCTGTTACAGTAGGGTTATATAAAGCATACATCAGTATTAAACGCCATCAGTAACAATTCTATAAAAACATTTACAACAACAATGGTAAATCACAAAGATGTCAAAGCAAGGACAATTTACTTAATGAACTACATTTATATGTTCACATTTTATGTGAATCAGGGAAACATAATGCACTGCCAAGGTAAAATTCTCTCATCCTTGGTGTTTTAGCTTCTTCAGCTTAAGTTGTGACATCAAAATACAGAAGTATACAGAAAATTGTGATTTGTTTCGACATCACTGAGAAACTATACACTGCTGTTAGCAATATACAGATTTTTTTTTTCAACCAAAGATCAAAATATTACTTACTGGAGAAGATGGCCCTCCTATCTGATTGAGTACTAAGGGACTGGGTATGGGCATGCCAGAAGCTTGCCTCCGGTGCTGGTTGGGGCTTTGTGGACTCTGGTGGCCAAGAGGCATGTGATGTGGACTAGTAGGACTTAGACTGACTGGCGTGCAGGAATTGGCAGTATTATAGGGATCTTCCTGGTCAAGCGGTGTAGCTAGAGGGGGTGGGAACTGCAGCACAGAAAGGTCTGGTAATGATCCTGTGTTGTTGGCTGTTACAGACATTACAGGAGTTGGGGAATTGTTGCAGTCATGTTCCTGACTTGGGTAGATACTGAAATAGATGACACTTGACTCAGAACACTTTAGAAGGAAACATGTTTTAAAAAAGAATACATACCCACAGCTTTATCTTTACAATCGCTTTGAAGAACACAAATAAGAGCAGGACACAATTTTAAGATATGTAATTCAAAGTATTTAACCATAAGGTTTTGTGCACTCAACAGAATTCAAGGTTTCAAAAGCAAATCTTTTCAGTCTATACTTGTATTTTAAAGTTAACTACAACATTCAGACCATCCTAGTTTGTACTACTATCTTGGCATGGAACATTACATCCTGATGTATAATCAATGTGAAAGACTGACATTTACAGGCTGGATAGATTTGCTTTTTAAGAGTGTAATTTCTTATAATGTAAAAACAAATCTTACCCAAAAAAAAAATGTAAAATATTCTGCATTACCAAGAATGTCTTAAATCTTGTTTTATAATTATAACTACATTTAAAAGCAAACAAAAAATGTTAAGAATTATGTTTTTACATTTAAAAAAAAATAAGACTAAAACCAAAGGCTTCTAACTTGAAACTCTGCTCTGTTATCTACAATTTTATTGTGACATATTTTTCTTCTGAGAATGTCTTCACAGACATCCATACAATTTTTTCCTTGAATATACATATTTTCTGACATTTATCGGCAAATCTAAAAAAATGCAATTAAATGCAGAAGACTTGCCAAGCTGGAAACCAGCTCTAACTACAAACTTTTTTATGCCCAGGTGTTGTACCTGGGCATAAAAAAGTTATGCAACAACTACTTCTTATGATAAACAAATGAGATTCTGATAAAGACCTGCTAGGGATGATGTACAGAGAAGTCTGAAACAGGTTTTGTTAAATTAATGTTACAAGAAATAAGCAGGAACCTTGCTTTTACAATTCTCTATCATAATTATACTCTCTCAGACCCTTTAAAAAAAAAAAAGGTATGCATGCTAGTCAGGTTTGTATAAAACACATCACTGTGATGTCAGGTTTGTATAAGCAGTTTTCACTCCATCAATCAGCAATACAATGCATATATAGTGTGTTGTTAGCGAATGGGAGAAGATCGGCTACCACGACAAGCATGGGAAACAAAGAGCCAGGGATTCAGACCCCCAGGACGACCCAAAGTCCGCTGGGAAGACAACATTAGACAATCTTTGAAGGACCGAGGACTAGAATGGAACCAGGTCAGGAGGAAGACAGCCGATAGGATAGTCTGGCGCTCTCTCTTCCAAACCTCTACACCTCACGGTAGAAGGGGAACGACTAAGTAAGTGTTGCTAGCTCTGATATCTTGGAACAGAGCAGGCTACATAAATACATACATATGCACACACACACACATTTTATTTATCTATAGCATACAACCACATAACAAAGTTCATTTCTAAATTAACTTTACTATTAAATCTCCTAAACATATTTTGAAAGCAAATTACCTTTCATTCATCAAGTGAATGATGGATTATTAGGATTAGCCCATTTACTTTCTCTTCTTCTAGTACCATACTGGCAGGCATAGTTGATCATATACATCAATTTTCTTCTTAATGGTCCATGTCAATCAATCAATACCCTTTAGCTCCCCAAGGAGCATAGGCCTTCAACAAACACATGCCAAGTCTTCCTGTCCTCTGCCATCCGCTCAAGTTCTTTCCATGTTTTCCTCATCATTTTCACCTCTGTTTCCAGTTCTCTTCTCCATGTGTTTTTTGGTCTACCTCTGCCTCTCTTTCCCTGTGGATTCCAGAATAAGGACTGCCTTGTAATGCTATCAACAGGTTTCCTCAATGTGTATCCTATCCATCGCCAGCGTCTTCTTCTCAACTCTTGTTCCACTGGCACTTGTCTGGTTCTTGTTATCAATTCCACATTTGTGACTTTGTCATACCATTTCAGTCCTTCTATTCTATGCAAGCACCCGTTTATAAAAGTCTGCAGCTTTTTGGTTGTTGTTTTTGTTGTTCTCCATGTCTCAGAGCCATACAATAGGACTGACTTCACATTTGAGTTGAAGATTCTTATTTTCGTGTTGGACTTGATTTCTCTTGTTCTCCATAGGTTTCCCAATGCAATGAAAGCTCCTCTTGCTTTTCGTATTCTTATTTTGATATCACTGTCTGTCCCTCCAACTTTGTCTATATTGCTTCCAAGATATGTGTAAGATTCTACAACTTTTAGTGGTGTTTCTTCAAGTTCAACCTTGTTATCATTTCTTGCATTTATTCTCATAATCTTTGTCTTTTCCCTGTGTATTTTCAGGCCCACTTGTTGTGACCTCTCATCGAGAATTTTCATTTTCTCTTGCATCTGATTATGGTTATGGGACAGAAGAGCCAAGTCATCTGCAAAATCCAGATCATCAAGCTGTGGGACACTCCTAATATCTTCTTTATCATCATCTTACCCCTGCTGTTAAGCTTCACGAGTACCAAATTGTTGTTGGGCATTTAGTCCCCCCCTTCCATATGATAGTGTAGCTGGCCTATGGAAGCTTCAACTACTTTCTCATGCCCTACTTTCCTAGGACCTAATAATCATGTTTATTTTCTGATCAGAAACCATCAATGCTAAAATTATCATCATCACCCTTCAGCTCCCCAAGGAACACAGGCCTTCAACAAATGTAGGCCAAGTCTTCCTGTCCCGTGTCATCAGCTCAAGGCCTTTCCATGCTCTTCAATCCCTTCATGCCTGTCTCCAGTTTTTGTTTCTACGTGTTCTTTGGTGTTCCTTCACTTCTCTTAGCCTGGGGATTCCAGAACATGGACTGGCTTGTAATGCTGTCAGTAGGTTTCCACAATGTGTGTCCTATCCATTGCCAGTATCCTCTTCTCATCTCTTGTTAAACTGGCACTTGTCTGGTTTTTGTCATCAGTTTTACATTGGCGATCTGACGACACCACTTCAACCCTTTTATTCCATGCAAGCGTAATTACTGTTTACATTCTGCTCAGATACTCAAAATGCTAATATAACATCCATTAATTCATTAAAATGAGAACAAAAATGAAACAGGTAAATGGCTAACTTACTTTATGTTTGGAACTTCACATGACTTTGGCCGAGAAGGACCCATTTTCTTTGAATCCCAGTAGTTCATTTGCAGATTATCACCTACATTTTCACCAACCATCTCAACAACTGCAGAAGAAATATTTGGGCTGTGACAAACATAAAATTCACAATATATTTCAAATGACTAGATATTAGAATAAAACATGGCAGAGATGACCATGTCTGAGCAATCTATCAGTGTACCAGTATGGCAAGAGACAGAAAATATTAGAGATTCACTACAGCCAACATTTGAAGTGCAGATACAGATATCTTCTGATCTAATACTCAGCTGTTAACTGACACTTTTATTTTCTTTAATCATTAATAAAGTTAATTTTTTTAACAGTAAATTTCATAAAGTATATTTCTATACAATTTTTATTTTTATAAATTCAGTACTATTCCAAGCAAACTTTTGCTGGACCAACTTACTTCGTCGATGTGATGGTGGTGTCACAGGTTGGTGGGTGTAATTGTTGCTGGAATTTCCCATGGCGTTCATGTGCAAAGATGGATCAGAGTGGACCCTGTCACAAAACAGCAAGAAACAGACTTAGGGTGCACTTCACTTTATAAATGATTTTGTATTGAACCAGCAATTTAAAAATATGTGAAGTACAGAAAGTGTTATGTCATCTATTTAGGCAATGTGAGTAAGCTGTTTTACTAATCATTATATGAAGAAAAATGCATGCAGCTTCATGCTCTATGGATATGTATAATTCATGAATCTTATATATGTAATGCAGACACTGAAACTTGTCATACATACCATACTGAAAAGCAGAGAGTAAAGTATATATAGTGATCAACTGATCCTATAGTGAAAAAAAAGAATCTTTGTACACTCATATATATGACAGAAACTGAATCACATAAATAAATTTGGTAATGTGGCTTTAGGGTGACCTAGAATTAACAATGTTTCTGAAAGCAGAAGCAGCAAAAAAACAAATCAAATAAACAACTGAAATTATAAAGATGGTGGAAACTATAGAAAGAAAGATCAACAAGTTTACCAGGAAATCATTTGGCATGCTGTCAGGTTTATTAGACTTAGCATTGTACTAAAAAAAAAAAAAGAAAGCACATGTCCCTTTTCAAGACAGATGTGGAAGAATACAAAGCAGGAAAGGAAAGACATCAAGATAGGTGACTCAAAGTAGTTAGGACCATTCAGCCCCCACTAAAAACTGGAACAAAATATAGAGCAGACAGAACTGTAGGAACGAAGGTGATCACATACATCCATACTATAGACCTAGTGATGAGAGGTGTATACCCCAAAGTTATTGGCAAGTCTCAAAGATGGCAAGATACAGTGCTGCACTTTCCATCATCTCACCAGCATATAATGACTGAGCTGACAATGCCATTTCAATCCAGATTAGATGAGCTGTATGGTCAAGAAAATATGGGCCTAACACCATATTCCCAATGTGCCTCAATGGGTGTGTAACATCATCCTTAGATGAGCAGCATGCCAAGTATAATGATGCAGCCATGGAATTGAGACGTGTGGGGTTTAAACTAAAGTTGAACAGTTTCAGAAGCAAGGGTTCTAGTGGATAACTCAATATAAAGTCTACTGAAAAGTAAAAATACTGTGGGGCAGTCAACAACAAGGGAAGTTAGATCGTAAAGCTTTGGGAAAGGCATCTTGCTGGCTGTGGAACAATCACAATGGGATATGGAATTCAGAACAGTAAGTTTATATATAACACAATTTCACAGCTGCCTGAATTTGGAAATTGCAAGCAAGGTGGAGTAGGTTCAAACCCCAGTGCAGACAGAAGAAAAAAAAACACAACAGGAGAATGATGCTTGGGAGTCATGACCAAGTGGGTCCTACTCCTAAGAGTGTCAAGAAGATAAAAGGGCCATAACACTCGTTCTGTTGATCAGATTCCTTCCTGCTGTAATGCTCTCTTTACAACTTCCTATCAGTGGTGAATATAAAACAACACCAAAGTTCAAATAAACTTTTTCAAAGTAAAATTATTATAATTAATTGCCACTTGTGAAAAGGAGGTCATAAATAGATATAAAAAATGTAATAAATGTACATCACCAAAAAAAACAAAAATTCAGCCTTTTGTGAAAATACTGAAAACGAATGAGTGTCATTTTTATGAATTTCTATGGCTTCAAACACTCAAAAAGGGAGGCACTACATTTCATTATTAAAATCACTCATGATTTTTTAAAGTTACTGTTTGTACTACTCTACTATCCAGTCTGTGCTACTGGTAATATTGTGCTAAGTTAGCACCACAAATATTAGACACAGCATGAGTATATTTCAGAGGGAAAGTGCAGCTACACTGACCATCTCAGCTATTCCAATACATTTTAAAATCTGTTTGCAGAGTTCTGCCAAAAAACTACATAACTGCAAACTTTACAGTGCAGATTTAGTGTTGGGGGTGACATGCAGCACTCGCACTGACTGACTACCCACAAAATGAAACAAGCACTATAGTCAAGTGTGCTGAGCTATTTTGAAGATAATGCAACCATATTTTCACCATACGAGCTCGGACGCCGCCTCGGTAAACAAGGTCCGCGCAGAGCAGTGACACCCCCAGGCTGCTTGCGAATAGTCTACTACTGGGAACATAAACAGATTAGGGATGAGCCCACTCTCCCGTTGAACAGGTGCTAAAGTCATAGATACTGGGCCAGAAGGCGCACCGGAAACCACAGTATCACGCAACTCGCTTTTTTTTTCTATGGAGAGTACACCGTCAAATAAATCTCGTACTGGTGCTCGCCCTGTGGAGCTCCACCAGGCAGGTGCAGTGCCGGGCTCTGAGCCTCGACAGAGCCCACCCTCAGCTACTGGAGGACCCTCTAGACCGTCTTGTGGAGTCAGCAGACGGTGGAGGAGAACTACTGACCAAAACAAAACAGAAAAAGAGAAACCCAGAGTGCCACTTGTCATGATGCACTGGAATGCAGAGGGAGTGAACAGCAAGCAGGCTGGATACAGCAAAAAGACAGAGCTGGAAAACATCTTGTATGAGAAGCAAGTCAGTGTTTGCTGTATCCAAGAGACTCACTTGAAAGCAGATCAAACCTTTAAAATAAGGGGATATCAATGCTTCAGATCCGACAGAAAAGATAGATGAAAAGGAGGAGTACTTACTCTTGTAAGGAATAACATTCCTGCACACGAAAGGAAAACCTTCATGGATGGAGCAGAATATCAGCTGTTGCAGATAAAGGTAGACAAGATGGAAATAGAACTCCTGAACTATTACTGTCCGAACAACAAACCCCTGAGTCTCAGCTCTATACAGGTACCAGCCACCAACTTTATAGCAGTTGGAGACTTTAATAGCCACTCCCAGAGCTGGGGCTATAACCATCTGGATCACAGAGGTGAAGAGGTTGAAACTTGGCAAGAGGATCACTCCCTAATCCTAGTCAATAATGCCACAGATACTCCTACCTTCTACTCCAGAGGATGGCACACAACTTCAACACCAGATCTTGCCTTCTCCACACCAGATATAGCTGGATCTATTAGTAGAGAAGTAGGAGACCTACTAGGGGGAAGCGACCATCGCCCAATCTTTCTTACTGTCCAGAGTGCAACTCTCAGTACAGGCCCAGCCATTACAAGATGGAACTACAAAAAAGCCAACTGGGGTTTATTCAGGCATCAGGTGAACACGCTGCTGTCTACCCTCAAGCTACAGAACAGAGACATTAATGAAGTGGTAAAAGACTTCAACAGATGCATACTACAAGCTGCAAAAGAAACCATTCCCAAAGGATGCCGGCGTAACTACATACCATACTGGTCCAGCACACTCCAAGAACGTCAGGAAGCCATGGACAGGGCTAGAAAGGACGCAGAGTCTCAGCCTTCACTTGAAACTCACAACAAATGGAAAAAGGCTGTAGCAGAGTTTCAGAGAACAAAGCTAGAAGAAAAACGGAAAAGCTGGAGAACTAAAACGGCATCGCTGAACCTTGAGAAAGACGGCAGGAAACTTTGGAGATTAGTCAAGTCTCTAAATGAAGAGCGTTCCTCACCTAGGCAGACTATCACATTGGATGAAGGTGGCAAACTTTTCAGAGGAAAACAAGCTGCAGACTTGTTTGCTAGAAGATACAGTTCAGAAAGCAACTTACCCATTAACATAGATCATCAGAGAGAGATAAGAAAAGAAATACTGGCAACCATGGGACAGACAGATACTCCTGCCCCAATGAGGGAACCCATCACACTAGGAGAACTACAGAAGGCTATTTCCAAGCTTAAGTTTCAAAAGTCACCCGGCCCAGACAAAATCAGCAACGAAATGCTAGTAAATCTGAGCTCAGCAGCAAAGACAAAACTGCTTGAGATATTCAACCACAGCTGGTTGAAAGGAACGGTACCCCAAGTATGGAGAGAAGCCATCACAATACCCATACTAAAGAAAGGGAAATGTAAGACCGAGGCTGCAAGTTACCGGCCAATCAGTCTCACAAGCTGTGTTGGGAAGACTATGGAGCGAATAGTCAACCACAGATTGAAATGGTATTTAGAGTCTGAGCAGATCCTGGTGCCGGAACAAGCTGGATTTAGAGAATGCTACAGTATAGAAGACCAAGTTACTTACTTGTCTCAAGCAATAGAAGATGCCTTCCAGGAGAAGAAAAAGGTCCTAACGATCTGGGTCGACTTCAAGCAGGCCTTTGACAAGGTGTGGAAAGATGGCCTCATTGCAAAACTTAGGAGAAGTGGAATCCAAGGCAACATGATGAAATGGATCCAGTCATACTTGCATAACAGGAGAACTAGAGTCACTCTTGACGGTCTGCAGAGCAGAAAAGTGTTGCTCCATCAGGGGGTACCTCAAGGAGGAGTAATTTCCCCAACACTCTTCCTTGTTTACATCAATGACCTGGTGAAAGATCTCCCTGCAGGAGTTAAAGCTGCCTTATATGCAGATGACCTAGTACTCTGGTGCGCTGATGAAAATGTCACCACAGCAAATTATAGAATGCAGCGGGCAGCAGACATGCTAGTGTCATGGGCAGAGAAATGGCTTATCACAATAAACACAGACAAAACCTCCACAACACTGTTCTCCCTCGCCCCCAAGGACAAATCAGCTAACATACACCTAGGGACAACCGTGATCAAGGAAGAAAGCTACCCCACCTATCTTGGGGTGACATTTGACCAAAGGCTTACATGGAATAAGCATATTGAAAACGCAGAAGGAAAGGCCCGAAGACGACTAGGCATACTCAGAAAATTAGCAGGTACCAACTGGGGAGCAAATGAACGAAATCTAAAGAAGATTTATAATGGAGTAATAAGACCACACTTAGAGTTTAGCTCAGCAGCATGGTCATCAGCTGCTAACTCACATCTGCAGTCTTTGGACAGGGTGCAAAATCAAGCTCTCAGGCTCATTACAGGAGCCATGAAAAACTACACCAATAACAGAGATGCAGAAGGTTGCTGGATTACAGACATTGTCCCATAGAAGAGACACAAAAAACCATGATCCAGATGGAAAAGTACAACAGTATGCCAATGCACCCAATGAAGGCAAGACTAGATGATCTGGCATTGGGACGTCTAAAGCGTAGCAGCTTTGTGCATCGGGGGAAAAGACTTATAAGACAGCATCAAGAGGACCTATCCATGAAGACAACACCACTGAAGCCCACCCTATACCCTGTACCATGGGAGCAGGCCAGCAGTGCCCTCCAAATTAATACATCAGTCAGTGGTCTCACAAGTGGATGTGAGTATAATGATCTGCAAAAAACGAACTGCTACATTGAGTATGATCCAAGAAAGCTATCCCGATCAATCATGGATACATGCCTATACAGATGGATCAGCAACTAATGCTGTTAGGAATGGAGGTGCCGGTATCTTTATCTCATATCCTGACAACCACTATGAGACTAGGCACATTCCCACTGGTAAATTCTGTTCCAACTATACAGCTGAGGTTCAAGCTCTAGAGCAAGCTGCAAATATGATTTATAACACCAACTCTGACTGCCACCAGGTAGTCATCCTCACAGATGCACTGTCTGTCCTGCAAGCTCTCAAGGGTGGTAAACTCCCGCATCTGAGAAATGAACTAAACAAGGTAGCTGCCAAAAAGAGAACCATACTTCAGTGGGTACCATCTCATTGTGGTGTACCCGGAAATGAAAAGGCAGATAAACTTGCAAAAAAGGGAGGAGAATGTGAACAAGAAGATAATGAAGTCACATACTTTGAGAAAAAGAGAGCTATCCAGACTATCAGAAGAGAACAGAACCAACCCAAAGACGACTATCACACTCTCGACCGGCAGGGACAGATAACTATTTTTCGACTCAGGACAGGGCATAACAAACTGAATAAACACATGCACAAGCTACGATTGTCTGCTTCACCATTGTGCACATGTGGATTAAACGAACAAACTGCTGAGCATGTTCTACAGGACTGTCCTCTGTATGACCAGTTAAGAAAGATATACTGGCCGAATGACTCAACACTAAACTCAAAGCTATATGGAGTTAAAGAGGAACTTCAAACAACAGTCGAATTCATCATGAGAACTCGTCTGACGGTGTAATCATCAAAGATGCGATCGCAAGAAGAAGAAGAAGAAAGTGTGCTGATTGCCAAATTATAACTATGGGCTGGCCAAAGAGTATAAATGCCATGCTGGATTGTTCATTTCTTAAATTAATTATAACCTATATGCAGTTTTGTTCATGTTCCTGACTGCAGTTTTTGTGCCTATAAGTTTGAACAGGATGGGGTAGCCATTCCCATGCCCAACTTTCCTTAGTCTGCTCTTGGCGAGGACCAGTCATTGGCGTTGGACTGGACACACATGGAGAAAATCAGCTGAGAGCATTACAAGGCATGTCTTTGTTCTAGAATTTAAAAGATATGCTGGGAGACCCAAAAACAAATGGAGAAGAGAACTGGACAGGAGTGGACAGCCTGGCATGAACTGATTGAAGATTTATGCTCTGCAGGGAGTAATAAGATAGCAAGAGCAATAATAACAACAGGTGCTGGTTTACTCTGTATACTAATAAACATAATTTTTAATGGAAAGCAGTGTTTTAGGAATGTATTCCGATGCTACAATATGCAGCTTCTGACTTCACGTTTTACTTAATTCAGAACAACAGTCCTACTGTGTCAATGTTATTGTTGATGAAAAACAAAACACTGTCATTTTAAAAACTTATAAAACCAAGCACTAATGCATTACAAATATTTCAAGCATAAAGATTACAAGGTATTTTATGAGGTCTATCAATATATGCAGAGGAAGAAAGCCAGGTATGATGATGTGTTAAGTTTGATAAATGACTGTTATTTGATAAAGATACTCAAATAAGCAACAGTGCAATTATCACAGTGGGATATGAAAATATATACCAAGATCAAACAACATTCTTGGCTAATGGTCCCCAAACTGGGGGTGCATGTGTCCTGCCAAAAATACATGATTGGGAATTTGGGGAGGGAGGAGGGGATTGGGAACATGAGGGTGGAAGAAGAAAAATTGTCAACAAAACAGAAAATTTTAAAATATGATGTCTAGAATTACGAATTTTCACACTTGTAAACTGTTTCTAACTACTCAACTACCTGTAACATATGCAATGACATCTAGCAGCTACAGTGTGATTTAATAAGCATGAACAGGTGTGCTGAGCCATAAGTAAGTATCATTTAACAATTTTCTTGAACTACATATGTACAAATCTTTAACTTAACTGCGTTTGGGGGGTGGGTTGGGGGTTTAAGGGGAGGTTTCACCTAAAAAATTTTTTTTTTTATTTTTGTCTTTACAAGCTCCAATTTTTTTGGGCATGTTTAGGACATCAAAGCATCTAATAAAAAATGCTCAATCATTGGAAAATAATTATATTGGGTCCTAATTTGCATATTGTTACTAAAAATAGAAACTTTTTTTGTGTCAAGATGCACACTTTATTTGCAAAGATAGGACATTGGAATTTGGCTTGCACATAGATCACAGCATTCTCAAGACTCCCTTCTAGTTTCATTTTCATAAACTGTCCGAGTGATGTTTTATGAATTTTCAAAAATTAGACCCATTTTTCTTGATAAAAATACAGGGTAGAGATACTTTAAAAATTCACTGATCAAAAAGTTACAGGTTTATACTTTTAAAATTAGCAGGGGACAAGCACTATAGTATGATATTACAGTATACAAAGTTTAAAGCCTTTAGCTTTACAACTTTTTGAGTAATCCTGACATGATGTCATCAAAATTGCTGAAAAACAATATCGTAGAAATAAGCAAAATACAGAGAAAACATGCCTTAAAATAGTCATACTCACATTAGAATCCACCAATTGCATATCCATTCTCTTTGTTGGTATTCTTATAATCCAGGAAAGATTTTCTGTGCCTGTATTCTGCTTTTTTCATATCATATAATCTTAGGGAAGCAGAGACCCATGCCGCGTCAAAACCAGAAAATCCTTTGAAGCAGTATTTCCCAAAAGATAGACCAAGATTTTCAAAAATTCCTCTTCTCCCAAGTTCTCCATCATTGAAAACTATCAAAGCATCATAAACTGAAAGTTCTAATCTGTCTCTTCCTACAAATGCTGCTTTGGGACATCTGTTGCAGATCAGATTGTGGAAAGACTCATTAGAGTTCTGTGTTCCTCCATGAAGACATTTTGACAACAAGAAGTCTGAAGACAATTCATCAAAGACAGGCTGAATTTCTTTAATGACAAATTTAGGCAGCCTGTTTTTGTTAGCCTTGTTATATCCTTTGGGCACCAATCTCCAGATCTCCAGCACCGTGCTTGAGAATGGCCATTATGCTTTTTTTCATATTGGAAATTGAACCAATATTTCCTCTTATTGCGGCACCGTAATGACCTTGTATTCTCATAATAGCACTCTTTGTTAATCTTCCAAAATTTCCAATACCCTTATACTTTTTCCCATCTTCTTCATTCTGCTTGCCTTTACATTCTGCAACTTTATCAAGGAGACGTCGTCCCATTCGTTTCTGAACATGGCCGCAGCATTCTAATTTTTCGATTTGAAGTCCAGGATACATTGTGGCTTTGCCTCGGCAACAGATTTAAAACTTTTTGAATCCCCATCTCCAAGATATTTTACATACTTCAAACCATGTTTTTCCTCAGATCTTCTAAAAATATTAATCATTCCATTTGATTTCATCAGATTTTTTTGGCATTGATTTGTGACCTTCATCCACACTGCAAATTCTTCATCTGTTTTGTATTTCTTTATAAACAAGTGAAAGTAAATGAACTTGACAGGCCATAGTGAGTCTCATTCACTGTGTATAAAGACTCTGTAAACTGATTCTGCTCACTGCTCGTAGTGACAGGTGATGTTAAACACTTTGGACATCATCATCATCTCAACCCGTAACCCGTCATGGGTCGTAGGGGTGCCATGGTGGAAGCATCAGCAGACATGGAGTCATGACGAGTTACATGCCCAAACCAGGCAAGCTTTCGACCTTTCACTACTGACAAAAGTGGTTCTTGGTGGCCTGCATAGGTGTTTATCTTCTCTCTAACATAGACATTTGTTTTGCGCTCTTTATAGCAAATGCGCTAAATTCTTCTATAACATTTATGCTTGAAAGCCTGAATCCTTCGCTCCGTATCTGCAGTGAGTGTCCAGCCCTCACACCCATACAAGAGAATAGATAATACAAGTGATTTGTATAATTTGATCTTCACAGGAAAACTGATGTTACTTTTCCAGATCACATTCAGCCTTGTCATGGCAGCTGAGGCCATCTCAAGTCTTGATTTCTTTACTTGATCTTCCATCACTACATATAATGGACATGGGAACTGTTTAACAAACTGCAAGACGCTTTCAATGCTGATAATTCTGTATCCTTCAATAGTTTCAGGATCAGTGTGTTTCACAGCTGTAGAAGTAACACTATTTAATTTACAGAATGATATTTCATTTGTCTGACATGTAGGCCTAGCCGTGATTTTCGGTAGTTTCATGGAACCAGAATACCTGTTACCTCTAAATTTCCTCTTAATGGGCCTATCCTTCCTTCTTTTACATGATGCTGTTGATTTATTAACACAATCCATTTTATTAAATAAGAAATCACTATAAATCTAACCATAATCGCAAATTCCACTTCGAAATTGACAGGAAGCACGATTCAGTATAAACATACAAGCATGCCTATTTTGATGTAAGCTTGATTCTGATTGGTTGAAGCTGGCGATCTTTGACCCTCATGAGAAGTTTCAGCCAATGAAATTTTATTTTATGTTTAAGGCTTATAACTGTTAAAAAATTTAATCTAATGCCTTGGCTGAACTAAATACCGAAAAAATTATTAAAATATGTTAATAAATAAAAAAAGTTATAACAAAATAATTTTTTTGCATATATAATTAGCTGATTTGTGGCTGAACATACATATTTGAAAAATTAATTTTAAATATTTTTAAGCTGAAAACTGCAATAAAAAACATAGCGTTAGGTAGAAAAATGGTGACACTAAACTGTAGCATCAATATTGCAAAAATGATAATTTTTAAACAAAATGCCAAAATATGGGTGAAACCTCCCCTTAAGAAAGAGAAAGCCGTGGTAGCTCAGTGGTTAGTGCACTGGCTTCCCAGCTTGGTGGTCCATGGTTTGATCCCCAGTTGAGGTGGGATTCTTTAGACCGCAATCGGCTCTGGGGTCTGTCACAGAGAGTTTTATGATCAATAAATTTTCTATTTTCCTTTCTTTCTCTACCCGAGTCCTCTACCTTATTATCACTCTTTTATCCTTTTTGTATTTTTTCGCATTCGTTCGTTTGCGACTTAAACATTACTATTTTCCCATTCAAACTTTCGCCGAGTGTCTGTTCTCATTTAGAAACGCACTAGTGATGTTATTACATAGATGCCAGGCTCGGGAGGTTATTGCGTTGTAGACGTAAACTGTGAATATTCACTTTCGCCAGACTTATAGGCGACATATCGTCTGCATTTTCACCTGCCACAACGAGTTGCATCGGCTGAGCGCTCAGGTGAGGCGCGATAACCGACATCTCCAAGACGCAGTTTGAGACATTTGTCTGGAAATCCCATCTGACACGGCACTCACTGTTGGCCCTGGTCAGCATGAGGTGTGAAGATGAGAAGTGTCAGTTATGGCAAACGTCTAGTAATGGGAAGTGTTAAATGTAAGGTGTTTAAGACGGAAAGGGGAGATTATTTCGTTTTGCGAAATAAGTTGGGACCCTTTGTCGGGTTTAAGATATTAACCAGAGTTTGAAACTAGATTTTTATTCTTACTCCTAAATCTGCAGTAGACAGATCGCCAGGCTAGAAAAATATCTTGCGTATTGAAAAGTCTTTAGTTTCTGGGCAACATTTTGCCGAGTTCTAGACTACCATAATATTGAATGATTCTAGTTCGTGGTATTAATCTGTAGTTCTGTGCGGAGGTAGATATTAGATATCTAGTAATTTTGTGAAGTGTTTAAAGTGTTAAATCGCTTATTTCCCTAGTTAGATTTTTGTGCAGATTAATTAAAATATAGTCTGTATTATTTTCTAGTGACGTGTTTCAGTGGAAAGCAGAATAAAGTATAATTTCTAGCTTAAAACCAGGTAGCTATCAGGAATTAAATTTAACTGCTAAATAATCAGACGAGAATATATTTTAAAATTAACTTATAACTGAAATGCTACATCAGTGAGTATTGACGGGATACGAAAGTACTCCTAATTCATGATGATTGATTTTATGTATATAACTTATTTTACGGGAAGTTTTAAATGATAAGTCAAGCTGTACGCTTGCAGTTTAAAAAATGTAAGTTATAACGAGTACCTAGTATGTATAATTATTTTATATGTGTTTTTTCCTTTATTCAGTGAATACTGGGGTTAGCCCTAACTTTGCCAGCGTTAAGTACTGATGAGTGATATCTGTGAAGAACTAAAACATTTTCCTTGAAAGCCTTGGTGCATAATCTTTACAAGTACCCTATAGGTTAAATAAAGTAACAGGCTTATCGTGCCATATTTAATTCTTCCTGAGAAACAACTCAAGTACATTTTTAGCCTATGTGGCAAGTAACATATTAACGTCAGTAACATTCCGACGGAGTTTTGACTAGTGATGTGGTGACCAAATATAGTCCTATCCTGAAAGTAGACATCGATCTGCCATTCCTCATTTCTAGAAACCTAAGCTATTGACACTGTGCTCGTTGTTAATGTTCATGCCTGGACAATTTTAATGTGACTAAACAGACATCCGAAAAATAAGAACACCCAAGGAATCGTTCCCTGAAGCAGAGAATTCAACCCGTCTTTTTGGAACTGGGGATTTCTTGGTCAAAGACTGCCATTGACGATTCTGTATGTGAATGTCCTAAAAATTGTGTTTCCAGAAGTGGCTATCAAAGCTGTGAGTATGAACAAATGCACGTGATCACGGCGGAATGAATAGAGTGAATGCAGGACTGAGTGATTTCTTTATTGATGTAATTTGGCACCCATTTTGCTGTCTTAACTTTCTTTATGCACGTATTGCTAACCTTATTTCCCTTAGAATAGACCAGAGATATCAAGTCTGTCCATACCTTCAAAAGGGAAAATATTAGACCCAAATCATATGTATCCGTGACTCTTTGGGCTATCATCTTTCTCCTAACGGGACTGTGGGCTATACATCGAGGAAAAGGATCATACTGGGGGTCTATCATTCTTGTAGCACTTTTATTGACTTTATGACTATTTGTATATGCTTTGATGTAATTTTATATGTTGTGAGAGAAGTTTGTTATGATAATTAAACTACTCAATAATTATTCCACAGCCGCAGGCGACCTTTGTCTTTACTGACTGTGTGTGGTATGCCATTCTGAGTGGAGACCTCCCAGTAACAAAGACTGCTGTGCCCGTTTCAGATTTTGCTCTTTCCTCAGACCTACGGGTCCTGAGTGTTCCTCTATAAATGCCTTTGTGCAGATGAGGAAGGACATCCCTCGACACCTTCGGGTATATGAGGCTCTGTCCATTTTGGCTGGAATGACGTCTCGATGGTTCGGAGGTTTTATAGCGAGTATGAGTACACATGAGGGCAAGTTCGGGCACAATGGGCTAATCACCTGTTTGCCAAGTCACTTCGATTACATGTCCTGCCCATGGGCCTTGTGCACTTGGGTCCCCTCTACACCTCGTTTCACGGGGTAGAAGAGGTTCCGATTATGAGATGAGATGAATAATTATTCCAGCGTGTCGGTGTGGCGTTATTGTTTATGTTCTTCAGTTGATTGTTTGTGCTCGTTTTCACACTGTGTCTAGGTTTATATATCATAGGTCCACAAGATTCAGGACAGCCACAATAGTTCATTAACGATACTTTCTATTACTCAAAGATTCCACACAACGATCAATATAACAGCTGGATATTTTAGTAACATTCCATTTATTATTCACGTAGACAATACATCATTACACAGCATGCATAATTAGGTAGATTCAGCGACTCCTATAATCCGTAGGTCCAAATAAACATTACCTCATTCCTATTCCTACCTTTAGTTGTATTTAATAAACATTAATATGTTTCAAGACACTTCTATTTTAACATTTCCCATATTTCTACCATTGGGTAGAACACACACACAAGTTGCCCATTCAGGGTCAATACACGCTCTGTCCATCTTTTTTCCACACTGCTCACGTCATGTGCGCAATACACATATCGACAAATCACTATCGCGCAGCGCTCATCAGCACCAAAATCCTATTTATTTTCTGGCGTGTGGCGTGCAATAGCCAGCGCCACATTACCCCCCCTCGAACAACTGAAAACTTAGTTTTCAGTCAGGCAATTATAATGTGAAGCGAGATTAAATCATTCATCTTATCCCTAATGCCTTATGATTACCTATCATTTATTAAATGATATCTATCTAGATTTTAAAGGAAAAAAAATAAAATAATGTCAGTAATAACAATATGAATAAATAAGTAATTATTGTCCACTTCCGTATTCGAGTTATTACATAACTCTAGAGAGGGTGTCAGCTAGGACATTGTCCTTTCCTGCTATTGGTAAAACGTCAAAATCATACCCTTGCATTTGTAGCGCCCATCGGGTGAGACGTGCATTAGTCGATTTAAAAGTCTGTAAATATGTTAGGGCTTTTTGATCAGTGTATAATTTAAAATGTGTACCCACCAAGAACTTCTGTAGTTTATGTAATGTCCATACCAATGACAAAAGTTCCCTTTCCACAATTGGATATCTGGATTCTGTCTCTGAAAGTTTTCTGCTGAGGTAGAATATCGGGTGGCACTCGCCATTAAAGGTCTGCATTAAACATCCCCCGATTCCTTTCAGAGATGCGTCTGTAACCACGAGAAAAGGTCGTCGTAAGTCTGGTAGTCTTAGTATTGGACTTTTTGAAAATTGTGTTTTGATGTTCTGTAAGGCATGGTCACACTCTTTGTTCCATATTATTTTGTCAGGCATACCCTTTTTTGTCAGAGCAGATAGAACAGAAGTTAAAGTGGAAAATCGTGGTATAAACCTGTGATAAAAGTTTATGAGTCCCAGCAAACTACGAACTTGTTTCTTAGTAGTTGGTATGGCAAGATCTAGTACCCTTTTTAGTGTAGACTCATCAGGTTGTATTGTATGTCGGCTCATCTTATGACCCAGAAATGAAATCTCAGTAAACCCAATTTCGACTTTGGAAGGTCGAGCTGTGAGGTTATGTACTCTAAGAGTTTGGAGCAACGACTGTATCCCAGCAATATGCTGTTCCCAAGTATCATGAAAAATGCAAATATCGTCCATATACGAAATGAGATCGGTGCGATTACCTAAAACGCGACGCATCATGCGTACAAATGTCGCTGGAGCATTCCGTAAACCAAAACACATGACATTGTAATGAAACAATCCACGAGAAGTGGCAAAAGCAGTCAAAGGTTTTGATACATCAGCCAGAGGAATCTGCCAGTAACCTTTAGATAGGTCAAACTTGCTGAAGAAAGTGGCGGATGATAGGCGTGGCAACAAATCCTCCAGCAAAAGCATTGGTTCAGAATCGGATATGGTCACCTTGTTAAGGCGACGAAAGTCAATACAAATACGAATTGACTTGTCTTTCTTTCGTACTGCCACCATAGGAAAACAGAAAGGTGAATCAGACGGTGAAATAATACCCAGTTTTAACATACCATCTACTTCACTTTCCACCTGATCTCTAACATGTAGAGGAACGGCGTATGGTCGTAATGAAATCGGGGTGTAATCTGACAATTTGATTTCGTGTGTGATAATGTTAGTACGTCCCGGAAGATCAGACAAAACGTCCTGAAAGGATACCAACATAGAACGAATTTGATCTCCATGATCTGCAGGTAAATCAGTACAAATTATAACATCATTCCATGTTTCCGAAGACTTAATAGGTGCTACCGGAAACGTGGAAGGTACATCAGCGAAATTGGTTTGCACCTCATCCACCAACGCGATAGATGCATGATGGGTAGGTTGGTTCATGATAGCATCACAAATGAATTGTAACTGAGGAGGACGAGTGATGTATGGTAGGAGCATGTTAACATGGAATGTTTTTTCTTTACCCCGCATATTGATGACGTAGTCCACGTCCGTTCTCTTTGCAACCACTTTAAACGGACCTTGCCATGTTACTAACAAGTGATCTACTTTGAGTGGCAGGAGAACAAAAACATCGTCATTGATTGAGAAAGACGTTAGTCGTCTATCTCTGTTAATGCGAGATCTGGTCTTATATTTTGCCATCTCAGATGCTTCAGTCGTCACCTGACATGCATCCACAAGATATTGGCGTAAATCTGTAACGTATTGATAAGTGGATTTCTTATTATTATTATTATTCACATCAGATTCCATTAACAAATCATGTAAGAGAGACATTGGTCCTCTTGGGTTCGCACCAAATACCAACTGAAAAGGCGAAAAAACCAGTATGATTAGGAACCTCTCTGTACGCAAACAGTACAGCAGGAATAAAACGATCCCATTCTTGAGGAAATGATGTAGTCACCTTCCCCAACAATTGTTTTAATGTCCCATTCCAACGTTCCACGACCCCGTTAGAGCTAGGGTGAAATATAGCACTAAGAGAGTGACGGATACGAAGTGTGTTGAAAACATCTGACATCATACCCGACACGAACTGAGATCCATGATCAGAAAGGATTTCTTCCGGAAACCCGATGCGTGAAAATATAGACAGCAACGCATCTGTTACCGACACTGTGGTAATATTTTTTAAAGGAATGGCTTCTGGCCATCTCGTACACAGGTCAATACATGTTAATATGTATTGAAAACCTCTGGTAGACCTTACAGACAGTGGTCCTATGATATCAATAGCCAATTTGAAAAAAGGGCGTACAGCAATATCCGTGACCTGTAAAGGTGCTGATTGATGTGCACCCTTACGTGCAACACTTCGACATTCAGCGCAAGATTTACAATAAGTTGAAATGTCTTTATTTACCCCAGGCCAATAAAAGTGTTTTAGTAATCTATAAGCCGTACGGGAAATTCCCATATGTCCAGCAAATGGTACGTCATGCGCATTTGACAAGACTAGTGCGCGAAATGACGTAGGTACTATAACTTGTTTGAGAATGAAAGAGTAATTATCAAAACATCGTATCATAATATTATTCTGCATTTGAAACCAATGTCTTGAATTTTTAGAATGTTTAATAGTTCGAGCAATAGCTAATGGGAATAAATGTCCCAAAGAAGGATCCATTTGTTGTTTTGCTATAAATATATTTTTGTCAATGTAATGACAAGTTGTAATGTGTTGAGTGTGTATAGAAGAATTTAATTCAATTGTCTCTGCAGCTTGTTGTGCTCTGGTTGTGATCGCGTTAGCAAAGGAGGGATGATTTCTCTCCCAATCAATAATATCCTGTTCAGAACACTCTTTAACCCCCTTTATGTTACCGATAAGTAAATCACAACAAGGTCGATCGAGAGCACACACTCTTACTTTTCCCAAAAAGAAAGGAGTATCTATTACCACATCTGCCAGCGGATAAGATTCAACAGTTCCACCGAAAGTTACGCACTTTATAGAGGTTCCCGTAAAGCAAGAAGAAGGAATTAGTGCCTTCCTTAGGCCAATGGTGGTGCAACCGCTGTCACGTAAAATAGAAACAGGTGTGTCAAAAACAAAACCTCTATGGATCACGAGTGAGCCAACCCCATCATTTAAAGACAAAACTGGCAGAGCATGTCCACATCTCAGACGTGGAGTAGATCCAGGTTGAAATAGAGTCATACATTCTCTGCAATTACCACTATTTTCCAGATCAAAACTACATGCATTGGCATGAGTATTATTCTCATTATTGGAAATATTATCATTACCAACGTCAATCTGACAAGCGTGAGCTTGTGATCTTCCTCTACTTTGACTCCTAGAAAAATGTGTTCCTCTCCGATCCACTGGACAGTCAGACCGATAGTAACTCTTTTTGTCCGTGCGAGAAGAATCATCACGAGATGGTGGTGAGACATGATGTTTGTTATTGTAATTACTGTTATTGTAATCATTACGTGAGGGTCCCGAAAAATGATGTTTGTGAGTGTAATTATTATTGGAGTATTGATTATTTCTTTGCCATGACTTTTTATTATTATGGTTAAAGTTTCGTCTCTCTATACCCCGTGAGGGCGAATGATTATGAGGGAAATTATATCTACCTCTATAGGAATTTTGATAGTCTTCCCTATACCGTCGGTCCATGCTGCGAGTGCGTGATCTATCATGAGTGACCGCACAAGCTGGCAAAGTTTCTAGGACCTTCGTCTTACCTAAAGGCAAGTTTGGGTGTGCGACCGAAAATTGTTGAGCTAATTTTTCCATTTCTCCTATATTTGTGGGCTTCCTTTCTTGAAGGAATGAGAAAATTTCAGTATTTACCGAAGATAAAATTTTGTCTCTTAAGAAGAGATCATAAAGACCTTCGAAAGATTTAGTAATATTAGACAGTTCAATCCATCTGTTTAGACACATCTTCACTGAAGACACAAAGTCCTCGACATCCTTACCTTCCATAGGACCCATCGATTTAAATTTTAAACGATATCCTTCCTCATCTAAACAATATTTGCGAAGAAATACTGATTTTATGGATTCATAGTCGTTCCTTTTGTCATCGGCAATGTTAAAAAAAGTTTGTAAACTTTCACCAGTAAGTAACCCGACAAAATGTTCAGGCCATGAGGCCTTAGGTAAATTTAAAGCCGTAACTCTTGATTCAAATCTCAAAAGAAAGAATCCTATATCGTCATGTAATGAAGAAAAATTTGGTAATTTTAAATTAATGATCTTAGACGATCCTGTACCAGACGATTCTCTAGAAGAAGAAGATTGTAAACGCAATTTTTCTAACTCAAAAGTTTTTTCGCTTTCAAATTTCGCTTGTTCTGCAGCAATTTCTGCTAAACGAATTCTTTCCCTTCTCTCATGTTCCCTCTCTTCTTTCTCTCTTTCTCTTTTTTCTTCTCTCTCTCTTTCTTCTCTTTTTTCTTCTCTCTCTCTTTCTTCTCTTTTTTCTTCTCTCTCTCTTTCTTCTCTTTTTTCTTCTCTCTCTTTCTTCTCTTTTTTTTTCTCTCTCTCTTTCTCTGTATTCTGCAATTTCTTTATCTACATAAGATATCAAATCATCACCCGAGAAACCACAGTCCTTCCCATTTTGTATAAATCCTGCTTTAACTTTTACAAAGTCAGCCATAATGGACTCAAAGAGTAGTGGGATATAGATGCAAAATGAATATATATATCCCACTTGTAGTCAAATGACTATACTTAGTCGTAAGGTAATTCAAACCTGTTTCAAAACCAACTGTATGTACAGTATTTATTCGTTTTGTGTGATATACTTATCTCTGAAGTATATGATACTTATCCACTACTATCACAGAGTATCTGTAATAATCGTATATATTAACATATTAGCAATTAACAATATAATATAATCAAGTACTAAATAACGCCATTACTACCTATTTAAAAGCATGCCATACTATCACATTAGACAAACGATTAACTGGCAACGCTGGAAACAAATCAGGAAAAAGACAACAGTGTAAAAAGTCATAAAATCTTACCATATAATAAAACAGTTGTTTCCACCGTCAATGAACAGTACAGGACGAGATACAATCACATAGAACTTCTGTACATATTAAAAAGAAAGTCAGAGAAGACCTACAGGTACGAACATAATCCTATAAACTAAATAAGAAATACACGACAGTATGTTACTTAACAGCACAGCTAAACAAATAAGAAAATATTAATCTCAGTCAGAGCGGAAATACGACAGCACTAAATGCTGAATCCCTGAAAGAGATCAATACAATCAAAATCTATAGAACGACGACAACTAAATTCATCCGAGGATATAACTGAGTGTCGTCCACAAGAAAACATTAAACATAAAAGATACACAAAAACAAGATGTGCCTGACATTTTTAGGACCGGAGACCATGACCCTACCAACATATATTCACTTATATGATTAAAATCCACGACCGCCAATCCTCGTTGTAGACAAGACGCATCAACCTCGCAAAGTAGCCTTGAATCTATGCAATAAACACGGGTCAAGGAAAGAATGTAAAGTCTGAGTTGCTCAACGCGTATAAGTGTCCTGTTCAAGATGTTCCATGTTCCTGATTACGAAATCCCAGTGGTCAGCAAATCTGTTTGATGACGTACGTAAAAGATTAAATCATCCTTCTTGACCATTGCAGACAACCGAAATGATTTCTCGGACATCAGGGTTGAAAGACTTGTCAGACCCGAAAGACTGGTTCTGGATACCGTCACGATTCATATTATGTGTATAATAAATGTCCACTGGTAAGTTTATTTTAGGATTTACAAGTCCGTTCAGGTGACCTTGATGTAATGGTTCACTACACCGATTCAACGTGAAATGGCCTCGAGGTGACAATATTCTTCATAGTAACCTGTGGCCGCAATATATTGTGTCGAAATTTCATATCTGTTCGTGGGCAGTTAAATGTCTGTTCAGCGACTTTAATAGAATATATGTTGTTTGGTAATAACGTCTTCCCAACAGTCTAAGGTCTTGGCATGACCTCGTACGAAAAATTGCAATTTCTATTGATTCCACAAATTTGTGTGCTTGATATCTTGCGTACTTTCCACAGTACAGCATTGTACAAATTCCAAACAATTAATTCCTCTCCAACGGAACGAGCCTCCCATATCTGTGGCATTATTGTTTATGTTCTTCAGTTGATTGTTTGTGCTCGTTTTCACACTGTGTCTAGGTTTATATATCATAGGTCCACAAGATTCAGGACAGCCACAATAGTTCATTAACGATACTTTCTATTACTCGAAGATTCCACACAACGATCAATATAACAGCTGGATATTTTAGTAACATTCCATTTATTATTCACGTAGACAATACATCATTACACAGCATGCATAATTAGGTAGATTCAGCGACTCCTATAATCCGTAGGTCCAAATAAACATTACCTCATTCCTATTCCTACCTTTAGTTGTATTTAATAAACATTAATATGTTTCAAGACACTTCTATTTTAACATTTCCCATATTTCTACCATTGGGTAGAACACACACACAAGTTGCCCATTCAGGGTCAACACACGCTCTGTCCATCTTTTTTCCACACTGCTCATGTCATGTGCGCAATACACATATCGACAAATCACTATCGCGCAGCGCTCATCAGCACCAAAATCCTATTTATTTTCTGGCGTGTGGCGTGCAATAGCCAGCGCCACATTCGGTCAGTTTCGTTCCAAAATATCTATATAATCACTGTTATAGTTTTTCCCACGTCTGTGTGTTTAACTGTCGTCACTTGAATGTGCGTGCACGTGAGTGGATAGAGATATATTAATATATATATATATATATATATGTGTTTAGACTGTCTGACTCCTCTAAATCTGTCATAGAAGATAGGCAGAGAGAGAGAAGATTTCTCGATCTCAGAGACAGCCTCTATCACATTCTACCATCTCACTCGTGGAAATCTCTTTTCTATTATCATCTCTCACTGTGACTATCACTTATTCTAATCTATTCAGAAGGGACCAACCCAAGTCTTAATTCTCCTATCAAAAATCTACGACAGGGTCGACCCAGCCTCATGAATTAGGTTCCAGAGCAACTCTGGGAAGGCTAAAGGCGGCCAGTGTGATGCCGACCACGTCACCCCTAGTGTGCCGATGGTCAAGAAAATATGAGCCTAAAACCATATTCCCAATATGCCTCAATAGGCATGTAGCGGGATCCTTTACCTTTTTTTTTTAAATTTTAACTTGGGTGAGTGTGTGTGTGTGTGTGGGTGGTGGTGCAAGGTAGAAAGGTTTGGGAATCACTGTTTTAAATTCATGAGATCTGTCATATGAAATAAATGCTTGAAAAACTCAATAGGTATTAATATTATTATTATAATGCTGAAGGCTGTGAAATAATGGATGCTGCTATAACTACAAAATGCTCTTCTGTCTGTCCTAGTTTCTCCTAGTTCTGCTCTGCTGAATTCAATGTAAGCAAAGCTCACTGCTGGCAAGATTTCTCAGAATTCAAACTCAACGAAATTTTAAAGAAGAAAAAAGTTTAAGTTCAAATCTTGTATGATCCTTATTTTAAAAAACGAGGGTAACGAATTAAAATTTATTAATGCAGTGTGTTATCAACTCTTTTAATCTCATTTGCATTCATACTTAATCGTAGCTAACTCAGTACATGGTGACATTAATATATTTTTTTTCCCAGTCAGGATACATTCTTTCTCAACCTGATTAACTCTTGACGCAACCTGAAATTAAGAACCCATGGCTCATACCAAGACAGTTATCCAGCAGTGTTCAGTCATGGGGTATTTTTCATTTGTGGAACTCCCTTACACTGCCTTACATGTAAACTGCTAGCAATTTAATGTGAAATTTTCTTATAGCGGTGGTTTCTGTGTTTAACATGATGAGGTTGCCAGCCGCATATACAATCTCATAACAGACACCTTGTATGATATGCTGAAGCAGCAGTAGTCTATTCTTTCCCTGTCTCTTCACAGACCCCCAGGAACTACAAGGGTCTTTTTTTCATATGCTAACATTTAAATCTTTATGTCCTCCATGTCATCTTTTGGGTTACCCCAACATGTCATATGCACAATTTCCATGGCTAAGAAAAACTATGCGTGGGTCTAAAAGTAAGGAAAGTTCCACACTAGCTCAGATAAATCTACAATTCTGTTAGCAATTAGTATGGAAATAAAAGAAGTGATCAACAGAAGAGCAAGAGAGGTTGTTTTGATGGAAAAGATGTGGCAGAGCAGATGAAAATGAACAAAAGTGGGAATTTTTCAACATGTCCTGGCTTACCATATGAAATATTACATCTATCAGTCCAAAATAAAATACAGAAAAGAAGTTTCCAGAATATATTTTCTGCAGTAATATCCTATATCAATCAAATTCCCCTGTCTGCAAGTCAAAATCCACATATGCTGTAAACAAATTTTTGCGCAGACTTATGTTGATAAATATGGGGTAAACAAGAAAAATTCCTTCAAAACATGCGAGGAGTTTCAAATCGTAAAAATATTGAGCATTTATTGCTTGATATGCTGGAAATAAGTGTTATTTAAATTACTGCATTAAAAAAAAAAGTATAAATGTGGTTAAATACAACAATATTGTGAAGGTTAACTATAACTAGTCAACAAACGGCTAAAATAGCTAACGTGAAACCATCAGGCCACTCCCATCGGTGTGGTAGACAAAGAATTACATTTTAATTTTATATACTTGAGTAGTTAAGATTGTCCTTTTCACAATTTTAAGATATGTCCTGATCTGTGTATGTGAAATTCTAAATATTCTTTGTTTATTCTTTTCCTATTTTTCTAACCACTTTTCTCAATAGCAGTACTAGAGCCAGTTAGATTACCATGTTCCACATTAAAAAAGTACCTGGATTCAACCCCATTTGGGTATATAGTTTTACTTATATAGATACAATTTTCTATTTATTGTTCGTCTTAAATGACTGTTCCAGATGCATATATGAGAATTAGAATGTTACTAATATTTGTGACACTAAAAATTAGAACACAACTGACAAAATTTGTGAAAAACTGTTTTCTAATAGCATATCTGTTGATCTCAACAAGCAATTGAAACCCTGAACTGAGATTTATTATTTTTATGAAAAACTCTTCCATTGTGGTTTCCTATTGTGTTAAAAAAAATACATATTGTATGTTACCTTCCTCTGTGTTTATCTTCAGATCTCTATTATTTGCCTTAGTAAGCTTTATGCTTCACTGTGCTTTCCCATCAGATCTGTTTTATTTGACCTAATAAGCGTTATGCTTCACAGTGCTTACACAGCTCATGCATAACAAGAAACAATATTGCTAGCAGCTGCATAGAACTACATATCATCTGCAGAGCTCCATAGCACCTCATAAATTACCAAAGTGATTCTTTCTTATGTGTCACAAGCCTTTTCATAACAGAGAAAAATCGGAGGTACATTGGTGAGCTCCTTTTCAGCACATAACGTATATTTCTAACGTACGTATTTCCTCTGGGCAATTCTTCCATCAATATATCTGAAATTCACTTTTTGTTGCCTTAACTCCATAAATTTTAGTTTTACGTTTGTGCATGGTCATCCAATTTCTCCTCTTTATCTCCAGTCAGTTTCAATGTTATCACAACGTTATACTGGCTAACACATTTTCCAGGAACACTGCACGCTTTGCCCACCATGGTTTTTAATTTTTCATATTCACCTTATCTTTGGGGGAAAGGTATGTCTTTTCTACTCCTTTTAAGATATGCATTGTCAGTGACTCATATCATTCATCAGACAGGCTAAGAGCAACATACTCAGAAACTGGTCATATGTCAATGCTAAAGATGCAATTTAGTAGGTTCATGTAGCTCAAAACCAAGAAATGATGGATGCTGACAAATGAAGAAGAAATCTGCCCAACACTGACATAAATAATGAAGGAAACTTGTGGCCTATGAGTAGTAAATAAATAAAAGAATATAGGTAAATATAGGTGACAAATATTGAGGTGTTGTCACACGCTGAACTTCAAAGCATGTATACACTGCTTAGACAGCGCCGACTATGCTGGCTTGGCCATGTCCGGTACATAGAAGATGGTCCCATCCTGAAAGATACCTTCTACGGACAACTGGTAGATGGCCAAAGAACAGTTGGACGACCGCAGCTGAGGTTCAAAGATGTATGCACGAAAGACATGAGGGCACTGGACATAAATCCAGCAACCTGGGAGGATGAAGCTGCTGATCGCACCAAATGGCAATGCTCTCTATGGCACCATCTCAGATTGGGCAAAAAGAAACTCTCACAGCAAGCAGAAGAGAGGAGAAAACATTGAAAGGAACACCAGGAAAATAAGCAGCTGAGGGCTGTCACCTCACGGGTGCATTCCCATATTCAGTTATGATTGACGGGGCTATTATTATTATAGGTAAATAGAAGGCACTCCTTTCTGGCTTATAAGTGCCTGCTATGTATCTATGTTCATTTATTTACTTACCAACAATGATAAAGGAATTCTTATGAAGACGCCAAATCTTGCATTAATAAACTGGGACATCTTTTTTAATAAGTTAAGTATGAGAACAACAGTACTCTCTCTCTCTCTCTCTGTGCGGCCGCGCGTTATCATGCTGTAGCAACACATCAGAACTGAGCAAGCCGCGACGTTTTGACCTGATTGCAGGTTTCAAGTGGTTCTGAAGCAGATCACAGTATGATTCGCTGTTGATAGTGAGTCCCCTGGGCATGTAATGTTCCAGGATTGGGCCTTTACAGTCCCAGAAGAGAGTGAGCATCAATTTGCCGGCCGACCGTGGTGTACGGAACTTCTTTGCTTTCGGCAATGATGGATGTCGCCACTCCATGCTGGCTCGCTTAATCTCTGGCTGGAAGTAGTGAACGCAGCATTTGTCACCAGTGACTATACAGTGTAGAAAGCCATCTCCTTCAGCTTCATAACGTCGTAACAGTGTGTGTGTATATATATATATATATATATATATATATATATATATATATATATATATATATATATATATATATATATATATATATATATATATATATATATATATATATATATATATATATATATATATATATATATGAATGTGAATGCCTGACCTACAAACAAAGAAACAGTTGGTATTTACAACAAGTTCTCAATTATGGAGTTTTCAATCTGTTTTGCCAACAAATCAGCAGAAGATGCACAAGAGTCAAAATAAACATAATTATCTCTAAGGAATGGCACCAAGTCAAAACAGAATGACAATGTCTGAGGTAGTTTATATGTCATTATCATGTGCTATATGCGCATTGTTCGTATGGACATCTTGTAACTATTATTTTATGTGATGGCGATAATCCTGTTACGAATGTTAAAAAAAAAAAAAGATCTGGAGAATTATTATAAAATGAACAGTGTTAGTTAATCACTTTTCGTACAGAAACTCTGCTTTTTGGTGGTAACAACCTCCGATTAAAATTCCACTGTGTTCAGTTTGATGGACTCTAGACTATATGTGATTTATGTACACATTTGTTTTTAATTATTCATGAGTTCAAGGAAAAAGTAAATCTGTATGAATCAGTCATAGGATTTTCAGTACACAAACGGGGGGTGGGGAATTTTAAAATAAAAACTTGTTTCATTTTTCATTCCCAAGGAATTTCATAACACATTTAAGTGCATTTTATTTTCTCTACGTGACTTATAAAAGCTTTCATTATAAAAAAAAAGTAGTGCTCATAATGTGCTGAAAAGAAACAGATAACTTTCTCTGAGTATCTTAGTATAAAATATTGGGGGAGAGGTCTGCAGACAAAAAACTATTGCGTGATATTAAAAAAAAATCAAAAAAATCAGAACATTTGTAAAACAATCATAGTATCACAATATACTGGTGAAAGATTTTGATATTTGTTGTAGAAATAACTGTGCTTCACAACTCTTTCCTCACATTGACCAATCTTTGGAGGAGGGGGGGGGGGGGGGGGGAGAGAAAAAAATGGCAATGTATAAAACTTAGTGTAGATATTTATATAATCAGAAGTAATTTTGTTTTAACAAAAAAAAAAAATTTGTTTCACTTCAGAACTGTTTTTAAACATACTATTGTGAAATATTGATATTAATTATAGAAATGATTTTACTTAAATAAAGTAACACTGGTTGTCTAATACTGCTACACTCCCACCCCCTCCCACCATTTTGTTGATGTTGATGTTGTAAGGGTGTTTTTTGCATGAGAAAACAAAATTATACATTTCCTGTAATACAAAATTCCACAGCTTATTAAACATTAATACATTGGCCATTAAGTTCATTCAAATTCTGAACAAGATGGCATACATGAGAACAAGATATATTTAAAATACAGCACTGCAGCATGCACTTTACAATTCCTGTTTTTATTAAGACAGATGCTGAAGGAAAACACCAATTTGCTAACAGGTTATGACTGCATAAAACCCACAAGACATCCAGGTAATTTCTAGTATCACTAACATTATGTCCAGACATACTTAAGCACATGCTGCTCTTTTTTTGGTTACCAATACCCAGAACAATAATAAAGGTGCCCAAATTTAATGCAGAGAAATGGGAGCATTCCAGGACCATCAGGTTACAGAAGTACAGAGAGCACACTCACCGAGACAATGATAAGCCACTAAACAGATTGCGATGCATCTTGGGTAACCCACAACTGGCAAATGAAAAATCAAAATTGCAAACTAAACAGGAAAAGAAAGGAATGTAAACTAAAAGATAGAAATGGCTTTGTAATTTATAAAATGTGCAACATAAACCAAATTTGAGCGCTACAATAAAACAAAGAAAAATCAAAAACAAAAAATGTGTTATTGCAGTAAAAAAAAATCAATCTTATATGGTAAGGAAAAAAACTTAAACCAAATTTGAACACAACAATAATAATAAACAAAAAATAAAAGAAAAACAAAAAAATGTGCTATTGTAGTATAAAAATCAGTCTGACATAGTATGGAAAAGGCTGAAACCAAATGTAAGTTTTGGAAAAATAATACTATTTTCATCACCACCACATGGAAAAACTATCTGGTTCAATTAATATATAAAACTGAAATAACTAGGTAAAGGGCACTACAGAAAATTTACATGCAGCAATAGTAGCAATGAATAAGTATAAGGTATTGGTGATTTTACTGTTTCTTAATATAATGCAAAATCTCTTACGTTTTTTAGCTCAGCACAGTTAAAGAAAGTGTGGACCTACTCTAGGGAGATATTAGCAGGACTCAAGAAAGGAAAGTATGCCCACATTTGCATGAATGAGGTATTCTATCTTATATATTTTTTACTAAAGTGTGTTTGTTTGTTTGTTCGGGGTTGGCTCTGGCCCTGTTGAAGCTACAGCCATGACATTTTGTGCAGAGCTTCTTCAAGGGTCCAGGAATGCCAAAGTCAATTTTTGTCCCACAAATTTTCCACTAATTACACTCATTGACTCTTGAAAACATCCACACACTTCTAGGGATTCCCCCTGTGGTCCCAGCAATGCACACTAAGCTTGGAGGAGTCACTTGAGCCCCAGACGTGATTCTTTGGCTTTGACCTGGTTGACTGCACGCAGGATCTCACTGTGGACCCAGTGATAGGCTGGGGGAGCTGAGAAGTGGCTCTGTGCAGGACATAACAATTCCTTGGGAGAGCCAAGAACCAAAGCACAGTATTTTAGCTCTGCATAGTTGGAAAGTCCCCTTGGATGGCGAGGAATGCACAGTATGCCACACGTTTCTTACTCCTAGCTTGGGACTAGATGTGATGATCCTTAACACATTAACTACTGCGAGCTGGTGGGACCGGCTTTTGAAATCCTATCATTTTTAGTGGTCCTATCACTAGTTGCCACGGTAAACAGTTTTACACGATTTGGTAACTAACCCAAAACGCTGAAAAATATGAACATAATATCAATTTTCCAGTGTTCTACAACAACCATGCTTTGGAAATTTGTTTTCCAGTGGCAATTTAAAATCTCGAACCAGATCTGGCTTTGTCAGTCAGTGACCAAGGACCAAAAAAAGAAGATTGAAATCGGTGCACTCAGGCTACAAAAGTGATGACGTAATTGTATTATGGGTAAGCAGCATACAAAAATGATGACAAACCAGGTGAGATATTAAAAATTCAGTTTCTTTTTTGATTTGGGCAACGCCGGGTCTATCTACTAGTTCAGAATAAAATTTATTTTCTTTTTTTTCTACAGTTTGTGCATCAAAAGGAAATGCCACACTGAAAAAATGCAGTTTGAGATGCGCTAACTCCGAGCAATTTCTCAATGCTCATTAAAAATATTTTAACTTAGTACATACAGCATGTTTTAATGTGTTTAGTAACAATCACAAGATGTACTGACTATATATGTTCAACCATCCGGGCAATGCTGGATAGTACAGCTAGTATGATCATAATCTGTAAAATATTTTTTTTTTAAACTTGATAAGTAAATTTTGTTATTGCCTATAGCACTTTGAGGACTAGTTCTAGACTTATAATGTAACAAATATGACCTAAGAGCAATGTTCTATTTCACAAACTGCATTTTCATTATGTGCTTCCCTGCCTAAAAACAAGTAAATTAAATTTTTTTTTTTTTTAAATCATAACTCATTTACTAATGTTAAATGCCATTTGATCGTTCCCTGGATACATGTTCCAAATATTTGAGATCCAAAGGTACATTTTTTTTAATGGACAAATATTTGGCATTGCACAAAAATTTAACTCTCAATCTGAATAAAAATTTCAAGCACTTTTAACACAGGAGCTGCATGTATTACAGAATGGAGACTCACATTTGAAGCATTATATGAGCACATATATAATGATATGTTAAAAGAACCATCTTTTTCAACATTTTGAATAAATGTTGATCACTGATGTTAAGTACAATCTACTGACACTGCTATGTTTTAATAATCAATTTTCTCCAGCTCTCTTTTTCTAGATTTTGTAGGTTTAGCTTTTTATACCTCGTGTTCATATTATTCTTTTGTGTAGTCCCCATTATGCCATACTATAATGTTTATACCTAAATTTACTGTCTTTGTAAATTAGAAAAATGCTTCTGTTTTGCGTCCGGGATGTTAGGTATTAATTAATAGCCTTTACATTCTTGTTAATTTCCAAATTACAACTGCACAATTCTGGCAGACTTTAACTTACTTACTTACTTACTTAGTCGTTCCCCTTCTACCGTGAGGTGTAGAGGTTTGGAAGAGAGAGCGCCAGACTATTCTATCGGCTGTCTTCCTCCTGGCCTGGTTCCATTCTAGTCCTCGGTCCTTCAAAGATTGTCTAATGTTGTCCTCCCAGCGGACTCTGGGTCGTCCTCGGGGTCTGGATCCTTGGCTCTTTGTTTCCCATGCTTGTCGTGGTAGCCGATCTTCTCCCATTCTGCAGACATGGCCAAACCATCTTAGTTGGGACTGTTCTACTTGGGTCTGTAGGGGGTGGCATTTTAGGCCTTGACGTATCGTCTGGTTGCGTACCATGTCTCTTCTTGTTACTTCAACCACCTTCCTCAGATACCTCATTTCTGAGGTTTGGATCTGGCTTTTATGGGTTGTAGTCATTGCCCATGACTCGCATCCATATGTCAAGACTGGGACATAGGTGGAGCGGTATACAGCCATCTTCGTTTTCTTACCAACCTCTCTCTTGCTGAGGAATCCTCGATTTATGGCCTGAAAAAGTCTCCCAGCTGCTGCTTTTCGAGTGGCCAACTCTTTTTTGATGCCTCCCTTTCGGTCTATAATAGCCCCGAGGTATTTAAAGTGGTCAACCTGCTCCAGGACCTGTTCTCCCAGCTTAATCTGATGCCTTCTTTCTTCTCGTGATATCACCATGGATTTTGTTTTAGAGCTGCTTATGACCATCCCTCTCTTCTCCAGCTCTTCCTTCCAGACTTGCAGGTTGGATTGGAGATGTGCCTCTGATTTAGCAATCAGGGCAACATCATCAGCAAATGCCAGCTCTGAAATATAGACCTGTCTCATCTTCCAGTACCCCACTGAATACTTTCTTGTTCTCTCCTTACATGCCTTGATGACATCGTCCATAAGGAGTATGAAGAGGTAAGGTGATAGGATATCACCTTGTCTTACACCAGTGGTGGTCCTGAACTCTTCTGACTTATGGTTTGCTGTCCTCACATAATTTCTGCAAGACTTGTAGAAGCTCTGTATAGCATGAATCAGAGGTGCTGGAATATTCTTCCTTGCCAACAGTCCCAAAGTTTGCTCCAAGGGACCCTGTCAAACGCCTTTTCCAGATCTATGAAACAAAGATGGATCTCACTCTTATACTCAAGGGCCTTTTCACTCAGCTGTCTGAGTGTGAAGATTAGGTCTTGAGTACTTCGGTTTGCTCGGAATCCGCACTGGACCTCATCCAATTGTGGCTCAGCTAGGCGTCGGAGTCTCTGCTCTAGGATTCTAGAGTAGATTTTTCCAGGGACACTGAGAAGGGATATGCCTCTATGGTTTCCACACTGTCGGTTGTCACCCTTTTTGAAATTTGGTGTTATGATGGCGATCTCCCAATCCTTTGGTATGGTCTTGTTGCACCATGCTGCCTGTAGGACCCTTAGGAGTAACAGGTCGCCTGATGCTCCCATGTACTTAACCATTTCTGGTGTTATACCATCATGCCCTGCTGCTTTGCCCATCTTGATTTTCTCCAGTGCCGCCTTCAGTTCTTCCATCTTTATGTCATCTTCATCACCATTGGTTTCCTCTTCTGTGCATCTTTTTCTAGCTTTTCTCCAAATTCTTCCCAGGACTTCTGTTTTGCTGCTAGCACTTTGTTCTTTACTTCTGTTCTGAGTGTCACATATTCTCTATATTTTCCATTTGTCCTGTTGTGTTTTTAGCTCCTAAGTATTGTTTCCATGCCATTTTCTTCTCTCTTATTTTCTCTTTGACTTCCTCTGTCCACCAAGGTGTCCTCTTTCTCTGGTTCCCAAGTCGGACTTCACCACATGCTTCTGCAGCAGCTGTCTTTATGATATCCTTGAATTTAATCCAGAGGGTTTCCAAGTCATCAGGTTGTTCTTCTGTGTTGCTCACCGCTGCAGCAATAAGCCCCTGATATCTGGTCTTAATTTCTGGCTCTCTCAGCTTGTAGGTCCTAATGCTCATTTCTGCTGCTCGTTTACTTGGTTTCTTGCGTGATGTTGGGCAGTTCCTAGGCTGAGCAACTCTTTCAGTTGTTTGTTTGATTGTTAGCAGGTAGTGATCACTTCCAATCTCTGGCCCCCTCCAGACTCTTGCATCTCGGACATATTTGAATGAGCTTCTCCGAACAATGGCATAGTCGATCACTGACTTCTCATTCTTTGTTGGTTCACATCTAGTGTATGCATGTATGCGCTTATGGGGGAACTTTGTGTTTGTAATGATCAGATTCTGCTCACTGCAGAATCTAAGGAGTCGCTTTCCATTGTCATTGAGAGTATCTTCTCCATATCTTCCGATAACTCCACCCCATCTAGCATGGTCATTTCCAACTCTGGCATTAAAATCTCCGAGCATGATAACTTCATCTAGGCAGTCATCCACTGTCCTTTGAAGCAGCTCGAAGAATTCCTCCTTGACCTCTGCTCTCTCATCCTCATTTGGCCCATACACTATGACCAGGTTGACTATGGTTTCTCCTTCTTTTAGTTTCACAACCATAATGCGCTCTGAGACAAAGTTCCACCCCTTGATACTATCTTTTTGATTTTGGGCCACAATGCAACCCACACCCCATTTAGCTCTTTCGGATATGGGTACACCACTGTAGAGCAGCGTGTTGCCATTGAGATCCATGACTCCTTGTCTTTTTTTCTTTGTTTCCGTTATAGCCAGGATTTCTAGTTTTGCTTTCCTCATCTCTTCCACCAGCTCCTCTTCCTTCCCATTTATACTTCTTGTGTTCCATGTTCCATAAGTCGTAGTCCGTTCCAGTTCGTCGCCTTTAGAATCAGTCCGGTTTTCTCTCTTGTGTTACTCGTAATCGTGGTTTAAAGCAAACAGGTGATTGGCCTGTTGTGCCTTTGCATGGTGGAGGGGCTGCCTCCTTACGGCCTCCATGCAGGCCGCCCTCCTCCTTTTTCATCCGGGCTTGGGACCGGCATGGGCGGAGTTGCAGACTTTAACATTCTTCCTATATCATCACAGTCACCCTTCAGCTCCCAAACGAGCATATGCGTTGAACAAACTTACGCCCAGACTTCCTGTCCCATGCCATCAGCTCAAGGTCTTTCCACGTCTTCTTCATGTCGGTCTCCAGTTCTCTTCACTAAGGTATTCTTTGGTCTCCCTCTACCTCTCTTACCCTGAGGATTACAGAACAAGGACTGCTTGCTGATGTTATCGACAGATTTCCTCAATGTGTGTCCTATCCATCTCCAGGGTCTTCTTCTCATCTCTTGTTCCACCAGTGCCTGTCTGATTTTAGTTAGCAGTCCAAATTAGCGATCTTGTCACACCACCTCAATCCTTCTATTCTATACAAGCATCCATTTATGAAAGTCTGTAGCGTTTTGATTGTTGTTTCTGTTGCTCTCCATGTTTCATAGCCATACAATAGGACTGACTTGACATTTGAATATTTGTTATCATTTCCTGCATATATTCTCACTACTCTTGTTTTCTCCCTGTATTTTCACATCACTTGCTGTGACCTCTCATCAAGCACTTTCATTTTGTCTTGCATCTGATTATGGTTATGGGACAGAAGTGCCAGGTCGTCTGCAAAATCTAGATCATCAAGCTGTTCAGTCATAGTGCACTGGATTCCATTTCTGTTGCCTGAGGTCGATGTTTACATAACCCAATCTACAGCCAATAAGAAGAGAAATGGTGACAAGAGGCATCCCTGTTGTGCTACAGTCCTTATCCAAAATGATTCTGTAAGTTGTCCTTTAAGAATTCTGCATGTCACATCTCCATATATCTTTCTTTTTAAGTTAATAATTCTTTTATTAAGTTAATAATCTTCAGGGGGACTCAATAATGCCTCATCAACTTCAAAAGTAATTCTCTGTCTACACTGTCAAATGTCCTTTCATAATGCACAAATCCAATGTAAAGAGGTGAGTTCAATATCAGACTTTGCAAGAGACAGGCTACCTCATCCTGCAGAACATTTTTAGCTTCAAAATCTTCAACATTCTTCCTCTATGCTGTTCCCAAATTACCTTAGTCAGATTCACCCAGTATAATCAACTCCCCAAGCCAACAAAGAACTGTGAACCTAATAGTTAAATATTGCTATTCTGTTGTTGAAACATTATGACCTTGAATATCAATGCACTCTGCAGGGCAGTGCAGGTTTTGTTTCTGGTTTGGATCCTGGCAAGCACTATTTTTTTTAATGATTTCTGCATCGATGCAAGTTGTTAATAAGTCAGTCCTTTCTGCCTTCTCTATGGGTGCACTGACCAAGAAATGGTCTCTTCAGGTGTATACAGCCTTGGATTGTTTTTCTCCACCTCATAAAAGTCCTGCTTTTCACATATCTTTATTGACCTACCATGTACACATTCCCAAGTCTTACTCCTATTTCATGGGTGTTACAAGCTTATATTCCAAGTTGGTATCTCAAGCATTTCCATTTTCTTTTCTTGAATTGTGGACCTATAAGTCTGTCATTTTTGTCTCCAGACATCTTGATCTTAATTACCCTGCCATTTAATGCCAAAAATTATTCTCAGACAACCATTTACAATTGTCTGCAGCTTCTGATGGACCATTTTGTTATTCTGAGCCACACAGCAGCAGTATTGTTTTTCATACTGGTGTTAAAAAGCTTAAGTTTAGTGGTGACATTCATGCTTATAATGTTTCTCAGAAGCTTGCACTTTGCCATGGCCTTATTTGTTCTAGCTGAGATAGTGTTTTTCTCTAATGTCAATACTGTAATAATGCACAGATATATAGTTTTAGACCACTTCAATGAGACTTCACACTGAATAACAACATTTCATGTATTATTATTTTATTTCATTGTTGTAGTTTTGTCAATGCTGAAGTGTAGTCCCAATTCAGCTTTTTGTTAGCTAAATAATATCAAACACGCAGCTTCAATATGTATGTGAATCATTCTTCTTGATTTCTTAAAATCTGTTTGTAGTTTTTGATGCCATTAGTAAATGTGTGCCTTGAAATAATTTTCCCTTTAAAGGATACACACACCAGTTCTTACTGCCACAGTATTAACTTTGTACACACCCTAACTGCTCCTTCCTGCAGTTTTTTTTTAAACAAATCAATATCAGCAGCATATCGCAAGGTTTTCACAATATTCCATACATATCTGGTACTCTTGTGTTTCTGAGTTCTTTATTCAATTGTTAGTTCAAACAGAATGGGAGATGCCACAGTGCTCATACAACAGGACTCAAGATTAACCTTTAGCACGCTGCGGGCGACATGTGTCGCCCGCAGAAACCTATGTTCCAACTGCTTGAGGCGACATGTGTCGCCTTCGGATATCATCGTTTTTTAGCAATAGGATTTGTGTACACGTGACTTCACCCCCGGATGTTAAGTTTTAAACTTATCTGAGAGAGAGTTAGCTTCCGTTTCCGATCTTCTTTAGTAATGGGTGCATCCGCGTTTATTTTCTGTGAATTTTTTCAATCGAAATGAATCGGCATCGAACACGCGGCCATTTTCGCTCTAATTTTATTGGATTCTGACGCCATGTGGTGGGGATGAGATTTTTGTCTTTATAAGCGCTGATATCGGTTCTCAGAATATGTTTGATGGCTGAGATGGAAACGAAAGTAGAATGGCATTGCTAGTATGTATAATTTTAGGGGTTAGGATTAGGAATATCGGAAAGGTTTAGGATTACGGCCGAATGTCACTGCTGACGAGGGCATTTGTTGCTTTGCTACTGATGATGGGTGTAACGAAAAGATCGTCATTTGATTTGTATTGGTCTATTGGTCAAATGACTTTCATTGAGATGCAAGGGATATGGACTCTTCGTTTGTTGGTCTTTTTTTTTTAATTTTAAAAAAAAATTTTTAATTAAAAAAAAAAATTTTTAATATTGTTAAAAATCCACACAAAGCGATCTGCTACTAAACCGCCCGCAGCAGGTTTCGAACCTGGTATATCTGGATTATGAAACAGCGTTCATATCATTTCTATACAGTCCAAAAATGATAGCAATTGACCAAAAAAACTATAGAATTTACTAGTCACCCACTATAAAAATGGGGCGTTGTGAAAAAGAATGCAGTGGCAGGGCAAATTTTCTGAATTTTTATGCAGCGTGCTAAAGGATAAAACTATTTTATACTGCGAGTTAACTGAGGTACAGTTGAGATTAATAAATAAAATATAACTAAATTTTAATGTTTGAAAAACCAGATACTTTGCAAAGCCCAAAAATTACAGACTTTATCTGTAAATAAATTTAAACTTCTGTAATCTGCATCACCAGTGTACTTTAATTTCAAAACATATTTTTTCAACAGAGACCTTATTAGCCAAAGCTACAAGCTTCAGTAACATTCATTTCACAGCAAGAAATTTCACTTGCAGAAAATGTCAGCAAACTGAGTGATATTTGTATAAAACAGACAAATCTACAGCCAAATGTCAAGCTCATGAGTGAGGGCATGGGGAAGGAGATTAACCTATAATGCGTGTTCTGGCATGCTGACATTTGATGGTCATATCAGAGTTAATCAGGAGGTGTGAGAGAAAGAGGAGCTGAGACAGGCCCTTAGGTCAACTCATCATATGTGCTATAAAAGGCTTGCTCTAGTAACTGAAAAGTCATCAGATCTAGCTGATGGAAAGACAGCATATAAGTGATAACAGAGGAGCAGAGTAGAAGACAAGAGAGGATCATGAACAGAGGACTGGGGGAAGACTGCTGTTAAAAAACTTAAAGCACTTTAGTTACAAGAAGATAATACATAAACGAATCACCAGAACAACAGAGTATACTGTGAAATTTGTATTTTATATAGAATACTTCAAATTTATATTTTAAACAGAATACTGTGACATTTATATTTCATACAGAAAACTTTAAAATTTATATTTTATGCAGTTGATGAGTTTTAGTTTAAACTAGATCAGACTTAGGCCATGAACTGCTGCCTACAGCTTGAATCAGGCCAGTAAAGGCATATACAAACACAAAGAAAACAAATCTGTAAGCACTACTATACCAAGCTGCAATCAAAGTAGCAGATATGAAAAAAAAGAAGCAGTTAATTGTTTTCACAAAAAATGCATAAATGTGTCACCAGTTACAGAAGGTCAGGACATAGCTAATAAGATTTTTGTTACATATTACTCAGTATTTAAAATGGTGCTTGAAATATTAAGGAACAGGATGAGAAGTATTTACCAGTCCTTTACTCAGAAGTTTTCAAACATTTAAAAATTAAAGTTGCCACTACTTGGTGTCAAACAAATCAGAAGGTATTTAAAAGTACTCTGAAATATTTTTAAAAATATATATTTATTTATATATACAGTATTTATTAGTTGTTAATTCTTCCTTAAGTAACTATCCTGCTTACTTAAAATAATGAATTATCAAAATTATTCTTTAACCTTTCTGCTACAACTGTCTGTAATTATGCACACGGGTAAAAGCAAATGAGCGAAATGCACAATGGTTTTTTTTTTGTAAAAAGCAAAGCTTTTGTGGAAATAGCAACACAACATTAAGAATATGAATGGAAACGGTCAAGGTAAAGACCCAAACTGGTGAAGTTTTTGTCCCATTAATTATTCAACTGATGTCAATTATGTGAAGATTTTGATAGATTTAATACATGGGGAAAACAAATTACTGCACATTTAAGAAACTTTTTTCCTCATTTTCTGCAACTCACATCCACTAAAAAAAGTAATAAATAATGTAACGCTTATGATTTGTGAACCTGAAGATAAAAATTCTCTGTATTCAATTAAAACGTTAACTTTTCCTTCTCACTTTTTGCAAAGGAAGGCACATCCCATAAAAAATAAATCCCTACCATTTATAATCTGTGAATCTGTAGCTATAAATGTTCTGTACTCACTTAAAACATAGACTGTTGCAAGGAATGGGAAAAATTAGAAAAACGGAACCAAGACCACAAGAACAATCACGAAATACCAAACACCACAATATGCACACATACGCAAATAAATTTTTTTAAGCAGGCAATTTTTTTCCCCATCGAAGTTTGGAAACACTCACCTACGCCAGCTTGTGTCTGGTGGAGGAGACAGGTGATAAGCAGATCCATAAGGTGATGAATCGATCTAGAATGTTTATTAAGACAAATGAAGTAAAGTTTTAATAAGGCATGCAATTATATCACCATGACATTTCAGAACAGTGGTAGACTGGAGTATTTTATTTTAAATCTTTTTAACTATTGGCTGCTTCACATTACAGCAATTATTCTTATACGTAAAAGAAGTCAGTCATTACATCGATAATACAGCTCTCCATAATCAACAATAATAAAATACCAACGTCTATCCATAACATTTATTATGCGCTTAAAATAAAACTGTCAATTCATGCACGTCTAATGTTCTTGAGCATCTGGAAAGTCTGTGTCGGTGAATTAGGTTTTAAAATAAAAAAGCTGATCTCCCAGCCTTTTACATTTAGATTACCAAACTTACCCTTTTATCAGGCTGGAAATTTCTACGGTGTGGTCCAATTTGCTGTCTATGTCTGGTATGCACCATAGCTGTTCTACCCTGTTTCATGTCATCTATTTGCTGTAGTGTAGCCTACAGAAGAAAATGTTCAAGAATTTCAATACATCCTTCCATACTTTTAAAGCCCTCTAGGGGAAGAATGAAGTAACCACAACGAAATGAATTTAAATGTACCCAATGGTTTTGCGAAAGAATATAACAATGATAAAAGCTGATATGAGAACAGAACACATTGCATTTATTTAGTGCAACTTTTAAGATTATCATAGCCTTGATCTGATTAACTGCCGTCTTCACATTGCAGGTCAATTGAAATGCATCTCAGGCATCTTCTATCTCTTGATGTTGTCCCAATCAGAGGGCTGTCTTCATCTTGCACATTTGCCTTAACCCCCCCCCCCCCCATAATTTTTTTCAGCAACATGTCTTTTTAAGTGACCAAAATATTTAATCTAACTTTGATCTCAGTGATTGTTTCTCTTTACAATCCCTGCTTTTCTAGGATTAATTTCTTTGTTTTCTTCTCTTTTCTGAGATGCTCTCCATTCTTCTTTATATCTCAAGGGCCTCAATTCTTTCTTCTAACTGCTTGTTCATTGTCCACATTTCTGCACCATACAGTAATGAAGAATAAATATATATATATATTCATTCATTCCCCTCCACTCCCAAAGGAGCATAGGCCTTCAACAAACACATGCTAAGTCCTCCTGTCACGTGCCATCATCTCAAGTTCTTTCCACGTTCTCCTTATCATTTTCACCTCTGTTTCCAGCTCTCTTCTCCATGTGCTTCTTGGTCTACCTCTGCCTCTCTTGCCCTGGGGGTTCCAGAACAAGGACTGCCTTGTAATGCTATCAACAGGTTTCCTCAGTGTGTGTCCTATCCATCGCCTTCTTCTCATCTCTTGTTCCACTGGCACTTGTCTAGTTCTTGTCAACAGTTCCACGTTGGTAACCTTGTCATACCATTTTAATCCTTCTATTCTACGCAAGCACCCATTTATGAAAGTCTGTAGCTTTTTTGGTTGTTGTCTTTGTTGTTCTCCATGTCTCAGAGCCATACAATAGGACTGACTTCACATTTGAGTTGAAGATTCTAATTTTGTGTTGGATCCGATTTCTCTTGATCTCCATATATTTCCCAATGCAATGAAAGCTCCTCTTGCTTTTTGTATTCTTATTTTGATATCACTGTCTGTCCCTCCAACTTTGTCTATATTGCTGCCAAGATATGTGTTATATATATATATATATATATATATATATATATATATATATATATATATATATATATATATATATATATATATATATATATATATATATATATATATATACTGAAGCACATTAAAAACGCACCACTATTATATATACTGATGCCGAGAAGCTGGCAAAAAAAAGTGTGGGAATGGATTTTCCCCGTGTTTGCCATGAGGTAGAGAGCGAATGGCTGCTGGAATGGAAAGTGCAAGATTCAACCCATGGGTGTGTGTACAGACTACATGAAAACGATGAAAGTTACACGTGCAACACGATTCTCAACAGCTATGACCCTGAAAATGTGTAGGCGTTGTGGCAGTATACTCGGTATAAAAAGGCCGTTGAGACAAAACACCCAGTACATGTGCTTGAAATGCCACGACTATTTGAAAACGACCGCCAACGAGCCATTGGTATGTTGGAGACCGGAATGAGCTCGCGGGCCATTGCCAGAAGGATGAATTGCCACCACAGCACTATTGTACGTCTCAATGAACGTTACGGAACCACTGGCAGTGTCCGGGATAGACTTCGGAGTGGCCAACCACGAGTTACTACCCCTGCGCAAGATCGTCATATTGTGCTGAGTCACCTAAGGAATTGACTCTCCCGGCAAGTCAAACAGCAAGAGCAATAGTGGGTAGACATGGGCAAGTCTCTCGAATGACAGTCATACGACGACTCAGAGATACAGGCCTTACTGCAAGACGACCTTATGTTGGGCCAAACTTGACTCACAGACATCGTTAGCAGCGCCTGCAATGGGCAGAGCAACATATCAGATGGACTAGACTGCAGTGGAATGCTGTCCTATTCAGACGAGAACAGATTCAACATATCCTTTGCAGATGGACGTATGCGGATTTAGCGACGGTGTGAAGAGCGCTTTGCAGATTGCTGTGTCAACCGATTTCGAGGTGGCAGTATTCACATTTGGGGAGGATTCAGTTTTCACCATCGCTTGCCTCTTCACGTCTTCCGTGGAAATGTTAATGCTGTGACATATCAAGATGAGGTTCTGGATGCACTGGTTGCTCCTGCGTTCACAATTTATCCAGACTTGCAGCTTCTCCAGCAGGATAACGCACATGCATTTTTTTGTATTTTTGGTTTTCTCCCTTGCCTGCACAGAATGCAATGAATTTCATAACAATCAAATGTACAAATTAATGACCAGAATGGATTCATAGGAAAATGAATAAAGATTCCAAATATGTAAACTTGTACACACTTATATTTACATTTCACACTCTGTTCCTGGATTATACAGGTGGTGCGTTTTTAATGTGCTTCAGTATATATATATATATATATATATATATATATATATATATATATATATATATATATATATATATATATATATATATATATATATATATATATATATATATATATATATATATATATATAAGTTGATGACAAAGTAAATCCTGATAACACAAGTAAAATTAACACTGTGACAACAGCAGCTAAAATAAGCATACCTGTAAATCAATCCCCTGTTTGGCAGATATCTGATTCACATTAGGAAGTGATCCAGCTCTATATGTGCCAAGAGCTGGAGCAATATGTTGCTGTTTCTGATACCTTGGTGGGTCCTGGGGGGGAAAAATGTGCTAATGAGAAACAAAAAATGAATAATTCAATTTTAAAATTCTAAGCAACAGATAAGGATGTACCACAGCAAGAGGCAACAAATGGTGGAACTACAGCAGAATTACGCGCAATGGGACTAACAAATGCAAAATAAATGAATAAAAACAAAATATGATCTGTATTTAAACAAATCACATGCATCATCAAATGCCACCACAAGCAGAGATAACTTACAGTGAAGTGCATTAAATTCAAAGCGTGATAATTCAACGTTAAACTTTATTTCAATAAATAGCTCTATTATATAATAAAATTTGGTTTTTTAATTAAAAGTTTGAACTAATAATAAAGCTTATAGTACAAAGTTTATAAACTTGCCCCTTTCATTGGTTGTAACCTATTAATTTGAATAGGCAAGTCAGTCAGTAACTAACTTGGGTGCATGAAGAAAACATGAAATGCAGATTTCAGTTTGACAGTAAATTACCCACAACTCTGGAGGCTATTGGCAGCACTATTTGGGTATACTGCAATTTTTTGACAGTTCAATGTGGTACATTCTGTTTAATCTTACGTTAAACCACAAACTCACTGGCCTCAACAGCACAGTTGGTTAGCAGTCAGTCTGGCATTCTAAGAGGTTTGGGTTAAACTCCTACCTGGGGTAGGTTCTTACACCTCTCCAACTCTAAATTGTTGTTGATTAACTAGGGCTGCTGAGCTCGTGCTGAAGAATTTGTGCATGTGTTCTGCAGCTGCTGAGTGGTGCTGTATAGAGTGTTTGTGATTGTTGGGGAGCCCGGCAATAGCTGTCGTCTCTCTGTGGAGAGTCCTGGGCAAGTGAGCAGCACATGCTGAACTGTCTCATACAGATGGGTACAGTTGCGGCAATTAGGCTCATGTGTGGGGCTTAATTTGTTTAAGTGTTTGTCGAGTCTAGTGTGTTCTGTTCTTAGTTGGAAGATTGTGCTCTGCTCCTTATGTCGTAGGTTATTAATGTTGTCATTTTTGTTGGGATGGGCCATTTCAAGGCACGTCCAGTAGACCCTTTTGCCCATCGGTTCAGCCATTCCTCTTTGAAGTTGTTTTGGAGTATTCGTTTAGCTGTCTGCATGTTTGCTGGTGTGTTTGTTTGAACCATGCTTGCTCCTAGTTTTGCTAGTCTGTCTGCTTTATCATTGCCTAGTATGTCTGTGTGCCCTGGTATCCACTGGAGAGTGACTCTGATGTCGTATTTTGTTAGCAGATTGTCAACTGTTTCGGCCAGTTGTATTATTTCTTTATTTTCAGTTTGGAGGTATTCTTCTAAAGCCTGAAGTGCTGATTTTGAATCAGTGAAGATTATGATATCTGAGGGCATATGAACTTCTTGTTTGAATTGGCTGTCTATTGCTGTGAGTGTGGTGTTTATTGCTGTAATCTCTGCTTGGTAGTTAGTACAGAATTCTCCGCACGGTTCATATATTTCTAATGTGCTGCCATTTGGATATTTCACATACGCTCGAAGTCCAGCATTTATGGTGGCCTTGAATGCTGAGCCATCTGTGTATGCATGTATTGCAGTGCTAGGGTAGCTATCTATAGTCTCTAAAGTAGCTGTTTTAAGTATCGTTGGGTTCGTGTCTCTTGTTAGTGTGCTATCCATGAGTGTGGTTTTTATTATTGAAAGTTTTAACTCCTTTCCAAGATAAATGAGTGGGTATTGTTCAATTATTTCTCGTGTCTGTTGGAGGTGGTGCTGTTCTGCTGTAGTGGTTGCTACTTGCAGTCGTGATTTTTGTTTTAGTCTGCTAATGGGCTTCCAGTTCTCAACCAGTTGTCTGTTTGGGTGGTCTTTTCTCATTCTTCTATAGCGCTCTGTATCTTCTAGAACATCACGTTTACATCGTAGGTCCATTGGTTCTACATTTTCATCAATTTCACAAGCAGCTATTGGTGTGGTTCTCATTCCCCAGCATAAGAACCTTAGAGCTTGGTTTTTGGACTTTGTCCAGCTCTGCTTGTGTGGTTTTGCTCATTGCCGACTGCAGCAAATGGATGTTATCCATGACTGATCGGACATATCCCAGGTACAGCTGTCTGAGATTTCCTTTGTCTGCTCCCCAGCTAGTGCTTGCAAGATGTTTAACTAGGTTCAGGCGTCTACTGGCCTTATCTTTCATTTTGTGTATGAAGGTATTGAGGAGTAGCTGTCTGTCAAGCTCCACTCCTAAGTAAGCTGGATTTTCTTCTCTGGACAGCAGTTGTCCATCGAGTTTCAGTTGGTACACCTTCTTGCTTTCCTTGATGCTCATGGTGAAAATTGTGTATACGGTTTTCTGGGTGTTTATTTTTAGTTTCCAGAGCCTGCAATACACAGCTATTGTGGCTAGGGCTCTGTTTAGTTTTGCTTGCGCCAGTTTTTTGTATTTTTCAACTGTCCAAATGAGCAGGTCATCTGCATACAGTGTTTTGAATACCTTCAAGAAGGGAGGAAGGTCATTTATGAAGATAAGGAAGAGGGAGCAACTTAGTGCTGACCCTTGCGGCAATCCCTCCTCCAGTGTTTTCTGGGAGGATTTAGTGCCTTCTACTGTTGTTTGTATTGTTCTGTTACTTAGGAAGGTTTTAATCCAGATAAATTTTTCCATGTATGCCCATTTTTTGTCATTTTGGCAAAGAGCCCCTGTCTCCATACTGTGTCGTATGCTTGCTGCAGATCAATGAATACAGCTGTTGTGTGCTTACCCTCTTAGAATGCATCTAAGGTTTTTTGCACAAAATGAAAGAGTTGGTCATCTGTTCTGCCACCAGTAGAGCCTGTGATTAACCATTTTCTCTGCAAGTTTTCCAATTGCTGAGGTCAGTGAGACTGGTCTGTAGCTTCCAGGTTCTTCAGCTGGCTTGTTTTTCTTTAGAATTGGTTTGATATTTGCAGTCCACCAAGCTTTAAGGAGTGTGCTTTCTTTCCATGTTCTGTTAATGAAGTTTAAGAGTACTAACTTTGCGTAACTTGCGGAGATATTTTGCAGGTGCATATCGTGGGAACTTAAAATGTAGCGGGTAAATCGAAAATAATTCTTTCTTTCTTAAAGAAACTAGTTTTAAACTTCACTTGGTGTTCAGCATACTGAAGAAGAAAGACGCACTTCTTTGTCTTGTAAAGTAAAACTGTGCATAGGGAGACTTGAGTTAAACAAAGTGCCCTCTAGTTTAATAACTACAGACTATAAATTCCTGTGCGGGTATGTATTCGCTTTTCCAGTATATAGAAATTAGTTCAGATATATAGATTTGAAATACATTAATATCTTGGTGAAACTCAAGTGTTGTATTTTAAATAGATATTACTTTACTATATATGTTTCATAAATGGTTACTCAAGTTCATTTATGTTCACAAATGTATTTTAACGGGATATTACGTTACAATGTTTGTATTACAATGATCATATTATTTTTCAATGTTTGTAACATTAATAATGTATGAGAATATTATTATGAGTGCTGGAAGGAATGAATGGCGATAGGAAAGGAGGAGGTGGCCACGAATAGAAAACAAAAATAACCCCACATTCTGTAGCGGACGCTCATGTGACCTTTCCCTTGGCTGACCGGGATGGGAGCAAAACAGCATTCTAGTTATTGTGTTTGTACGCAGCCTGGCAAGTTGAACTCATTCATAGCAGACAGGAATGTTTAAGAATGGACTGACTTATTTTAGGAACGAGACGGAGAGACGTATGCATGGATACCAACATGCCTATGCTGAGGACCCTGCTTAAATTGTTATGAGTATCTGCGTGTTGCCACAGCAGAGTAATTACACATGTATTTTTTGTTTTGTCCAACAGATATATGCAGTGCAACCTGCCATGTCTTGTCTCCTATTGCTGAAAAGAGGTTACCTAGCCCACCAGTCACCATAATAACATTTCAATTATTTCAAAGATTCTCAACACCAGACATCACCCTTACCATACTCCACCCATTATAACCCTCTATACCACCTTTGGAAGCAAATTCGTTATCTGTGGATATCTCATCAATTGTGGATACGTTACACTAATCTTGGATTTATAAAATCGTGTGCAGATTCTGTGCCCCTTTTGTGGATACCTTATTCGAGCCCTGAAGTTAAGTTCAAAGCATTGGATTACATTATTTTTCCAAGAGAACACCAGGATATAAGTTGTTTCCAACATTCACACCAAAGGAACAAAGAAACAAACATTCATTTTCACACAAACAGTATTTCACATATTTCCAGCAAAGCCTAGGATGTTATCAGGCCAGCCGGAACTTTACTAACACCATTCATTCATCACCTTTTTTCACTATTTGTGAAGTTTTTTATTCTTCTGAAAAATCATCAAATTGTTGTGAGTTTATTTTCTCGTGATAATTTTTTTTTTTCTGTAAAATTCTTTAGATTTATTTACATTTTTAAAATTGAAATAAATTGAGTTAGACTTGATAGGATTGTTCGTTCTGTTCAGACTACCAAATCCTCAATCTAACTTTACTTCATCACCCTACTATTTGTGAGTGACACTGTGTGTGCAAAAGAGTAATATTGTCGCCAGAGAAAACAAGAAGAGCGGTGCATGTGGTTTTCTTAATGAAGAACTCACTGACTCAGCCTGTGCCTTCTGTCTATCTCTCTTGCGCATCACTATCACATGTTCGTGTGCACTATTGTCCCTCACCTCTCTGCAGCTGTCAAGCTTTACCTACTATTAATTAAATTTTCATGCGACAGGCTATTCATTTTGTTGATGGTGTACTCAGTTTCAAATAGTGCAATGCTTGCTTTAGCAGCTCTCTGTTCTGTTTTTGTTATGTTCTTAATTGTTTTGTCTAGCTGTTTTATGTGATTTGTTTTGCTGACATTTGCATAGTATTTGTTCAACGTTTCTGCCTTGTTCTTGTTGTTTGTTAAGATTTTTCCTCTAGTTCTTAGTGGTTTTGGGTTGCTCTTCTTTCCTTTTCCATCAAGACAGTGCAGGAGCTTCCATGCTTTGTGCCCTTCATTCTTTAAGTCCAGGCTTTCACATGTTTTTGTCCATGCTTCTTTCTTTGCTTTCTTAATGTGATATCTTACCTGTGCTGTGAGTTTGTTATAAATTATTTTGTTGGCTCTGGTGGGTTCTTTTTCCACCTTTCTTCTGGCTTGTCTGCGCTCTTTAACTATCTTTTCTAGATCTGGAGTCCAGAAATGGCTGAAACGTTTGTGGCTGCCTTTTGGTATTGTTATGTTTGCTATTTCAAGTATAGTCTTTGTGATATTGTTGTATGTACTCTCTACTGTATCTAATATGTCAATGCTGCTGAATCTGCTATCTGAAAGTGTTGCGTATGTTGTCCAGTTAGCCCTTTTGTAATTCCAGTAGGTCTTTCTCTTTTGTCTGGATTTATTCTGTCTGTCTATACTAATTAGTATTGGCCTGTGGTCACTTCCAATATCTTCCAGGACTGTGTAAGTGCAAGTGTCTGCAATGTCAGCCGATACCATGGTAAGATCAGGTCTACTGGCCGTGCCTGAAACTTTGCGCAAAAGAGTGGGTTCTGACCTTGTGTTCTGTTGTAGGATCAGGTTAGACGTGTTGTGGATTTCTTCTACTTCCCTGCCTTTTTTGATGTATGTTTTATATCCCCATGATGGTGAATGGGCATTGAAGTCTCCAGCTATTTTAGTTCTCTGATATGTAGTGTACTGGATATTGAATTTGATGTTTCCTGCAGATGCTGGGGGGCAGTAAACATTACAGATGGTGTATTTGTTTCCTCTGAACCAGCAGTGAACTTGCTGCATGTCTATGTCACCACTGCTGGGAAGGTTTCGTACATCTGCTTGAATGTCACTTCTTATGAGTGTCATAAGTCCTTGGTATTTCTTGCATGTGCAGAGATACTGGGTGTATCCAGGGATGTTAAAGGTTTTTCTGGGTGGAATGATTTCCTGGAGTACTGCAATATGGATTGTGTTGTCATTTAATGTTTTGAGCAGTTCTTTCTTGTTTTGTATACCTGCATGTTGATTTGTAATATGTTTATGTTCCCAGTAGTAGACTTTTCACAAGCAGCCTGGGGTGTCACTGCTCTGTGCAGACCTTGTTTACCGAGGTGACGTCCGAGCTCGCATGGTGAAAATATGGTTGTGCTTGGCATTATCTTCAAAATAGACCTAGGTCTTTCCTGCTATTCCGCAACATATTGAGTTGACTCGCTCCAGTCTCTTTCCCAGGCATTTTATCCTGGCCTGGCATGCATCCAGAAGGCCCTACATCTGGTTTTCAGTTATTAGTTGGGGGTAGGTGGGGTGGCATACTGAGCATTCCCCATCATCCATGGTGGCTCTGCAATTATGTAGAGCTTACACGAGGCTGTGCTCTGGTTCTGTGCTCTCCCAAGGAATCCTCACGTCCTGCACAGAGCTACTTCCCAGTACCCATCACCTGCCATCTTTCCATTGTAAAATTCTCTTGCATGCAGCCATCCAGTCAAGAGCCAGTATTAAGTCTGGTGCTCATGTGATTCCCCCAAGCTTAGTGTGCAATGCTGGGTTCTCAACATGCTGCACCACAGGGGGGGGGGGGGGGGGAACTGTGATCCTGGGCCAATTTGATGCAGCTTTAGGGTCCTGGGTAGGCTACTAGACTGACCCTGGGATTCGCCTGAGAGCATGGACGAAATCCTACGCATCTCCTTGGCTGTAATGCTAGCATACCTGTGGGTTTCCTGCACACCCCAGAAAGAAGCCAGATATGCACTGTTTTTAGCACTTCGGAGGGTAAGAGGAGTGTTTCTGCATCTCTCTGAGATATGTAGCCAAGGTAGGGTTAACATTGCTCAATCCCCGCAACCAAGTCGCCTGCTGGTTATGCCGAGTTCTCTTGGGCTCTAGGTATGTGACCAAAAGTTCAAGGGGAAAGGATCGTCACGTCATGAGAATTTGTGTCTTTACGATGGGTTCCATTCATCAGAGAGAAGCGCCTACTAGTTCCCATTCCCCCAAGTCTGTTCAGTATAGCTCTGGCTCCCGTCTTACTACAGACGAGTGTGTATGGTGTTAGTGCACCAGGTTTATTATTGAGGTTTGCTCCTCTAGATCCGTTGTGTTCAGCCTGGGGATTCACACCCCAGTGACCAAGGCCACCTCACGGAGGGTGTGGCTCTTCACCACGCACAACGATCTTTGGGTTTCAGAGGTTATGCTAGACCAAGAGGCTGACACCACAGAGGATGCTCCTTTCATGAAAAATAGTTCACTAGGCCTATGGTGAAGCAAGGGGAGGGATCCATATGGAGGAAACCCCACTACCCACAACACTGACACATCATACCTCCTGTCTGTGATACAGACTTGACCCCCTCCAACTCTAGATCTGGTTATATATATTTTGTAATTCATACTTTAACAACTTCAAAACCATGATTAAAGGTGAAAAACAAATTTTATTTCGGATGGGTTTTTTAAAATATTATTCCAGATAAGGTTTCTATTTTTTATCCTCTCTCAAATTCCAGAACCACAACAAAAGAAACACAGTGTAGTATATAAACATACATTCCACTAACACTAACAACGATCTGCCTGTGTTCAGTGATCAAATGCTGTTGTTCATAGCAGGATATTTCTGGGCCTGGTTACTTTTAGGGTGGGGTATTTTTGAAACAGGATACTTCCGGAGCAGGATATTTTCAGGGTAGGGCATTTCTGGGGGAAGATATTTGTTAGCAGTACACTGCCTCCAGATATAATTCCTCCTTCTATACTCCGTAACGCGTACAGGACCTCTTCTGCAGTTTGCAGATCAGATTTTTTTTAATCTGTACATTTTACCAAGCTTCCACATATGTTCATGTCAGATGTGAATCAAGGTAAGTGGATGCCACAAAACTCGTTAAGAGTAACTTGTAATGTGATCTACACAATGTATGCAAAGATGTGGATGTATCACGCAAGAGAAATTGGGCTTCACCTTGGAGATGGATCACACCACTACAAACATATTGGAAAAAATTGAATGAAAACCTGTTCCACTGCAATTTAACAGTGATGATGCAACATCACAAGTGAAGTTGCTGTTACGGTCATTCTTCCATGCAACTCTTATGCTTGTGGCAAGATTAACGTTGTAAAATTGTTTAACCTTTCAGATGGAAACACTGCACCCTCAAGGCATGAACATCAATAAAGTTTCCACTAAGAAAAATACTTTGCCATCTTCATACCTGTATTTTCATATGCCCATATGCACACGAGACCTACTCTGTCTTTCCTGCTTAACTACAGCCTTTTAAGGTATAATATTTTCAGTGTTAAAAACCTGTCATGCCCTAAGGAATATACTACAACCATATTGGCTGCATCATGGGATATAACTCCCTTTGTTTGCGGAAACAGATGTTTAAAAAAAAAAATTAAAAAAAGGCTTTCCTTTAACTGCGACCATGACCTGCTAATGCTAAACTTTAATGAACTGAAGAAAATCAACTGTTTAAATAATATTAGGACTGATGTAATTTAGAGAAATTAATAGATCATAACATCATATAAGAATACCAGGAAATGATTAAAGCAAATATGACCTCACTTACCTACATAAAGACAAAGAATCAATAACCAATAAATTCAATGAAGCAGTTTATAGCAACAGTTAACGTCACTATGAAAGAGCAAGGAGAAAAATCCAAACCCTTGGTAATGGATGAAATATTATCACTGCTATGAAAGAAGAAGCCTTAAACAACACAATACGTAAAGAAGGGGCTAATACATTATTATCAACAAAATAATAAAAACATGACACAAAGAAAGCAAACTCAACAATGCACATAAAGTGAAGAAAATGAAAATATGAATGATACAAGAAGGGCATTCCGACTATTAAAGAACAACCTGTGGCAAGAAGCTATTCAATTAAAGAAGCTACAAATATCTGCAGAAGCAGACAGTACAGGGAAATAGTTGTTGTTCTGGAATATATTGCATCTTGAACAACACTGATCCAAGTGTTCTAGACTGCACATATACAATATATCATGACAACCTCCCCAATCCTGAAAAGTGGAAATTGTAAAGGCTATAAAGAATTGAAAATGGCAATAGGAGTTGATGATACACCTGAACTAGTTAAGCCTAATGTAAACACCTTAAGAGACATAGTAACCCAAAATGTAGTATACACCTATGGCTTTAAATGGGTGCTTACACAGAACAGGACATAAATGGTATGACAACATTGTTAATATGAAATTGATGGAAAGGGTCAGACAAACACCAGTGGAACAGGATGTGAGGATTAAACATACTGAACAGGACACCCACCGAGAAAACCAGCTGACAGTATAATATAAAAGCTTATAACCTTAACTGATAGTAGTCCTTGATTTGGAATCCCCAGGGTTAAACGACACAGAGGAAAACCAAAAAAAAAAAAACATAAGAAGATGGATACTGACAGGACATACAATGAGGAAACCTGTTGAAAGCATTAAAAGGAAGATATTGTTCTGGAATCCTCAAGGTAAGAGAAGCAGAGGTAGATTGAAAAACACACGGAGAAGAGAACTGGAGACAGAAATGAAAATGATGAGGAGGACATGGAAAGATCTTGAGCTGATGGCATGCGACAGGAGGACTTTGTAAATGTCTGTTAAGGACTATGCTGTGTGTAAGGGGTGGGAATTGTAATTGTATATGTGTGAAGGGTAATGAATTAATGGAAAAAAACACACTGCGAAGGAAATCAGACTTAGACAAAAAGAAGACATGGAAAGATCTGGAGCAGGAGACACAGGACAGGAGACCCAGGACAGGAGAGCTTGACATGTATTGTTGAAAGCCTGTGCTCCTTGGGCAGCTCATGTTTACTGAATGAAAAAAGGTGTATGACCAATGAAATAGACACAGTTTCTGATCATAATCAAACCAAAGAAAGCAAATTCTCAAATGTACTAAAACTACAGAACCATTAGCCAAATAAGACACACTAGCAAAGTAATTTTCAAGATTATAATGAAGCTAAATCAGATATCACTGCTGAAAAACAGTTAATTTAATTCTCTATGTATGTGTTGACATTAGAAATGCAGCTGATAAAGTGTCTCAAGAGGTACTCTGCATTATTTTGAAATAGTACAAAATGAGATAAAGCCTTATATAAAACACTGAAGAATCTATATTCAAATAAGTGCAGTTCTTAGAAATGGAAGAGTATGAGAATGGTACTGCATCACAATCAGACTGTGAAAAGGCAGCCTGTTTTTTGTCTGCTCTGTTCATCAACTTCCTTGAGAAAATGATATCAAATCTTTTTTGTGGTTACGTAGGAGCAACAAGTACAGTAATAAGGAGCAACATGTACAGTAATATAAAACATATGGAAATTCTGTGATCTGATATCAATGCACTGGCTGGAGATAACAGCTACAAGAACTAATAAATGGAGATGTGACAAGGTCATGAAAATGTGCAATCGTCAGATCTGGATTTTCAATTTTAAAATTTGTTGGATATAGATGTGACAATAACCCCATACAATATATAACCATAAATATATTTAAATATGATGCCCCAAAAGCCCCCTAAGCTATGCAATAAAAGGATGGAACAACATCTATCAAATTCTGAATAGAATTTGGTCTATATTCCACAGACATCAGCTCAAGGTTGAATCACAAAACACTATGCTAGCCATCATGTCACCCATTTCGTGATCAATACGCTGCCCATATTGCCTGGAGTGGTTAAACAATGGCCACTAACACCAACATTACCCCTAACTCTGTTTCAAGCTTTTTAAAAATAATAAGATGTCACACACATGGAGGTCATACATTAAACAAATACATATTTTAAGAAACAATTTACCAACTTATCACTTATTACTTGGTCTCCTCGCAACCTGCAAGACAAGTAATGAGCCACCTCAAATACGCACACATTCTTCCTGATACTCTGGGTAGCTACAGGTCCATGAAAGCAACATGGGGAAACATCAGAACATTTGCATATGATGTGTACGAGGGATTCCAGGGTAAATGAGAAATGGTTGCTGTAGCTATTGACCTAGAGGACTTTGAAACATCAATGAACTGTGTAATGACTTGCCGTGTTAACCCTTGGCTAACAAGATGGATAGCAGCTGCCTTAAATGAGAGATCAGTTGCATTTCGCTTGGGAACATGGACAAAAAAAACCTGCGCATTAGCCAGAGACTACCTCAGGGTTCTCTACTGTCACCGGTGCTGTTTAACATCTACACAGCAAAAGTAACCACCATTCAACCAACTGGGCTTTGGATGAACACTGACTTTTGCAGATGACATACTCATGTACAAGACTAGGTCTGACCCACAGGAAATGGTCAATAACATACACGGAACACTACATGAGGTGGTTAAATGATGCAAGGACACTTGCTCCATGGTCACTCCCAACAAAGCATGTGTGCTGTGGTGCTCCTTGAACAACTCTATATTGAAAGTAGATCTTCCAGACATTACCTGCAGTGGGCAGAAAATTGAAAGGCAAGACAAGCTAAAATACCTTGGAATAACATTCGATTGCAGGTTATCACACAAGTACCATGATGATGTAATCATATAGAAGTGCAACAGAGGTGTGGCAGCCCTAAAAATACAATGACCAAAGTGCACTTGGAACAGAGACTAATGTTTCTCCTGTATCATCAGCTAGTCATATCAGTCATCGAGAATGGTCTGGGAATACTCATGTTGTCACAATTTGAATGACTGGAACGTATTCAAAATGAAGGAATGTGTGTAGTCTTGGGCTGTACACGAGATACCTCCATCGTGATGATGCGGTACATGCTTGGATTACTGTCGATTAAATCCAGATTTGCGATGGTCCAGTCCAAAGCCTATATGCGAGTAGCCACAGACAAAAGGCACCAACTGCATGGAAACATAGCTGACATTAAGGGAGCGAGAATAAAGCAGGGGATATTATGGATGGCACAGGCAGAGATTAAGCAGGTGACCACATTTGAAAATATATTCAAAAGGGAAGGATGGAGTAAATCAGATGAGAACTGGACTAACTACCATCACAGCATCATCAGCCTTGGTAGAGAGTGCAGAACTTGGGCCAATGGGAGGGCAGAGCTGGAAATTGATCAGCTGGTAAATGATCATGCTGGGGATGATGATGCCATTGTGTACACTGATGGGTCTGTAATCGGTGGTGAGAAATCAGGGTGAGGCTTCTCTGCTAGAGTAAAGGGTAGAATCGTCACTAAACTTAGCTGTGCTTACATGATAACAACCTCCAGCATGAGAATGGAGGTAGAGGCAGCTACTGCAGTCTTAAGGTGGCTGTCTGAGACTTCATTAACAAGGGCAGTTATTGTATCAGACTCACAATGCATGCTTCGGAAGGTCCAAAGTGGATGGCTCCAACATGAATGGAAAACCATAGAAGCCTCAAACCTTAAGGAACTGGTGTGGCTCTACTGTCCTGGTTAAGCAGGGGTACGCAGCAATGAAAGAGCTGACAGACTAGCTTCAAAAGCACCCATAGAAGGTGCATTGGATATGTATGAGATACTGAGGGCAATTAATGATCGCCTACTAGAAAATGACACTGCAATAGATGAATCATGAAGGCTAAGATTGCTGGAATTTTGAATCACACACAAAACTAGCAAGGATGGACATATGAAAGGATGCATTTGGCATGTATACAACCAGCGTACAACAGGAACATTTAGCATTCATACCCTTTGACATTAACTGAGGGAGACTGAGCACCTATGAGTTTGCCCGGAGTGCAGTAACAGATACTGGGAGAGATATGGAGGGCAATTAATGATCGCCTACTAGAGAACAACACTGCAATCGATGAATCATCAAGGCTAACACTGCTGGAATTTGGCATCAAACATAAAACTAGCAGGGATAGACATAAGAAGGCATCTGGCTTGTATACAACCAGCACACAACAGGAACAATTAGCATTCATATCCTTCTACATTTACCGAGGGAGACTGAGCATCTATGGGTTTGCCCAGTGACGTTGATTCTGATCAACAATAAGACTAACTTTGTCTCCTATCCACAGTTATATTCACATTGGGCCTGTACCTTTTTTTATACGTTGTAATAAAGCTCAAAACATGCTGTTCGTAGAAATCGAACACTACCGTAGATATCAGAAAAATATTTTCTTTAATCACTCCAAGTGACAGGTGACTTATTGGTCGCAAGCTAGTTGTCATGATGGATAGTGCAAAGTGTTCTATGATTCAACTGTAGCTCAAAGACAAGTCAAAAAAGAATTGCTGTTTGCATATGAAAAAAAAAATACACACAAGATCTGGAAAACAAAATTAGCCTACACCTATCGAATTCACAAGACTTGACCTTCTCGGCTGACCGGTTACCTTGTGCACTACAGAGGTCTCCGGACTTTTTGGTCAGGTCAAAACATAAATCGAATATAGGCTAACTAATCTGTACTGCCTAATGCCTCCACGGGAGTAATCTGTCAACACTCAAGTGATGCTGACAGTTACATCAGGAGTAGAGTCCCTTCACAACAATCTAAATGCTGCGTGCCTATTGCCACGGTTTAAATCACAGAAAACAGTCTTATTATTAAAGATAAATAGCAGTGACCCGCCTATGCTGCATGTGCCACACCCATGAAATCATATGAATTCGTAAACACTGGGAAATACGCTCCCACGACTTAACCCTAAATGCAACCGTTTGAGTAGCAGATGAGATTTGGTAGTAGTTTATATAGGCATTATATTTTCAACACTGCTTTCCGCAGCTCGTTTGCCTATTAATAGCTATGAGAAATGGATTATTTACCCTTGTAGCAGAAGTGACTTCTTGTAAAATTGCCTCAAACGCCGCTGTTTCTTCAGCCTGCTTTTGTGTGTGTAAGGCAATTTTTTCGCTGAACTTCCGAGGGTTCGCCATGATGGCTGAAAACGACGGGCTTGTTATGATTCCGACCATACAAAAGGTTGGTTAAGAAAGGGACCAATCATGCGAAAGACACGGGGTCATGTGATCGAGCATAGATGGCGCATACTGCACATGTTTACAATTTTAGGTCTATCATTAATGTTTTTCGGTATGCAGGATAAATTATCCAGAGCAAATATTAACTACTAAATTTGCAAACGCAAGAATTCAGTTCGTGAAAGGTGTTATAACCATTAGAAATTGACTTGACATTAATCGTTTTTCTTAAAAGACCTTGATGCAAACCACTTTATTATTGATTATTTGCAATGCACACACACACAAAAATTACAGTTCTTTGCGAAGAGAAGGATTCAGGTAGTAGGATGGGTCACCAAAGTGGAATTGAAAAAAAAAAACCAAGTTAATAGGAGGTACGGAAGAGACATTAAAAACAGAATGGACACACGTTGGTAATGTCGTATATTAGCAGTCATATATGCAGTCGATGGTAGAAGAAATAAAACTGGAGACGTTAGAAATTTAAAAATATACATATATACTTAAAAATAATGAAAACAACTACAGAAAGAACTTCAAAAGGTTCTTCCAGGCAGGAGGGATTGGAGAACTGGCTGACGTGCCATGCCTCATCAGGAGACGAAAGGCAAAGATGTGTCTGTGTGAGCAACTAGCAAATCCGTGTGGAAAAAGCAGGAAACCACATATTTGTTTTACAGGAAATTGAGATTAACAAACATTGCATTCCAATGGAAGTAATGGAAAGAATATTTCTCAGAACTCCTTGATGGTGAGCAAGGTCAAGCATCAGAAATGATAACCACTAGCACAGAAGAGGAAACCAATGGTGATGAAGATGACATAAAGATGGAAGAACTGAAGGCAGCACTGGAGAAAATCAAGATGGGCAAAGCAGCAGGGCATGATGGTATAACACCAGAAATGGTTAAGTACATGGGAGCATCAGGTGACCTATTACTCTTAAGGGTCCTACAGGCAGCGTGGTGCAAGAAGACCATACCAAAGGATTGGGAGATTGCCATCATAACACCAATTTTCAAAAAAAGGTGACAATCGACAATGTGGAAACCACAGAGGCATATCCCTTCTCAGTGTCCCTGTAAAATCTACTCTAGAATCCTAGAGCAGAGACTCCGACGCCTAGCTGAGCCACAATTGGATGAGATCCCGTGCGGATTCCGAGCAAACCGAAGTACTCAAGACCTAATCTTCACACTCAGACAGCTGAGTGAAAAGGCACTTGAGTATAAGAGTGAGATCCATCTCTGTTTCATAGATCTGGAAAAGGCGTTTGACAGGGTCCCCTGGAGCAAACTTTGGGACTGTTTGGCCAGGAAGAACATTCCAGCACCTCTGATTCATGCTTTACAGAGCTTCTACAAGTCTTGCAGAAATTATGTGAGGACAGCAAACCATAAGTCAGAAGAGTTTAGGACCACCACTGGTGTAAGACAAGGTGATATCCTGTCACCTTATCTTTTCATACTCCTCATGGACGATGTCATCAAGGCATGTAAGGAGAGAACAAGAAAGTATTCAGTGGGGTACTGGAAAATGAGACAGGTATGTATTTCAGAGCTGGCATTTGCTGATGATGTTGCCCTGATTGCTGAATCAGAAGCACATCTCCAATCCAACCTGCAAGTCTGGAAGGAAGAGCTGGAGAAGAGAGGGGTGGTCATAAGCAGCTCTAAAACAAAATCCATGGTGATATCACGAGAAGAAAGAAGACATCAGATTAAGCTGGGAGAACAGGTCCTGGAGCAGGTCGACCACTTTAAATACCTCGGAGATATTATAGACCGAAAGGGAGGCATCAAAGAAGAGTTGGCCACTCGAAAAGCAGCAGCTGAGAGACTTTTTCAGGCCATAAATCGAGGATTCCTCAGCAAGAGAGAGGTTGGTAAGAAAACGAAGATGGCAGTATACCGCTCCACCTATGTCCCAGTCTTGACATATGGATGCGAGTCATGGGCAATGACTACAACCCACAAAAGCCAGATCCAAACCTCAGAAATGAGGTATCTGAGGAAGGTGGTTGAAGTAACAAGAAGAGACATGGTCCGCAAACAGACGATACGTCAAGGCCTAAAATCCCACCCCCTGCAGACCCAAGTAGAACAGTCCCAACTAAGATGGTTTGGCAATGTCTGCAGAATGGGAGAAGATCCGCTACCACGACAAGCATGGGAAACAAAGAGCCAAGGATCCAGACCCCAAGGCCGACCCAGAGTCCGCTGGGAGGAGAACATTAGACAATCTTTGAAGGACCGAGGACTAGAATGGAACCAGGCCAGGAGGAAGACAGTCTGGCGTTCTCTCTTCCAAACCTCTACACCTCACGGTAGAAGGGGAACGATTAAGTAAGTAAGCATTTTAATATGTTAATTGCCATTTTATTAAGAAGACGGTGTGTTTTTCATGAGGAAGAAAACTGAGAAAAATAGGAATGAAAAGAAAAATAATGAAATAGATCAGAATTATAAACAGAAAAACCAAAATTATGGACATTCGAAGATGTACTCGTATATCTGGTTTTCCTATTGGGCGAACTAGCTGGTCGCCTAGGGCGGCAGAATTAGAAGGTGGAAAAATTTAGTGAAGTAAAAAGTTGGTATTATTGTACTAATACATTTATGTTGCATGTGCTAGAGTGTGCGTGTTTTCATTTTATTTTATTTTTTTATTATTTCGATGAGGTGTTTGTCTTCTTGTGTTGCGGCACACGTCATTCAACCTAGACTGAAGTACCACGTAGATTATAGCAGAACATAGTAGTCATTTGAAAATACTGTAAATGAATTCTGGCAACTCAGTTGCAACGTTCATAATTACTACAACCTGATAAAGATGACTAGTTTATGTCAGCTAGCACGTGGCCGGATTTATCATTATTCGACGTAGGCACATTGCTTAGGATCTATGAAAAGTTTAGGTCCTACGAATGAATGGCGAAAATTATAATACTCAGAAAATGTTCTTTAAAAAAAACAATTAGGAAAAATGGAAGATTGCGAGACAGAAAAAAAATGCAACTAAATCTACGAAATTATATCTTAAAACAAACAAACAAAGACAAAGCTATTCAACAATTTAAAGACTACTTAAAACATTTCCTAAGAAAGTTTCTTTTTTTTTTCTCGCCTTTTCGCTGCAGCAAAGTCTTAAATAACGTCCTCAAAGTCCGTGTTACGAGTAATATGGCTCTCAGTGCACAGCAACGCCAAACACGATAGGCTCAGTCATAGTTGAACACGTTGAGTTCTTCATTGCTTTAAGGTTAGAGAATCATCTTTCTCCTTTTGCCTTTAATCCCATTATCGATAGATAAACACTCAAATCAATATGCATATTTGGAAAACTTGTAACAAATTTACCTTTTACTTGGGATTTTATCAGTTCAGCTGCAGACATTTTGTCCTTGTACACCGTAGAAAACATCATAAACGCATCAACAAAGTCTTCTTCTAAATCTGACGAATGGATGTTGACTAAAATCAATGGCATTAGATTGGACTTCAATATTTGATTTGTAAAAGTAGAAATTTAAAATAGACTACACAAATTAAAAAAATTGTAGGAAGATTATTGTGATTTATGTTAAACAAATGTTATTTCTTCTTTACCCGTATTTTTTCTCATATCGGAACGCACAACAGGTTTCGTGTTGTTATTTTGGCATGATCTATCATGGGTTGAGATAACGTTAACAACCCAGCTGGGAGCAGACAGATAAATCTGCCTTACGTATGTTTGAACAAACACAGGCGCGGATTTCTCTCGCGTGCCAAGCTGGGCGCCCCTACTTCTCGTATTGACAATCTGGAGATAAAACTGCAAAAGTACCTTAGGTGTGGCAGGATATTAGGTAACTTCACCGCGGGTGAACTACTGTTTATTAGCATTTATGATAACAAATTAAACTGAAGGTTTGTTATGAATTACAGGCACGAGTCCTCTAAAATGCAATAGTGTCCGTACCTTATATGGGAGGAGTTTGGAATTACCTGTGGAATGCTGGATTTCATGAGAGAAGTGGAGAGAAGACACATAATAAAGTCAAACATTTAAATGTACTTGGCCTAGCCAAAATATATTAAACTAGACGACGTTTGATTGGTGACTTTCACCGCATAGGAAGCTGAGAGAGCGTAGGCGAAAGGTCCCATATAATGTAGCACGAGTTTAGACTCCAGCATTGTGTTTCATTGAGTCAAGACGACACCTTCAGACTAGCCAGGCCCGAAGAGAAGTAGGATTTTAATACCGAGGATTGGACCAAGTATTGAGGATCTTTTGAAATTAACCAGCAAGAAAACTCTACTTTATAATACTGGAAACCACAAGATCCTCGGAACCTATAAACAGGAAAATAGTGGGATTATTGTTAAAGTAATACTCGACTACATGTAAGACGGCTTCAAAACCTGTGGCCCGACATTATTCGGAAGTCTTTCTGTGCCAGACGTCTGTAAATTAACCCGATACGGGGTGAGTTGTAACGTATACAATTTTATCATTTTACATTTGGCATGTTTAACTCGATGGTGGTTGTACATACGAGGCTGGCAACCTCAGCATATGAAAACGGTAGTCATGAACCACCACAGCAAGCGCTGGTCACTGCTTCATGCCGGTTCTCTCACAAGGATCCAATAGCAGAGGTAGCCCCAGGCTCCAAGTGGAGCAGGGAGTGGATGATGATGCCATCATGGAGTACATATTTATTATATTAACCTTTTAATAAGTTTTTATGTATATTTCAACATGTGTAAACCAGACAAAAGTAGTTTCCGCTGTCCAGTCACATGTTTGCATCAAATTAACTGAGAGTAACGATGATTTTCCATCCAATCTACTGGGTTTATGATTTATGCTCAGGGAGGGTAAAATTACTGAGAAAAAAAAAGGCAGTGGAAGTGACAGCGAGAAGGCGCCTATGTGCCCTCACCACGGGAATCTACAACTGACGGAGCAGTCAGCAATCCAGTCCAACATGTGGCCAGTTAAGTGGTTTTAACCTGACAATAGCAAAAGACGCTCTCCTCAAAAATTAAGAAAACCACCTGCACTTTAATTTTTTGTGAGAAAATAATCCCTATTTCAATTTATAAATTCATTTTTTTTTTGCTCGTGTTAAACAATATTTACATGTATTTACAAATTAATAGTTGATTTAATTTATTGCTGTTATAATTCAGTGTCCCATTGTTTCCATTCTGTAAGTGCCTTCTGTGCTTCCCTAGACAGCATTAGAGCCACCTCTTAACTGTGGTGGGCACTTTCATCCTAATATAATGAGGACAACACCATTTCTCCTGTGATAAATTTCTTCCTCTCTACCCCCTTCCACCTTGTCTCGCAAAGACCCAGGATATCAATCCTGTAATTACAAGTGCCAATCCTGAAAATGTTCCTAGACGAAAAAAAGGTTAGTCGGCAACTCAGACTCCTTTCGGATTTCTCTGCGTTGTTTCATGCGCCTCCTTTCCAGAGGATCTTCTTCTTTCTTGGGTGGCAGAGTTGATTTATATTCTATATTTGACGTATCCATAGTGTTTGTTGAAGTTTTTGTGGTAATTTTTTTTTTTTTTAACGGGATAGGGTAACCAGCCCCATGTCCAACGCTCATTAATCGCTTTTTACGACATGCCTGGTAGTGTACAGTGTTACGATTCTTTGCTACCCTTTCGGGCCCTGGTAACACACGGATGAGACATAATTGTTCTTGCAGATTTCCCTTGGAACATATTTGTTACTGGAGGTTACCAATCGCTTTTAGTTGCATACTGAGTTTGTCCTGGTTATGCAGAGGTACGCGGCAATCAAAAAGCTGATACACTAGCTTCAAGAGCACCCATAGAAGGTGCATTGGATATGGATAATGGAGAGGTAATGAGGGCAATTAATGGTCGCATATTAGAAAATGAAACTGCAATCGATGAATCATCAAGGCTAAGATTGCTGGAATTTGGCATTAAACGTAAGACCATCAGAGATGGACGTATGAAAGGATGCATCCGGCGTGTATACAACCAGCGCGCAACAGGAACAATTAGCACTAATACCCTTCGACATTTGCTGAGCACCTATGGGTTTACCCGGAGTGCAGTGACATCGATTCTGATCAACAATACCAATACTGTGGTTTGTTTACGGGGAAATTTGCTAGTCTTTGGAGCCACTCCTACCCCTTGGTAGCCGGAATTTTAAAGAACGCTCGCCTGACAGTGATTTGATTAATCACACGAGACACTTTATAAAGATAGCAGTGCCTCTCGCTGTTCTTTATCGTGTTACACGATTGTCGGCAGTTGGTCCGTGGCTGTTTATTTGGTTTACCTGTCCTCCTTTTCACACTTTCATCCTCTGTCCGGCATACACTGTAGAAAAGCACGATTGTGTCCGGCTTTCCAATTATGATTAAAATTTAAAGGTTAAAAAAAAAAACCAATTCTCTGCCAGTCTGTCAGTACCTTCGTTACCAAATATGTTGCAATATAGAGACGATATTGATTAAAACCCGGATGGCTGGTTCGTATAAAACCATAGAGAGTATAGTGATTAAAACTCGCAAGATTGGTATGTATAAGATCATAAAAATTATGTTAATTAAAACACGCAAGATTGGTACGGTACGTTTAAAATCGTAGAAATTGTGTTTAATTAAACATGCTAGAATGGTAAGTATAAAATCATAGACATTGTGTTAATTAAAACACGCAAGTTTTGTATGTATAAAATCATAGATTTCATTAATTAACATAGACAAGATTGGTACTTATTAAATCATAGATTTTATATTAATAAAAACATGCAAGATTGGCATGTATAAAAACATAGATTATATTAATTAAAACACGCTTACCAATCTTGGTACGTTTAAAATCAAAGAGATTATATTAATTGAAACGGGCAAGATTGGTACTTATAAAACCATACATACTATATTAATTAAAATTAGCAAGGTTGTTACCGTACGCATAAAGTCATCGAAATTTTACTGATTACAACACGCAAGCTTGGTACCTATAAGAATGACCGACAACTTCTGATTAGGAGTCTTCAGAAGGAATTTTATAAATTAATTCCCTTAGCTTGGTAGTGATCACGACATGGTATTGATGACGCTCAAGCTTAAACTCAAAAAGAACTATAATCAAAACAGATGTTCTCAGTTAAGATTCAATTTAGAGAAACTGAAAGATCCAGAAATAGCGGGAATCTTTGAGGCAACTGTTGGAGGAAAATTCGCAGCTCGCAACTTTTTGGAGGATGATATCAACTCAATCACAGAGAACATGAAAGACGTGCTCATTGAATCAGCAACAGAAATACTTGGTAAAAGAAAGAAAATAAACAAACCATGGGTTACAGATGACATTCTGAAGTTATGTGATACACGGCGGGAAATGAAAAAGGTTAACAAAGAGGTTTCTGAAGTAGCATGGCAATACAGTATGGTGAATAAAAATATTAGAAAGAAAATGAAACAGGCCAAATAAAAATGGGTAGCTGATCAGTGTGAGTCCATTAATACGAGGCTAATAAAAGGTAACAGCAAGGCAGCATTTGACACATTAAGAAGACTATCAAAACCCCAACAGCCCAGGGTAACTGTCATAGAAGATAGCAATGGGGCTCTGCTCAATGAAAAAACAGCTGTAATGAGAAGGTGGACAGAATATTGCAAAGAATCATATAACTGTAAACTCGACACTGACTATGGCATATTAAACAACATTAAGTGCGAAAACAGGGAACTCGGAAATGCAGCAATGTTACGGGACGAAGTGGAAGAGGCTATATGTTCGCTGAAAGGAAGGAAGTCACCGGGTGTGGATAATATCCCGGCAGAGCTCTTGAAATATGGAGGACCAGATATAGTAAAAATCATGACAACAATTTGCCAGAAGATATGGAGTACCAAAAAATGGCCAAAAGAGTGGACGCAGTCATTAGTAATACCGCTTCCAAAGAAAGGAAATCTAAAAATGTGCAAGAACTACAGAACCATTAGCCTTATTAGTCATCCAAGTAAAGTGATGTTAAGGATACTTTTGAACAGAATAAAACAGAAATCTTGTCCGAGGAACAGGCTGGCTTTAGACCAAAAAGAAGTACCTCAGAACAAATCTTCAATATTAGATTACTGATCGAAAAACATCTCCAGCATCAACACGATTTATACCATAACTTCATCGATTTCACAAAAGCCTTCGATCGAGTCTGGCATGAAGGCTTATGGCAAATAATGAGAAAATTCAATTTTGATACCAACATCATAGATATCATTGAAGCACTATACAAGGACGCAAGCAGTGCTGTTTTTGCAAGCAACGACATTGGAGAATTTTTCAGAACAACTGTAGGAGTTCGCCAGGGATGTATCCTGTCCCCAGTGCTCTTTAATATATATCTAGAACATATTATGCAGGACGCTCTTTATGATTATAAAACAACCATATCGATTGGAGGCCGACCTCTTTGCAACCTACGTTTTGCTGATGATATCGATCTGATAGCTGGATCAGAATCAGAACTTCAAGACCTTACCTCTAGACTGGAGAAAGTAACAAGAACATATGGGATGGAAATTAATACAGAAAAAAGCAAGATATTGGTGAATAGCCATAAGAATTATGTTCCGACCAACATTACGTTAAATGGGCAAACGTTAGAAGAAGTTAACACCTTTAAATATCTCGAGTCCACTATATGTAGTGATGGAAGATCAAGTAAAGAAATCCAGACAAGACTTGAGATGGCCTCAGCTGCCATGACAAGACTGAATGTGATCTGGAAAAGTAACATAACTTTTCCTGTGAAGATCAAATTATACAAATCACTTATATTATCTATTCTCTTATATGGGTGTGAGAGCTGGACACTCACTGCAGATACGGAGCGAAGGATTCAGGCTTTCGAGCATAAATGTTATAGAAGAATTTTGCGCATTTGCTATAAAGAGCACAAAACAAATGTCTGTGTTAGAGAGAAGATAAACACCTATGCAGGCCACCAAGAACCACTTTTGTCAGTAGTGAAACGTCGAAAGCTTGCCTGGTTTGGGCATGTAACTCGTCATGACTCCCTTTCGAAAACGATCCTCCAGGGAACAGTCAAAGGTAAACGGAGAAGAGGAAGGCAAAGAAAATCCTGGGCTGATAACATCAAAGAATGGGCAGGACACGGTTTTTCCACACTTGTACGCATTGCTGAGGACAGAGAGCAGTGGAGGTCCCTGTCTGCTGATGCTTCCACCATGGCACCCCTACGACTCATGACGGGTTACGGGTTGAGATGAGATGATGAGCTTTCTAATAAACGTTTCATTGGCGGTATACATTGTCGATACCACTTTCCAGCTAAGATGCGTTTACTGGTAACAAATACACTTTATAAAACTAGGAAGTAGAATAATTTAAGCCAACGTCTCAAATGTACACAACGTGCAGCAAAGTTAAAAAAAAAAAAAAAAAAAAAAATAAATATATATATATATATATATATATATATATATATATATATATATATATATATATATATATATATATATATATATATATATATATATATATATATATATATATATATATCATCATGTACCGGTAACGCTGCACCAGTTATCACTATCGATCACTATGAATTGGCAGTGGTGCACCACTTCACATACATAGGGTCTACCATCAATGACAAACTCTCACTGGACACAGAAATCGACAGCCGCATTGTCACGTGCTGGCCTTCAAAGTATGTTTACACTGCTTAGACAGCGCAGACTTCGCTGGCTTGGCCATGTTCACCGCATGGAAGATGGTCGCATCTCAAAAAATATCTTCTGCGGACAATTAGCAGATGGCAAGAGAACAGTTGGGCGACCACAGCTGAGGTTCAAAGATGTCAGCAAGAGAGATATGAGGGCACTGGACATGGATCCAGCAACATGGGAGGATGAAGCTGACGATCGCACTAAGTGGCGATGCTATTTACGGCGCCACCTCAGATTGGGCGAAAAGAGGCTCACACAACAAGTAGAAGAGAGGAGAAAACGTCGAAACCAGGAAAATAAGCAGCTGAGGGCTGCCACCTCGGGGGCGCATTCCCATAGTCAGTTATGACTGAAGGGGCCATTATTATTATCATGTAACGCAGGGCCGTAGATACGGGGGAGGGGGGGGGGGTTCATACCCCCCTCCCTTAGGGTTTGGTGAAAAACATTTGTGGGGAAATTATACTGTACCAAACATGTTTTGTGCCGAAATTTTTTTAATAAACCCCCCCTCCCCCCTTCTTAAGTCCTATCTACGTCCCTGATATAAGGTATTCTCTCCAGAACGTTGTCTCCATTACAGCTGCTCTGAACGCATCACGATTCTGGGCAAGTCGACCTGCATCATCCAAAGGCAAGTTCAGATTCTCTGTGATGTCCTGGATCCACCGTCGTCTAAGTCGTCCCCTTCCTCTTTTTCCAGGGACCATGCCTTCCATCACTAATTTTCCAGACTATTATGTCTTTTTATATGACCGAAGGAGCCACGCTAGCGTAGTGGTTACAACACCGCTCTGGCGACCGGGTGATTCAGGATCAAACCCGGGCGACGGCATTTGAGGATTTTTCGTCGACCGGGATTTGGACTGGATTAACTCGAGACCTGGCGAAGACATTTGAAGGAGTGTCGTCGACCAGGGACTGGCGGCTCCTGAGCCGACCCAGCTCTAATGGGTACCTCCGAAAACGGCGAGTATCTGCCTGAATGGCGAGGGACACTTGTCTCTGTACAAGAAAATAGGATACTCACGTAAAAATCAATGTCAGGTTAGACATTAAAAATAACCTGAGATTTCGCCTCGAGTACGTATTAGCGGGCGTACGAAAAAAAAAAATATGACCGAAAAATTTCAGCTTCCTTATTGCGATGGTATTAGGAGCCAATTTTCCTCTACGTTTAGTGAGTGCAGTACTTCTCTTTTGGTCTTTTTTCTGTCCAGGGTATTCTCAACATCCTTCTGTAGTATGTCATTTCGAATGATGTACTCTTTTTTGCAACTGTTTTATTGAGTGTCCATGTCTCGCAGCCGTATGTTGCTACTGGGAATATACATGCTGTAGCAAAGTTTGATTTGCTGGGGAGGTTATGATAGTATCCTAAAAAGAATGAAATCCGTGTATGTATTAACCGTGTGAAGTCAAGCACATGTAGGCCCCTGACTCTATAAATGATGATGATGAATTATGTGCAGGGAACCTAACGCTACCTCCCTAGATCTCACACGGTCACTATTTTGGCTCTAGTGTCTGGTGTATGATGTACCTAGTGTCTAGGGGAGAAATGAAATGATGGTACACAACACAAAAACACTTTAATTTTCTATGAGGAAGTGAATAAAACCAGTGGTTAAGTTTTTCTTTAAAATGAATGTTTTTTCTGTGCAATTTAATCTGCCTGTCCAGCCATATCTTTTGGACAGGTCTTTGAAAATGAGGACAAGATAGTTTACAGAAAAGATCAACTAAAAATGTGTGGACAATTTGCCCAATAACTATAGAGTCAATATATGTCTTTCCTGTGGGAATGTTCACAGCTTACACTTTATTCATCTAAGAGGGAGAGTCACTGTGTATGATGGGCTGTAGTTTCATCATACCCCATAAACTTCCTGAGTATGATTTTGAAATACAAGAGTTTATTCAAACGAAAGTGTCAGATATACCCAGATGCTTAACACATCACCTGGGATTCCTTGTAGAATGATAATACAGTATGAAGTTGCAGAAAATCTCGATCTCTCAAAATGCCCAAGCTCCTCCCGTTATCTTTTGACAGCATAAACGAATGGTTGGAAACTTGATGGCTTTATTCTCATTCAGCAGGTTTCCTGTTACCGGCTGACAACAGGAAATAAAACCTCTGCAACAAAAGGACACCCTGGCCTTTTATATCTGATCACTTATTATATTTATTATTTTCCTACGGTGCTATGGGGTCAGCCTCGCGTGCATTACAGGTGCACTCGCCCCTAATTTTACATGACTCCCACCTTGCTGTGACCACACCTCAGGTCCCTATGGCAGATACGCCACTGTACGTTTACATAGTTTTCCTCAATAAAATAATGTGGAGTAACCACATTTCCTTTGGTATGATTTTCTCTTCTTTTCTTTTTTTTTAAAATAAATACTTCAGGCATGTTAAACGGTGTTCATGGAACACAGAGGCTTACTAATCATATTCTAATGCAATAATATTCAAACACGATAATGACCACATACATCAGTTAGATACAGTTCAATGTGAGGACTCAACAATGTCTGCTCCCGGCACGTCCTTCACTTTTCCCAATAGCAGTATCTAACTTTGGCAGTGGGATTAAACATATTAAATTCATAAAGCATTCTTACCACAAATTTCAAGAAATATAAACAAATGACGCTGACTTGCAAAGAAGTGGCCTCAGTTTCTTCTGCACTGTCCAGACTGTGAATACTTCTTTATTTAATTTTAAAATTAACACAGCTGATCTCTGCGTATTTGAATGAAAAGTTTTGTTCAACTGGCAATGAATAGTGAAAGCCTTTTGTTAATATTTATTAGCACTGGCCAATCGAAAGCTTGCGACCACCAGAATTCAAATGCAGTTTTTGAAAAACAAAAATAATTCCAAACAAAACTCTGCGTCTGGTAGTCGATTGGCCAGCCTGATTTAGTTATGCCAATACAAAAAGATGTTTAGTTTTGGTTAACATTTACCTACCGCTCCCCTTTCCCTCCTATACTCTTGTTACCCAAGCGAATTTGAATTTACCTCAATGCCTCTTTTCTAAGCTGCCGTCCCCACTAACGTTATGAAAAAAACAAGCAGGAACAACAGTCTGTCTGGTCGCGCGTCTGTAGACATTTAGTATTTTCTCAATAACTTGGCTAATACTGGGACTACCATATTATTTAAAACACATTCTTGCTCAGTGGACTCTAAGCTATACTATCATATGATTTTTATGGTCAGATTCATTATGGTTTAGATTTTCAATTTTTTCACCGGCAATCGTCAAATAAAAATTTTACACAAGACGGCCATCTTTCCCCCCTCTCTCATCTCTCGCTAGCATGTATTTTCAAATAACTACTTGTTTTAGTGACGTCAGAAATACTACCGCGAGGAGGAAATAAAATTGTCTGCGTGTTTGCCTCTGTTGCAGCGTGTATATATGCATGGCATAATGTGTCAAGCGAAGCGGGGTTTTGAGCGGCGGGTATTTGAATAGGCGTTAAATATTTGTATTTTCTCGTGTTACACTACCAAAAAATGTAAGGATTACTACTGATTACCAGCGTTAAAGTCAAAATATTACGTTAATTCAGACAGTAGTTTGGCGGCACACTTCCGCAAAATCGTTAATTGTAAGTCTTGCCGCAGTCTCTATCAGATCTGGCAAAATGTTAAAAATGTACGTCACAAGGAAAGCGAGGAGGTTTAAACGGTGGGATCGGTTCTAAGCCTGTCCACGGCACAAAATTCAGCGCGATGGTGGCGTGTGAGAAGATCACAGTCAGACACAATCGGGCGGGTTTATTTATTATCATTTTATAACTAAAATCTTACTGAAATGAGCGATTATTCTCGCAGATTTTACTACACATGCTCTGATCAGTTGTAACTTTGTTTCTTCGCTTGTGCTTTGCCATAGGTTTTTCATCTGTATTAGTTTATGTGAGGCAATTGCAAGTCTTCTTTTAATTTCTACTGCACAGTCGCCAGAGCTGTTGATGTTTCTTTGGGGAATATTTATGTGGGGAATATATCTATATATGTGTGTGTGTGTGTGTGTATGTGTGTGTGTGTGTGTGTGTGCGCGTGCGTGCGCTCTCTGGCAGTTCTTTGTTTACGCCATGTATGGGTTCCCGAGAACCTCGCGTAAACAGAAATCGCGTAAATTGAACAGGCTTTTCTTATTCAAATACATGTAAAGTAAGGGGGGTGCGTTCCATCAATGCCGTACATAATAATAAAAATAAATACACGTAATAATAAACAGTTTAAATTAACACATACAATTCATATCAAGTACATGTATAGAAAACTACATTGGTTAATTGTGACAGGGGCAGGACCACTACCTTCTTCAGTTTCATCAACTTCTAATTCAACGAGGGGTAGGACGTTGTGTTATCTGAATGAGAAGCAGGCGATACAGCATTGAACTGGCTCAAAGCTGAGTTTGTGACTTGTTTTGCTCATGGATGATATCTTGGTAGGCAGCAGCACATTCCATAATTTTACTCCTGATCATTAAAACTCTTTCAGTCCCAAGCAAAAAAGTGGGTTTGGCCCAAACAAAAATGGCCATACCAGTATGTTTTTATTGTTTTTGTTTGGAAATAATTTTTTTAAATGTTCATATTCATAAATAACAAAAGTCCATAATGGATGGCTATACTTTCAGAAAATAGCGTTTTTGAGTTGTCAAAATTAGAAAACAGCCCTAGAAAGGATTAAGAGATACGAAAGCCAGTATACTGTTGATTGGGCCAAATGGGTCTAGCGGGAAGTACAGTATACTGGCTCTTGGGGGTTAAAGAGTTAAGCTCCAGGCCATGTTAGCATCATCTTCTTCAAAGGGAGTCGGAGTGGCTAAGAGGTACGGCGTCCGCCTCGAGTTTTAGAGGTACCGGGTTCGATTCCCAGTTGAGGGAATGTAGTGGTTTTGATGGTATTGTATGATGGTGATATTACTAAGTGTGATGTATGAGGTCAGCTGTGAAGGCTCCTGAGATAAAATGTAGCTGTGAATTTTCAGAAGGCCTTTCTTGCTACCACTACGACCTCACACCTATCTTTTTTTCTAATGAATGTGGCTACGTTACAATCTAGGGTACTGAATGTAATGTGTTGTATTGACATATACAAACACACACACACACAGATATTAAATAATATAATATTATCAATAAAATTTAGAACACAATGAACTAAATTCAGCTGGTGAAATTTTAGAAAGTAAATCTTTTTTTAAATTTATTTGTTCTGAACCAAGGTTTTATGTTGGCCAGAACATATGAAAGATTTTGGAATTTATGAGTGAATGGCATGAATAAATGACATGATAAATAAAAGGTGTGTACGTATATAATTTTCACGAGTAGTTATTATTTCTACAGTTCATAGTTTTATTTTCCCTGGGAGAACGATGAATAGATGTGCTGTTGGGGTGGCTTCATCCCTCCCTGTCTAAGCCTACCAAACATTGTCCATTAATGATGGAAGAAAATGGGATGTTTTAGTAGTAATTCACTTTGGGTGCTATGTCTATGAAGTTGGTGTAAATCCAGCAGACCAGCCTGCTTACGTAACTTTGAAAGAGTAGTTCTGGTGCTGGAATCTGGTGGCCCCACCTCTCCGTGCTTGGGGGCAATATATCGGGTGGCCCCACCTCTCCGGGCTTGGGGGCAATACAAGGCTGTTCTGCCGAGATGCGACACTGCACGGGTCCTCACTGTCAATTATCTACCCAGCATTTGACACCACCTTTTGGTGTCAACATAAAAAAACTCACAGCTCAGATTATGAATAAAGAACACAGAAATGCTAGCAAAACTCAGCTGAGCTGCTGGCTATAGTATGGCGTCCCTGAACTTATTTCTATTTACTTCATTTGAAATCACCACACTTAAAATTTACTGTGTCTATCACTGGACAACTATTGAGGAATGGCAAAAAAAGCTCGTCTGAGCGCGGATAATATGATTGTCTGTGGCCAATCAATGCCTTGGTTTTTTTTTAAATTCAAATTTCCTACACTAAAGTCATTTCAGTCATGCTTCAGTCAAGTATGGATTTTTATCTGTTAGTCCGTCCGTCTCTACTTGCGTTTTCACAAAAAACGTACTTGGTTTTTGAACCAACCTATCCGTCCCCTCTACAAATTTGCCTGAAAAGTTATTTTTAGCCACAGCTCCCACCAATGTCCCTTCTCTTTCATTCTAACTAGATTTGAACACTTGCGTCTCAAGGTCGCGATTTTTGTGCAAATTAGTGACATGTTTGATTCAATGCAGTCTTTCGCTGATGTGAACAACACAGTCTTTTGTCATTATCTTCATTATTAGCTATCCGTCTGTATAAATAAAAGCATATTATTTCACTGCTCAGAATGGGCCATCCGGCCAGCTAATTTTTATATTCCTAACATTAATATTAAGAAAAAGTTACTTTTTAAATTTTGTAATATTTCAAGCATCTGCGTTTGCCGCTGAATTCAAATAAAAGGCTTGGTATCGCAAAAGCGTCCAATAAATGACTGTGGCGTATCATATCCAAGGTCCCTTCTGTCGATTTCCTTACTTTATGTCAACTTGGGGAACGTGACTTTTTCCTTCCCCCCCCCCCCCCCCCCCCCCCCCCCCCCAATTGCGTCTCCTTAGCCTTGCTAGTCTCACGCAATTTTTCAGTCATATTTTTTTCCTTTTGATCCGCCGTTCTCATCCCGTTCAAATGGTAACCGTTTTGATTTCCCGTCTAGCAAGTCAATTTTTATGGAGGGTAGTGACCCGCGGCGTGGGCGATCATGCCTTCTAGTAACTTACGCATTCTTTTTATCCCTATATTTTATCCTTTGGAGATATTTTTACGTTGTATCACTTGTTAATTTTATGACACATCTCCCCACTTGAAAACATGCCTACGGCAAGTTCTAAAACCAGTGATACACATAGAGAAAATCTCTCCTCACGCCTGCCATTACTCTAATTTTGATCACAGGGGTGCCGACTGAGGAAATCTGCACCGACATTCAATTTGCCTGGGATATATTGGATACTAAACTGATAAGGTTGAAGCAATAAAGACCACCCCAGCAATCTTGCGTTTTCATGCTTAGCCTGAGATAAGAATACGAGAGGCTGATGATCCGTCTCGACCACAAAAGTCCTACCATACAGATAGATTTGAAACTTCTTTATTGCCCAGATTAACGCTAAACATTCTTTTTCGCTTGTGGAGTATCCTTGTTCCGCCTTATTCAATTTGCGGCTTGCATAAGCGACTGGTTTCAGTTCCCGATCAGGTGAAGATGATCTTTGCAACAAAGCCCCTCCGAGTCCTACATTACTTGCATCGGTTCTTAAGACAAAGTCCTGTGTCAAATCAGGCAGTTTGAGAATAGGCTTGCTAGTGAGTTTTTCCTTTAACTCTTGGAACGCTAGTTCACATTGTGCAGTCCAAATAATTTTATCTGGAAGTCCCTTGCGAGTCAGATCAGTCAGAGGAGCACAAATAGCGTTAAAATTTTTGATGTATTTCTGATAAAATCCGCATAACGACACGAATGATCGCACGTCCTTTTTTGTTTGTGGTCTAGGTGCTCTCTGCAGTTTTTCCAAGTTCTTAGGATCAGGGGTCATGTTACCCTGATATACAGTGTGTCCCAAGAATTCCAACTCTTTGCATCCAATACAACATTTTGTTGGCCTAGCAGTTAAGTTCGCCTCCCGAAGTCTATTAAATAACATCTCTAGAGCTTCAATGTGTTCTTCAAATGTCTCTGTGGCGACGAGAATATCATCCATGAAATTCGTGATACATGGGTTATTCAGGGGATCCAACAATTTGCGCATCATCCTTGAAAATACACTCGGAGCATTTTTCAGTCCGAATGGTAGCATATTGAATTCATAATGTCCATCCGAAGTGCTAAAAGCCAAATAAGGTCTCACTTCAGGCTTCACTGGGATCTGGTAATAGCCTTTACTAAGATCCACCTTTGAAAAGTATTTTGCCTTGTTCAGTCTGGCAAATAACTGTTTTGTGTCTGGTAATGGATCCACTTGTCCTTCTGTGACAGCATTCAGTTTCCTGTAATCTATGCACAGTCTGTGTTCCCCAGACGGTTTTCTCAACAAAACGACACTAGAACTAAAAGATGATTCACTGTGCGAAATAATCCCCTCCTTCAGCAAATAATCTATTTCTTCCTTCAATGCCTTCTCCTTCGCGAACGGAATAGAATAGGCTCTCATACAGATTGGGTTTGAGTCTACCAGTTTCATGTCATACTGTAGCAAATTTGTATGGCCTGGTTTATCTGTTAATACATCTGTATGTTCCTCCAGAACCTGTTGAACTCTCTCCCTCTGGTTTTTAGTCAGGTGCTTACTGACTTTTACCTGTGCTGCTGTTTCACAAGGATGTAATGGGTATTCATGTGAGGTGAGTGGTTCCTTTTGCATCTGAGTTGCAATAGCCAAGGTCAATAAGGGGGTGCTTTCCTGGAGTGGTCTGTCCAGATACTTCTTTAATAAGTTTACATGATAAACTTTCTCCTTCCCCTTTTTGTCAATTTTATAGTTTGTTCTAGACACCTTCTCTAGAACCGTATATGGACCTTGCCAACCAATTTGTAATTTATTCTGGCTACCGGGTAGTAGAAGCAGCACCTTCTCTCCCACAGCTAGTTCTCGGTCCTTTGCCTTCCTATTAAAATATGCTGCATGTTTCTTCCTGGCTTGTTTCAAATTATCATTTGCCAGTTTCCATCCAGCTTTCAAACGAGTGGTCAGTTCGTTCACGTATTGATAAGATGAGGTAACAGTCTCTTCCGCCTTCTCATCTGTCCAGGTCCTTAATAAAGCTTCTAATGGACCTTTTATTGGCCTCCCAAATAGCAGAGTTGCGGGAGCCATCCCGGTTGAACTATGTGGTACCTCCCGATACGCAAACAATGCGGCGGGCAGGAATTGATCCCACAGATCCGGTTTTTCGTGTGCCAGCTTTCTCAGGATAGAAATGAGAGTCCCGTTGAACCTCTCTACCTGGCCGTTCCCTTGTGGATGGTACGGACTACAATGAAAGTGTCTGGCTTGAAATAGTTTAAAAACTTCTTCCGTTAGTTTCCCCTTGAACTGAGATCCATTATCCGTCAAGATTTGATGCGGGAATCCTAATCGGGTGAATATTGTAAGTAGTGCCTCTGCTACGTGTTTTGAATCAATGGATGGCAGGGCTACCGCCTCTCCCCACATAGAACAAGTGTCCACCAGAGTAAGGATGTAACTGTTCCTCCTCTTGGTCCGAGTGAGAGGTCCCACAATATCCACTGCAACCCTCTCGAAAGGTGTTCCCACTATGGGCATTTCCCCTAGAGTTGCAGGAGCAGTCCAGTGCTTTGGAGCTACCCTTTGACATTCAGGGCAGGATTTGACATATCTTTTTATATCCTCCGTTATCCCTGGCCAGAAGTAATGACAAGCTATACGCTGTCCTGTGGCGCTGATCCCCATGTGACCACTGAAGGGAATCGCATGCCCGAGTTCCATCACTTTATCTCTATATGAGGTGGGAAGAACCAGCTGGTTGTGACCATTTGTTCCAGTTCCGGCCTTCCTGTATAATAGTTTGTTCTTCATGAAATATTCCCCCTTGCTCGGAGGTGTGTGGCATTTGGGCAATTTTTTAAAACATGGCTTGAGTGTCCTATCCTCAGCCTGCGCCTTTCTCATCTCCTCTGGATGAGCATTTATAGGTTCACCTTCTTCCTCCTTCTTCTGTGACCTGGTCTGCACTGTCGCCATGATCACAGGTTTCTCGGGATTCCCCAAGAAGACGTATCTACACCCCAATATCAGAGGGTAGATTGGTTCATCTATCACTGCTGCTCTGATTTCTCCTTCCACATAGCGAGTTTTCACCGTTATCCTTGCGATGGGAAGTGTCATGAGTGGTATGTCCTTAGTCGCCCCTTGTATTTCCACTGTTTCTGTGGTATACTGACTTGGGTCCACTAGGCTAGACTTCACAACTGAATCATAATCCAAACCTGTATCATAAAGGCACCTTATGGTGACCCCATTACAAATAACATCCTCACAAACTGGGGGGTGATAAGGTTCCTGTTGTCCATTAGGATTAACCTTTAATCTTTGCGTCCCCGACTTCATTGCAGCAATGTTTGAAGGTTTCCTTCTACAAAATTCGGTGTTATGGTTATCTTTCTTGCACCATTTACACCATCTTTTTCCTTGGTTCAACGGTTTTCTTTCATTGAACTTTTGGTCATTGAACTGTGAGTTTCTGTCGCGATAGTCATTTCTTGGCCGCTCAAAGTTTGTCCTACCTTTATTTCCCTGCTCTCTATTATCAAATTTATTAAATTGCTGTGGAGCTTTAAAATTGTCTATGTGCTTCTTTTTAGCACCACTTACCTCTGCCTGGGCTGCCTGATACCTCTCAGCGACATTTAAAACCTCTCCCAACTTCTCTGCACCTTGTTCCATGAGAAATTTTCTCATGTCTGGAGCCATGGACTCTCTCAATTGCTCAATCATGATCATTTCTTTAAGATCTTGGGTCTTCCCCAGAGCAGTCCATTTCTCCAAATAGGTTTCCAGTCTAGCAGAGAATTGGTGGTATGTCTCCCCAGACAACAGTTTGGCATTTCTAAATTTCTTACGATAAAATTCACCATTCTTCTCGTACCTTAATAACAAAGCCTGCTTTAACATGTCATAATTGTCTTGGTCTTCCCTGTTCATTTTAGCAAAGACTTCATAAGAAGTACCTCTCAGTCCCTGTGATAGCTTTAAACTCCACCTCTCTCTCTCTAACCCATATGTAGTAGCTAATAACTCAAAACGTCCTAGGTACCCCTCTATGTCATCGTCTTTTTCAACAAAATGGTCTAAATGAAACCCCATAGCTGAGTTTGAGGCTTCCAGACTGGGCGTAGCATCTGAGGCAAAAGGGCTGGCACCATTTTCAGGAGCCTGGCCTTGTAATTCCAGCTCCCTTAGTCGTAATTCGTGCTCCCTTTGCAACCTTCTATCTTCTGCCTCCCTTTCGGCCTTTTTATCTTCTGCCTCCCTTTCGGCCTTTTTATCTTCTGCCTCCCTTTCGGCCTTTTTATCTTCTGCCTCCCTTTGCTGTCGTTTTTCTTCTGCCTCAATCTGCAGCCTCTTAGTCTCAGCCTCTAACCTCTTCTCTTCAGCCAACCTTTCAGACTCTAATTTTCTTTCAGCCTCTTTTTCTAATCTCCTTTCTTCCCGTTCAATATATTTATCACATTCAGCCGTTACGTATTGAATTAAAATCTGACCATCCATTCCCATCTCCTTTGCGGTCAGCACAGCAGCTGATCTAAATTTTGCTAGCTCCGCCATACTTTCTAAACAAATCTAGCAATAAGCAAAGTAAAATTTCCAATCACTAAAGTACTTATAATTACTCTAGACTAAAATAATTCTAATTAACTAACACTGGCTGTGAAGATTCACCAACTTCTAATTGCCCTTTTAATTTAAAGGGACACTTTTAATTTTAAGGGAATTTTACAATTTTGTTCCCCTAATTTTATTTCTCCCACCAGGAGATCCTTATATTACTGTTTATGCTAATTATCCCTGGACAAGACCCCAATATATGTAGTGGTTTTGATGGTATTGTATGATGGTGATATTACTAAGTGTGATGTATGAGGTCAGCTGTGAAGGCTCCTGAGATAAAATGTAGCTGTGAATTTTCAGAAGGCCTTTCTTGCTACCACTACGACTTCACACCTATCTTTTTTTCTAATGAATGTGGCTACGTTACAATCTAGGGTACTGAATGTAATGTGTTGTATTGACATATACAAACACACACACACAGATATTAAATAATATAATATTATCAATAAAATTTAGAACACAATGAACTAAATTCAGCTGGTGAAATTTTAGAAAGTAAATCTTTTTTTAAATTTATTTGTTCTGAACCAAGGTTTTATGTTGGCCAGAACATATGAAAGATTTTGGAATTTATGAGTGAATGGCATGAATAAATGACATGATAAATAAAAGGTGTGTACGTATATAATTTTCACGAGTAGTTATTATTTCTACAGTTCATAGTTTTATTTTCCCTGGGAGAACGATGAATAGATGTGCTGTTGGGGTGGCTTCATCCCTCCCTGTCTAAGCCTACCAAACATTGTCCATTAATGATGGAAGAAAATGGGATGTTTTAGTAGTAATTCACTTTGGGTGCTATGTCTATGAAGTTGGTGTAAATCCAGCAGACCAGCCTGCTTACGTAACTTTGAAAGAGTAGTTCTGGTGCTGGAATCTGGTGGCCCCACCTCTCCGTGCTTGGGGGCAATATATCGGGTGGCCCCACCTCTCCGGGCTTGGGGGCAATACAAGGCTGTTCTGCCGAGATGCGACACTGCACGGGTCCTCACTGTCAATTATCTACCCAGCATTTGACACCACCTTTTGGTGTCAACATAAAAAAACTCACAGCTCAGATTATGAATAAAGAACACAGAAATGCTAGCAAAACTCAGCTGAGCTGCTGGCTATAGTATGGCGTCCCTGAACTTATTTCTAGTTACTTCATTTGAAATCACCACACTTAAAATTTACTGTGTCTATCACTGGACAACTATTGAGGAATGGCAAAAAAGCTCGTCTGAGCGCGGATAATATGATTGTCTGTGGCCAATCAATGCCTTGGTTTTTTTTTAAATTCAAATTTCCTACACTAAAGTCATTTCAGTCATGCTTCAGTCAAGTATGGATTTTTATCTGTTAGTCCGTCCGTCTCTACTTGCGTTTTCACAAAAAACGTACTTGGTTTTTGAACCAACCTATCCGTCCCCTCTACAAATTTGCCTGAAAAGTTATTTTTAGCCACAGCTCCCACCAATGTCCCTTCTCTTTCATTCTAACTAGATTTGAACACTTGCGTCTCAAGGTCGCGATTTTTGTGCAAATTAGTGACATGTTTGATTCAATGCAGTCTTTCGCTGATGTGAACAACACAGTCTTTTGTCATTATCTTCATTATTAGCTATCCGTCTGTATAAATAAAAGCATATTATTTCAGTGCTCAGAATGGGCCATCCGGCCAGCTAATTTTTATATTCCTAACATTAATATTAAGAAAAAGTTACTTTTTAAATTTTGTAATATTTCAAGCATCTGCGTTTGCCGCTGAATTCAAATAAAAGGCTTGGTATCGCAAAAACGTCCAATAAATGACTGTGGCGTATCATATCCAAGGTCCCTTCTGTCGATTTCCTTACTTTATGTCAACTTGGGGAACGTGACTTTTTCCTTTCTCCCCCCCCCAATTGCGTCTCCTTAGCCTTGCTAGTCTCACGCAATTTTTCAGTCATATTTTTTTCCTTTTGATCCGCCGTTCTCATCCCGTTCAAATGGTAACCGTTTTGATTTCCCGTCTAGCAAGTCAATTTTTATGGAGGGTAGTGACCCGCGGCGTGGGCGATCATGCCTTCTAGTAACTTACGCATTCTTTTTATCCCTACATTTTATCCTTTGGAGATATTTTTACGTTGTATCACTTGTTAATTTTATGACAGGGAATATAATTTATGGAAAATTTTTTTCAGAACCTAATGGTCCTAATGATGCCATAATCCCCCTGGTCTCATGGGTAGCGAGATCGGATGCCTTGCCTTCTCTGATAAGGGCGAAAAAATAGGATGTCCAGTGTGCAAGTTGCGCACGTTAAGAATCCCACGGCAGTTGGAAATCGTAAAGAGTAGGCCTATCAGGCCGCTGCCCTGGCAAAATTGAAAATTAGAAACCTACCCACAACAAAAATATTTATACAATGTGTGATTCCTATATACACACACTGGGATTCTTGCAGGATCTACGGAGTTCGTGCACTGTGCTGAGATCCTCCTTGTGTGATCTAAAGGGTGGAGATCGGAGCACTGATGGAGTAGTCCGTGTGCAATGAAGATAGTCCTTAAAACCAAACTAAACCATCTTCTTCAAAGATCATATGGCAGGATTCAAGATGTTGGAAGGCTTCTTTTAATCGTTCACTGTAAGTTGGCGACCTGGTGACTGTTGTTGGCTCTTGCAAATTGCTGTGTCTTCTTCTGCTTCTTCTTCAGCGTTGCCGTTCTCCGCCGCCAAAAACTTTTCGTTGCTCAGTTCTACATTCTGAGATTCAAGCAAATTTGCAATTTCACTTTGGTCAACTCCATCTAAGCCAACCCTTAAGGCCATTCTGACACCCGCCTTAATAGCTGTGACACTGTTTTCATCAACGCTAAAGCCTTCAAAGTCATGACATCATTGAGGACACAGTTTCTTCCCCCCACCACCGTTTATGCATTGCGGCGGAACTTCATACTATGCAGTCTTGATTAGATAAATGCATCTATAATAGTGAATACCTTCCAAATATTCCCCAAAGAAACATTCAAATTGTCATCATCTTGCTTTCGCGTTTTCATTTAGCGCATACAAAATGCTGTACAAATTTCAAAATATCAGGTCGCGTAACTTTGAGTTTGGCGCGGAGATTAAAATAATGGCCTAAAAACTGGCACGCGTATGTTCGAATTCGCGTAAATTAAACACACGTTAACAGAGAACTACTTACACACACACACACACACACACACACACACACACACACACACACACACACACACACACACACACACGCACACACACACACACACACACACACACACACACACACACACACACACACACACACACACACACACACACACACACACGCACACACACACGCACACACACACGCACACACACACACACACACACGCACACACACTCACACAGAGAGATATATATGAGTAGACGGTGATCTTTAAAATTGTTGCCTTGATAGCCTGTGTCCTGAATATATTCTTCAAGATTGTTTGGATTTCTTCTTTGTGCGAGCGTTATATAAAGTTGACCATGAGCAAAGACTGCTTATGGTAGGTATACACCTAAATGGTTGCCCCCGCGCAGTACTGATTGTCACAGCAAAAGCTAAAATCACAAGAAATTGACGACGTCTCAGGATAGCTGGTATCGCTTGGCTCTAAATTGATGCGTAGAATGAAAACTTGTCAGCCTTAATTACTGTCTGTGGGGATTTTATTATTTTTTTTTAATTTTGAAAAATGGAAGTCCTCCGTCTTTGGTTTTAATGGAGTATTAGAGATAAAAAATAAAAAAACACGCAAAAAGGAATGCGGTGGCTCTTTTATTATATAAAAACTTCTCTGCCATTTCTGGATGGGTTACTTGCAAAGTCCGAATAAAATAGATTATTGGTCGTTATCCGGGATCTCGTTCTCTCAAAGCACAATACGAATAGCGCAGTTTCTCTATTTTTCCGAATTAGACAAATTAAACCACCTTTTTAACGTTCTTTGTCACATTAAACAAGCTTGTATTTATATGAACTAAATTTTTTTAAATGTTAAAAGATACCAGAGTAGATGTGGAGGAAGTTAAGGGGAACTGCTGTAAGATGTGGAGTAAAATGTATGGGTGTGAAAAAAAATCGAAAAAAGGTAATTCGTCTTACGAGGACAAAAGACAAAGAAAATAGCCAACGTTACGACCACAAGGCCTTCGTCAGGGAAAGGAAAGAAAGTGAAGGCTAGATAGGACACATAAGAACCTAAATAAATATTTTAAAATATAAGAATTAAACCTAGGTACTTCCCTGAAGGAAACTTCCCGCAAACGGACTCCGAACTCTACAACACAGACAGATACACGCACAAGAGGAAGACAGAAGGGCAGAAAAGCCAGACGTCACCCCTCCCCCCCTCTCTCTCTCTCTCTCTCTCTCTCTCTCTCTCTCTCCAGCTTGCTGCAGACGAGAGGACAGTAACAACAGAACTAAACAATTTAGACCTAAAAGATATCGCGGAGAAAATTATCATCGCACTACGCAGAATCCGTGAAGACAGAGACGAATTCCTCAGTATTTCTCCACAACAGCAATTAAAAGCACTAGAAGTAACTCCTGACGTACCAATAGCAGAAATAGAGGTTCCCGACACCCGACGGAGAACAACCAAGTGTCCTATGGTGATCAGAATATGCAGAAGGTTACACATAATCGAGAGCGACAAACGAGGAAAGTGTACCGAGCCGAAAGCCAGATGCACGACCAGTGGTGGCAGATGAGAGATACCGCTCAGGACGACTACAGAAAACCACGCCCAAGGAGGTGGAACAAGACCGCAAAATTAAAATCACTCAGTAGTCTGGAGGAGCGGCCACCCTCAAGGCCTCTCACTGACGACAAAGTAGTCAATGCCCTGGAGGGTATAGTAGGCAAAAGAGGAATAATAAGTATCAGAAGGCACCAAAAGGGAGTGATAATTGCGCTGAGTACGACGGAAAAGACTGAAGCTGCTCTGATATCCGAGCCTAAAGAATTTCAGCTACCACACCAGATCAAAATCCAAGCGGAAATCCATATAAACAGCAACAAGATAGTCATCAAAAGGATCGATACCAGCTGGTCAGACGCAGAAATCATCAGCCGCATTCAGGCCCAAAATTCTCTAGCCGAAATCACGCACGCGGAAAGGTTAAAATCCTGGAATATAGAAGACACCAGCTTGATAATAGTGACTTCACAAGGGACAACAGTTCCAGAAAGTATCACTAATCAGAATAGACCCCGAAGAACGCATGCCTGCATCCCTCCAGTGATGCAGTGTTCGAAGTGCCATGGATTTTCACACACAAAGAATACAATGGCTGCCCTAAGGTAAAAAAAAAAGGACCTTGACTAGCAGGCGCCAAACAAAAATAGAAAATGTGCCAACTGCCTTGGAAATCACGGAGGAAGATACCGTGGGTGTCCTAAATACCAGCAAACACGGCAAATACTTACAGTGTCCATTGGGAAGGGTGTATCGTATCAAGAGGCAAAGAACAGAATGACAGAATGGCGGCAAGTACACTAGGTAATAAACGCGAAGACAGCCTATCTGAACAAGTCAGACAGCTTACGTCTGAGGTGAAAGATCTGAAACAAAAACTACAAAAAGAAAGAGAAAACCGTCACCCAGACAACAACAAAGCCTCAACTTCAGATGTGATGAAAACTCCGGTAGCTTGGAAAGTGCGAAACAAGTGATAAACGACATGAAAATAATACAGCAACAAATACAAGAAGACATTACAAGGTTGTCAGAATTTAAAACTGAAATTGAAGAGATCCTTAAAAGAACCGAAGTAGAAAGACAGGTCGTCACTGACATAGCAAACAAAACAACAGAGAGATACAATCAACAACAGAGATACAACCAGCAGCAGAGCGAAAAATCACTGAAGGAAATACTAGAGGACCTTCTACCAACAATCATCAACAAAACCCTTAAACAGATGGAGATAGGAAAGACGACCCAACAGGGAAACAACATAAATAAACACAATCAGAGCAAAGCAAGTACACACATGGAATGAAAAGACCACCATATATTGAACGGGCAAACGACGTCAGACAGCAGGTGCTAAGGGTCCTTCTCAGGACTAGACCTTTTTAAGGCTGACATCGACTTAGCGTGTAAAGCGAAGGAATTATAACCCAATGGTTGAACAGGGTACCACAAGGGCGATATCCAAACACAAAGAAAAAAAACCTTGATGACTTTCATTTTGCATATTTGAATCTTTATTCATTTTCCTATGAATCCATGCTGGTCATTAATTTGTACATTTGATTGTTATGAAATTCATTTCATTCTGTGCAGGCAAGGGAGAAAACCAAAAATGGAACCAATAAAAAAATTCATTCACACTATATCCTCAGTATCTGGTATGTCCACCGTGTGCTTGCAAACAAGCTTGGCAGCGGCTCCGCATGGAACGCACAAGTCTCTGAAGGAAATTCCGGGGAATCAAGTCCCATTCACGTGTAAGAGCAGCTTCGAGCTGTTGCAGATTAGCTGGAGAACCTTGCCTGTAGACTCTGCGTCCAAGCTCGTCCCAAAGATGTTCTATAGGAGACATGTCTGGTGATAGGGCAGGCCAATCAATCGTTACAATGTTCTGCTGCTGTAGATATTGCTGCATAAGGCATGCGGTGTGCACACGTGCGTTATCCTGCTGGAGAAGCTGCAAGTCTGGATAATTTGTGAACCAATGCATCCAGAACCTCATCTCGATATGTCACAGCATTAACATTTCCACGGAAGACGTGAAGAGGCAAGCGATGGTGAAAACTGAATCCTCCCCATATGTGAATACTGCCACTTCCAAATCGGTTATGCTGATGAACACAGCAATCTGCAAAGCGCTCTCCACACCGTCGCCAAATTCGCATACGTCCATCAGCAAAGGATATGTTGAATCTGCTCTCGTCTGTGAATAGGACAGCATTCCACTGCAGTCTAGTCCATCTGACATGTTTCTCTGCCCATTGCAGGCGCTGCTGACGATGTCTGTGAGTCAAGTTTGGCCCAACATAAGGTCGTCTTGCAGTAAGGCCTGTATCTCTGAGTCGTCGTATGACTGTCATTCGAGAGACTTGCCCACGTCTACTCACTATTGCTCTTGCTGTTTGACGTGCCGGGAGAGAACGATTCCTTAGGTGACTCAGCACAATATGACGATCTTGCGCAGGGGTAGTAACTCGTGGTTGGCAACTCCGAAGTCTATCCCGGGCACTGCCAGTGGTTCCGTAACGTTCATTGAGACGTACAATAGTGCTGTGGTGGCAATTCATCCTTCTGGCAATGGCCCGCGAGCTCATTCCGGTCTCCAACATACCAATGGCGGTCGTTTTCAGATAGTCGTGGCATTTTAAGCACATGTACTGGGTGTTTTGTCTCAACGGCCTTTTTATTCCGAGTATACTGCCACAACACGTACCCATTTTCAGGGTCATAGCTGTTGTGAATCGTGTTGCTCGTGTAACTTTCATTGTTTTCATGTAGTCTGTACACAAACCCGTGGGTTGAATCATGCACTTTCCATTCCAGCAGCCATTCGCTCTCTACCTCATGACAAACACGGGGAAAATCAATTCCCACACTTATTTTGTCCAGCTTCTCGGCATCAGTATATATAATAGTGGTGCGTTTTTAACGTGCTTCAGTATATATATATTGTGGTAAAGTGGGATGGTATAAATATTTATAGGGGACTTAGTGTACTGACTGAGATCAGCTGTGAAGGTATCTGTATCTAATAAGTGTGGTGTATTACAGATAACCTTACTTGTTACCACATTTAGACCTCAGTCAGAATTATTCTGGAATATTGTGATGACTACGTTGAATGTCTAGGGTTATGATAATGGTGAAGTGTAAGTCACAACAACAAACAGACAGATAAACAATTTAGTTTAATCCACAACTCTTTACAACACTGTGACACTCACACACATAGAACACTCTATAAGACTATCTTAATAACTCACGTGTAACTTTTAAAAATATGTATTAATTTCTTTCAATAATAGATATCCTGATTCAACTACAAAGTGAACCAGGAATCACAATCAAATGTAATTACAAGTTGTATGTACACAATTTATAGATAGGATCTTTGTATTGACATATATTATTATTATTACAATATGTGTGTAAGTTGTGATGTAGTACTATGAGGTAATACTGGCTTTTTCAAGCTAGGTGGTTGTTAGTCATCATGACTTCAAGTGTCTGTTTCTGGTGGAAATAGTATTGGAAAAGTTCACAGTTCCTGTTATTTGAAACAATTACTTGTCCCTCTTTATTTAATATACTGTCAATTTTAGAGGGGGGTACATAAGATTGAGCTGCTCTGGCCACACACTCTTAACTTCTGTGTGAGCGGCAGGAAACAGTCTCCACTGCTCGCTTGCGTCACCGTTTCCTTGAGAAACAATACTGGTCGCTATCTTGACCAAGGAGTATGCTGCCAGCCTCTGGATTCAGCAAAACTCAGACCAGGTGCTGCTTCAATACGTTAGGACCACGGTCCCTGAAACAAGAAGGTTGTACCTCCTACTTCAGAACTAATTTATAATCTATTTCCACACTGAAGCACAATACATAACAAACACCGAGTTCAGCGCGGTAGGCCAACTGTTAGCTTCTCATGTAACACATTCACCAGTATTCCTCTCCCTAATGGTTACAACGCCTCTGCAATTTCAGCATTATTTCCTTATATTCAATAAGATAGGTGTCATAGTACTATTTGGCAATCCCATATAGGCCTATGCAGTTATACTCCTCTCCGACAAGTTTTGTTCCTGGTGGAGCAATATCTAGGCTTTTCCTCATGGTTGCTACTGAGCTACTCACAGACAGACATAATTTATCAATTCACATTCAATTTTTCATCTAAAAGATATCAAATATGTCAAGCTTACCACAATTCATGAAATATTAAACAAATACGTTGACTGGCGATGAATTATGGCACAATTCCGATCTGCCTCTGTCCCAGGCTTTCATTAGAAAAATATGAGCTGGATCTCAACGCACTTGCTTCTCAGTAAGTTTATTTTCAAAATGTGGCACTGAACAGACGCTCCTAATTGACTATATTAAATGGTCTAGCCAATAAGACCATGTTTACAAAAGTATTTGAAAAAAAGTACCCTTCCTACCGTTTCCCATAACAACCAAAAATAGTATTTGCAATCGACTAATCATGTTTTGGCTTACATATTCTTCTAGCCAATCAAATCGGATTTAACTTGTTGGCCTATTTCCTGTAAAATAGTGGTTTTAAAACATGCCACTGAGCAATTATGATCTGGTGGTGTCAGACAGCACCCCTATAATATTTTGGCTATAATTTGTTAATTATTAGACTAGTTGCTTAACACCTAACATATTCTTTGTCAGCAAGTCCTAAGGCACCCAAATATATAAGTTTTAATGGAGCTAAGTGGCTGCGTTCAAAATATGTATTTTCTTCTAGGATAGTCGTGCTGTTACCACCTCCTCACTTCCAAACTATGGGGTGTCTTCTGTACTGTCAGACTAATGTCAGGATTTTAGACATAAAACAGTAGAATGTCATGTTTCCTAATAAGCATTAAACATGTTTTTTAAAACCTAACCTCGTATTGGTAGTGTTTTTTGTCACTGTCTATTTGAAAAAAATTAGTGCTTCATGCCTTTCGCTTGGGGGTGGCATTAATTGTATATCGCGAGACGGCGTGTTAGTATTGAATGCGTTCCTCCTTCTCTCTCTCTCTCTTCTAAGGTCGTCTGTCTTTTAGTTACACAGTGTATAAAATGAAATTAATGGAATATTAATCCAGGTCATTACGCAGTGTGTCTATCTCAAGGTTTTCTAGGAAATACAGTACACGTTGTATTGTTTTTTTGAAACGCGTGTGTGCTGCTGTAGGCTTTACTATCAAACGTGAAAGCGTTACAATTATGCAGACGAAGCAGAAAAAGGGGGACTTTTGTAAGCCATTGTGACAGCACTGGTCTTTTACCATTCTTCTTTCCTTTTATTGAATTAATTCGTTAGGCTTTACATTTACTTTTTAATTTATATATGTGGATTTAGAATGTTTCACGACAAATTCTCCCCACTTAAAACAGACGTTATATGTCAGTCTATAATTCTATATACACATAGAGAAATTTATGTCTATGCCTGGTGATTTCTTTGATTTTCATCGCACGGATGGCGGCTTAGAAAATCTGCACAACGTTTCTCTGATTTCATTTTGATCATGGATTAATGCAGGTGGGTCAATTCAAAGTAAGCACTACTGACGAAGGTTGCCTCAGACCTCTGCAATCCAAGAATCCATTTCAGTTATATTACTGAACAGCGGCAAGTGTTACTGCTTGTCTTAATGCTGCTAAGCAATCAATATTCACCATTTCTCTTCTCTGAGTCGGTTCAACGACATGTCCCGAGAATATTAGATGTTCCTCAATTTGTACGTTATGAGGAGTTGATCTATATGGTGATATCTGAGTTGTGTAGGGGATCCAATAATTTCCTGATCAGCCTTAATAAACACTCGGACTATCCTCAATTCAAAAAGGCAACAATGGAGACCTCTGCTCCTCCGAAATGTTCACAGCCAACAATTGGTCTGATCTCAGGCGTGATTGAATGTGGAAACACCCTTCTAATAATATATTTATAATGTTCTATAATGTGCCACTCAAATGGAGGCCATATTCACCAACTATAGTTCCACCTACCGACCATCTGGTGAATTAAGATAATATGTGGGGAAATGAGTTTCTGCATCAGAAATCAATTCGCCCTTAGCATTGCTATAAGATGTGTGGGTTATCTCCATCCAGGGTCCGAACACTACTTCCCCTTGGACGGTGTAGGGTCGGGTGACTACCAATGTCACCAGTGCCCTTTTAAGGCTAAGTTAATAGCCATATTGTGAAGCGCTGTGAGCATTTTCCGACTTGCTCACTCGTCCACTGCCCACTGTTCTTCTGTTAACAATTTGTTTCGGTTTTAACTTAGGCGGATCATCTTCATTGTCAATGTCAGCCAGCTCCCTAAATGCGGCTTCAAACTGTTCCTGGGTTGACTGGTCTGAGTTTCTATTTTCTCTGGATGCCTTTCTCAGAGTTGCGAATCTAAATATTTTTGGTGAACACTGTTGGGGGGAAGGTGGATACCTATCCTCTATGTAAACCTTATTATTGTTATTTTCTTTGTTATTGTTAGGCCCATATGTTTCAGAATGCTTGGCTGGCATCTGATTATGATTTTCCCAACTTGGGGACTGTACCTTGCTACATTTTTCACAGGCCCCCACAAATTGTGCAATATCAGCAGCTACTTGGGGCCAGTAGAATTTTTCCGATGTCCTTTGACGGGTGGTCCCATTTCTCTGGTGTCCACCGTCTGGTACAACATGAGCTTGTGCCATCACTTTTTCCCTGTAGGGGGTTGGCAACACCAATTGTCCCTGTTCTTTGGATCCTGCTCTAGCTTTCCTGAAGAGCAGTCCTTCCTTCAAATAAAATTGTCCTTTCTTAGGGTGTGCATGGCTTGTTGGCAATTTACCAAAGCAAGGTTTTAATGTTTTATCTTTTGCCTGGCCCTTTCTCATCTGCTTATGAGAATAAACTAGTGGTGGTTCCTCCTCCGTTCTACTAGGGGTCGACCTGACCTGAAGCGTGGCCATTACCACAGGTTTTACAGGGCTTCCTAGAAAAACATATTTGCTTCCTAACACCAGCGGGTAATTAGGATCGTCACACACGGCTGCTCTAATCACTCCTTCCACGTACCTTGTCTCTACATTGATCTCGGCTACGGGAAGTGTCATGGTGGATATTCCCTTTACGGCCCCTTGTATCTCCACTTTCTCTGTGGTATAGTGTTCAGGGTGCACTAGGGTTGCACTCACAACTGAGTCATATTCTAAACTTGAATCGTAAAGGCACCTAACCTTGGCACCATTACATGTCACTTCTTCACAGATGGGGGGATGTTGAAGATTTATGTGATTCTCTGTCAGTTTCTTCTTCCCCTTGTCCACTGTTATCATGCATGCCGCGTGATATGGAGGAACTTTCCTACCACATTCACTAGTATTATGATTATGCATCCTGCATATTTGACAATATTTTCCTTCCTGTCTGAAGGGTTTCCTGTTATCATATTTCCTTTCATTGAATTGTGGGGTTTTATTTTTATTATCATAACGTGACCTATCAAACTGGTGCTTACCTTTGTTTTGATCTCTATGATCAAATTCATTAAAGTTTTGTGGTGCCTGATAATTGTCTACCTGCCTCTTCTTATTACCTGTTACCTCTGCTTGAGCTGCTTGATATCTTTCAGCAACATTTAGTAACTCACCCAGCCTCTCTGCACCTTGTTCCATGAGAAACTTTCTCAGGTCTGGAGCCATGGACTCTCTTAGTTGTTCTATAAGGATCATTTCCTTAAGATCTTGGGTTTTCCCCAGAGAAGTCCATTTCTCCAAGTATGTCTCTAACCGTGCAGAGAACTGGTGATAGGTTTCACCTGACAGTAGTTTAGCATTCCTAAATTTTTTCCTATAAAATTCACCATTCTTTTCATATCTTAACAAAAGAGCCTGCTTTAGCATGTCATAATTTTCTTGATCACCTCTGCTCATTTTGGCAAAAACTTCATAAGCCGTACCACGAAGCCCTTGAGATAACTTTAAGCTCCACCTTTCTCTCTCTAACCCATACGTGGTAGCTAATAGTTCATATCTATTTAGATAGCTCTCGATATCATCTTATTTCTCAACAAAATGATCTAGATGAAAATTTATAGCTGAGGTTGAGGCTCCCTGACTAGCAGTGGCATCAGAGGTAAAGGGACTGGGACCATTTTCAGGAGCATGGCCTTGAAATTCCAACTCCCTTAGTCGTAACTCATGTTCCCTTTGTAATCTCTTCTCCTCCTTTTCTGCTTCCCTTTCTGCAGCCTGTCTCTTTTCTTCTCTTTCTGCCTCTAATTGTAACTTCTTAGCCTCAGCCTCCAATTGTAACTTCTTAGCCTCAGCCTCCAATGCCCTAGCCTCTTTGTCAGCCTCAATCTGCAGCCTCTTAATTTCTTTTTCAGCCTCTATTCTCTTATCTTCGGCCAATCTATCAGATTCTAATTTTCTTTCTGCTTCAAATTTTCTTTCTTCACGTTCAATAAATTTGTCACATTCAGTAGTGACATAAGCAATCATAGCTTGCCCGTCTATTCCTAACTCTTTAGCAGCCTGTACAGCAGCAGATCGAAACTTTGCTAGGTCCGCCATTTTCTAACAGGCAAATGTATACAATATTTAACTTAAACAAGTCAATCTATCAATAATTATCCAAGGACAACCACAGGCACTGAGAGCTCAACCCTATTTTTCCACCCCAGAATACCTTTTTAATTTTTATAATTTCCCGAAGTGAATTACTCCCAATATATATGCTAGAGGAAGGTTCAATATCCCGGGAGCGAGACCCCAATATATGTGGTAAAGTGGGGTGGTATAAATATTTATAGGGGACTTAGTGTACTGACTGAGATCAGCTGTGAAGGTATCTGTATCTAATAAGTGTGGTGTATTACAGATAACCTTACTTGCTACCACATTTAGACCTCAGTCAGAATTATTCTGGAATATTGTGATGACTACGTTGAATGTCTAGGGTTATGATAATGGTGAAGTGTAAGTCACAACAACAAACAGACAGATAAACAATTTAGTTTAATCCACAACTCTTTACAACACTGTGACACTCACACACATAGAACACTCTATAAGACTATCTTAATAACTCACGTGTAACTTTTAAAAATATGTATTAATTTCTTTCAATAATAGATATCCTGATTCAACTACAAAGTGAACCAGGAATCACAATCAAATGTAATTACAAGTTGTATGTACACAATTTATAGATAGGATCTTTGTATTGACATATATTATTATTATTACAATATGTGTGTAAGTTGTGATGTAGTACTATGAGGTAATACTGGCTTTTTCAAGCTAGGTGGTTGTTAGTCATCATGACTTCAAGTGTCTGTTTCTGGTGGAAATAGTATTGGAAAAGTTCACAGTTCCTGTCATTTGAAACAATTACTTGTCCCTCTTTATTTAATATACTGTCAATTTTAGAGGGGGGTACATAAGATTGAGCTGCTCTGGCCACACACTCTTAACTTCTGTGTGAGCGGCAGGAAACAGTCTCCACTGCTCGCTTGCGTCACCGTTTCCTTGAGAAACAATACTGGTCGCTATCTTGACCAAGGAGTATGCTGCCAGCCTCTGGATTCAGCAAAACTCAGACCAGGTGCTGCTTCAATACGTTAGGACCACGGTCCCTGAAACAAGAAGGTTGTACCTCCTACTTCAGAACTAATTTATAATCTATTTCCACACTGAAGCACAATACATAACAAACACCGAGTTCAGCGCGGTAGGCCAACTGTTAGCTTCTCATGTAACACATTCACCAGTATTCCTCTCCCTAATGGTTACAACGCCTCTGCAATTTCAGCATTATTTCCTTATATTCAATAAGATAGGTGTCATAGTACTATTTGGCAATCCCATATAGGCCTATGCAGTTATACTCCTCTCCGACAAGTTTTGTTCCTGGTGGAGCAATATCTAGGCTTTTCCTCATGGTTGCTACTGAGCTACTCACAGACAGACATAATTTATCAATTCACATTCAATTTTTCATCTAAAAGATATCAAATATGTCAAGCTTACCACAATTCATGAAATATTAAACAAATACGTTGACTGGCGATGAATTATGGCACAATTCCGATCTGCCTCTGTCCCAGGCTTTCATTAGAAAAATATGAGCTGGATCTCAACGCACTTGCTTCTCAGTAAGTTTATTTTCAAAATGTGGCACTGAACAGACGCTCCTAATTGACTATATTAAATGGTCTAGCCAATAAGACCATGTTTACAAAAGTATTTGAAAAAAAGTACCCTTCCTACCGTTTCCCATAACAACCAAAAATAGTATTTGCAATCGACTAATCATGTTTAGGCTTACATATTCTTCTAGCCAATCAAATCGGATTTAACTTGTTGGCCTATTTCCTGTAAAATAGTGGTTTTAAAACATGCCACTGAGCAATTATGATCTGGTGGTGTCAGACAGCACCCCTATAATATTTTGGCTATAATTTGTTAATTATTAGACTAGTTGCTTAACACCTAACATATTCTTTGTCAGCAAGTCCTAAGGCACCCAAATATATAAGTTTTAATGGAGCTAAGTGGCTGCGTTCAAAATATGTATTTTCTTCTAGGATAGTCGTGCTGTTACCACCTCCTCACTTCCAAACTATGGGGTGTCTTCTGTACTGTCAGACTAATGTCAGGATTTTAGACATAAAACAGTAGAATGTCATGTTTCCTAATAAGCATTAAACATGTTTTTTAAAACCTAACATCGTATTGGTAGTGTTTTTTGTCACTGTCTATTTGAAAAAAATTAGTGCTTCATGCCTTTCGCTTGGGGGTGGCATTAATTGTATATCGCGAGACGGCGTGTTAGTATTGAATGCGTTCCTCCTTCTCTCTTCTAAGGCCGTCTGTCTTTTAGTTACGCAGTGTATAAAATGAAATTAATGGAATATTAATCCAGGTCATTACGCAGTGTGTCTATCTCAAGGTTTTCTAGGAAATACAGTACATGTTGTATTGTTTTTTTTTGAAACGCGTGCATGCTTTACTATCAAACGTGAAAGCGTTACAATTATGCAGACGAAGCAGAAAAAGGGGGACTTTTGTAAGCCATTGTGACAGCACTGGTCTTTTACCATTCTTCTTTCCTTTTATTGAATTAACTCGTTAGGCTTTACATTTACTTTTTAATTTATATATGTGGATTTAGAATGTTTCACGACATATATATACACACACACACAATCGACAGGCAACCCAGGAGCTATGCCATCTACTTTAGCAAAGCTGAGCTCGCTAAAGATTTATCGTGATTAAATCATGTTTTCAGAGTTTTTGCAATCTGCAATAAGCACAGCCTGTGTGTAACATTTATCTCTGCCCGACAATCTGCAATAAGTGCAGCCTCTGTATGACATTTATCTCTGCCCGACAATCTGCTTCCTGTAATTCCATCCTAACTAGTGTGGACAATTAGAACGAAGTGATAGTTTACCGAATGTTCACTTCAAGGAAAAGATTGCATTCATATCTAAAGTGAATTTTAGTAAGATAGCTCGTGAATTTTCCATGGGAACGTGGTTGGTTTGGTTTTGAGGACCATCTTCATTGCATAGAGACAAATCCTTCAGTGCTCTGATCTCCTCCCTTAGATCACACAGAGGATCTCAGCACAGTGCACGAACTCTGTAGCACTGGCAAAGATCCCAATGTGTGTAAACAGGAACCACACATTCTTTAAATATTTTTGTGGTGGGTAGGTTTTCCTTATTTTATAAATTTTACCAGGGCAGCAGCCGTATGGCCTACTCTTTACGATTTCCAACTGCTGAGGGATTTTTAACGGGCGCAACTTACATACGGGACCTCCTATTTTTTCACCCTTATCTGAGAAGACTAGGCATCCGATCTCACTACCAATGAGCTGTTATTGTGGAATTGATAACGTGTTATTGTGGAATTGATCAAGTGTTATTGTGGAATTGATCAAGTGTTATTGATTACGTGTTATTGTGGAATTACCTCTACACCTCACGGTAGAAGGGGAACGACTAAGTAAGTTATTGTGGAATTGATCAAGTGTTATTGTGGAATTGATCAAGTGTTATTGATTACGTGTTATTGTGGAATTAATCACGTGTTATTGTGGAATTGATCAAGTGTTATTGTGGATTTGATCAAGTATTACTATGGAATTGATCAAATGTTATTGTGGAATTGATCAAGTGTACTATTTCTGACAGGTTTATAGCTTATTATTTGATTCCAGTCTCTGTAGTGTTACCCGACACATGAAGTAATTGTTTAGTTTAGTTATTTTTTTTTGTTAAAGAAGGTGGATGGATTCCTTCTAATATGAGTAACAAACTTAACTTTTCCTATTGGGTTCTTTTAGGACACCATCATTACTCTTCACGTTCATAGTATTTTTAACATTCTTCTGCAAAACCACATCTCTGTGGCCTGAGGGAATTTCCAGCTTGTCTACTGTGAGTGAATCATTTCCACATGTCAGTGTTGGCTCTGTATTTTCTTACTTTCACAGACAAAGTTGCACCTTCCATTAATATATCTAGGGGTTTGAAGCTTCTAACTTGTTTCAAAACTCCCATTTACTTTTGAAGATTCACTCATGAGAAGTCATTTTCTTCACATTTTGAGATGACCGTTACTTCTGTCTTTTTAACTTTGTAGGCTAAAACTTTTATTTTTACTTTGTCACTATTTTATCAATCACTTCCTGTAACTTTTCCACATGTTGTTATTAAGACTATCATTAACATATCTCAAGTTGTTTATATTATGTCCACCAACTGATATTCCTGGCATCATCTGTGTAACCTATTATATTTTCATTTTACAGATTAAACAGATCAGTTGACATCAAACAACCCTGATCTATCAGCTGAAACATTCCTACACTGACTTTCTTTATGCATCAGTGATTAAAAACCACCTTTGGTGGTACAGTATGTGAGAATGAAATAACCTGAATGAATCTGATATAATTTGACATAGAAGATTTAACTGTGATTTATTCCTGTAAATCAAATGGCAGCGGATGCAGTAATATGGCAATGGCCCTAAATATGAACATTAGGGGTCAAAATGAACAGTTACAAACTTGATGTCATCATGGAAGCATCCGTAGTGATCACTGTTGGCAGAAACACAGGCCTGCAATGTTTCTACATGGGGCCAGTAAGTCTATGATGGCGTCAATCCCATGCTTTGGTCAGGGCATGTCGCAGATTATCTGTGTGACTTCGTCTGACACAGGTCAGTTGATGTTAAATCTTGTACCATACATGCTCCATGGGTGTCGTAACCTGAGGACAGAGACGGCCATGACAGGACAGTAATGCTACTGGCCTGCAGAAAGGCTATGGTGGCCCTAGCTGTAAGTGGCCCTGCATCATAAAGCTGGTACAACTGGAGTTCAGGATGGTATTGAGAGGCACATGACACTGAAGCACATCACTATATGCATAGGCATTAAAAGCATGATGAAACGTGGAGATGGTTACAGTGGTTGTTACTATAATGATACCTCCGTCTATCTGTCTGCAAAATGCAGCTGTTGGCACGCCTCTCACCACATCGTTGACACACCCTTATTTGCCTGTCAGCATTCGATAAAACAGATACAACTTTCGTCTGAAAAGACAACAGGTTGCCACTGATGTCTCAACCATCGTTGGTGCTTCTATGCCCACTAGTAACATTGCTGCTGGTGTCACTGCATCAAGACGAGACTAACTTGGGGGCATCTAGTGTTGAGTCTTGCTGCCTGCAGTCTACATTACACAGTGTAGAGTCCGAGTTCTTTCTTGTGCTATTGCTGTCAAGAAGCGATTCCACGTATGCAGTTGCTGTACGTATTCTGTTGAGGAGTCATGACTCTGGGTCACTGTGGATCTAGGAATTGTCCAGGGAAGGGGCAATAAATCTCCTTGCTCATTATTTACACATATTTTTAGACAATTAAAATACAAAATAACAAATTGTGAAAAAATGTGACAACTTGATAGTTTTATTACACAGTAACTAAAAAAATATTCATTTTTATTTAAAAAAACAAAAACAATTTATAACATAATTACACAAAAGTAAGGTACAACTACAAAGACACACAATTTTATAAAAATTCATACAAATTTTATACAGTATTGTAGCATAACATTTTTTCTTCTTTGTTTGCTTCTGTGTACACTTCTTGAGCCTTGGCTTTGGAACTTGTTTAAATCTGCTTTCTTAGAGGGATTAAAATGGTATGACAAGGTTACCGACGTGGAACTGAGGACAAGAACCAGACAAGTGCCAGTGGAACAAGAGATGAGAAGAAGATGATGGCGATGGATAGGACACACACTGAGGAAACCTGTTGATAGCATTATAAGGCAGTCCTTGTTCTGGTACCCCAGGGCAAGAGAGGCAGAGGTAGACCAAGAAGCACATGGAGAGAGAGAGCTGGAAACAGAGTGAAAATGATGAGGAGAACGTGGAAAGAACTTGAGATGATGGCACGTGAAAGGAGGACTTGGCATGTGTTTGTTGAAGGGCTATGCTCCTTTGGGTGTGGAGGGTTATAATGAATAACATTTTTTAAATTTGGGATTATCTTCCTCTTGTCACAGTCCTGTTATGCGGCTCGAGTGAAGTCCCCTTGTGTCGCCTGCCTGCGCTGTCTTTTGTCTCATTGTTGTGTGGTGGCTCCCTTTATTGTCTTACCACGCTGAATTACTTGCAAACTACGTTCATAACCTTTAGGGTACTTACCACTGTCCAGTACCAGACATTTTTAAAATTCGTCTGTCCCCATCGAGGCCAGCTCCTTGACGTGGAGATGGGGCTCAAGTACAACCATCAGCGGCTGAAAAACCAAGACTGGCCAGGCCCTCCTACACTCGAGCAAGACCACAGTCTGCCCTAGCAAGTCAAGGTGCTGAAGACGGAGGCAACCAGCCAAGAGGCGCACCACAGCAATCAGGATGCCATGCACACGCGCAATGGAAATATGCCTGTATCTGCAAAACGTTATGGCACTCGCCCTGTGACAGACACCCAGGCAGGCGCAGTGCCGGGCCCTCTGCCTCGGAAGGGCCCAACCCCTACTACTGGGGGTCCTTCTCAATTGCCCCGTGGAGCCAGGAGGCATGAGAATAGAGCTACTGGCCAAGCAAAGAAAAGACCATTTAAAATAATGCACTGGAATGCTGAAGGCGTCAATAGTAAAATAGACGGCTACAGCAAAAAATTAGAGCTCGAAAATATCTTGAATGAAGAGCAAGTAAATGTATGTTGCTTGCAAGAAACCCACCTCAACAAGGACATAGCCTTCAAAATCAGAGGCTACCAATGCTACCGATCTGACCGAATAGACAGGCGAAAGGGTGGAATACTGACACTCGTGAGGAATAACATCAGTGCATGTCAGCTTGAAACATATATGGAGGGGGCGGAACACCAGATGCTTCATCTCAGGACAGAAAGTTCAGAATTTCACCTGCTCAACTACTACTGTCCGAGCGACCGCCCACTGGCACTAGATACAATCCCAGCAAAAGAAAGACTGATTGTATGCGGAGACTTCAACAGCCACTCACAGAGCTAGGGCTATGATCACATGGACAGGAGAGGTGAGGAGCTTGAAAACTGGCAGGATGACAATGGGCTTATCCTGGTTAACCAGCCAATCGACCCACCAACCTTCTACTCGAGATCATGGCACACCACCTCTACACCAGACCTGGCATTCCACTCAGCCGGCCTGGAGTGGAACACCACACGCGTTGTAGGGAAACAACTTGGAGGCAGCGACCACCGGCCAGTCTTCCTAATTGTGGAAAAATGAACTTGTCAAGGACAGCAGCACTCTCTCTAGGTGGAATTACAAGAAGGCAGACTGGACAATGTACCAGCATCATACTAGTATACTGGCTAGAGATCTGACTGTAGACAAAGACATCAATAAGCTAGTCGATGAATTCAGCAGATGCATATTACAGGCTACTCGTGAAACAATACCTAGAGGGGCTCGTAAGCACTACAAACCATATTGGAATAGTGAACTAGAGCAGCTGCACAACGACGTGGAAACATCTCGAAAGCAGGCAGAGACCAGTCCATGCCAAGAACACCACAATAACTACCAGCAAGCTAAGGGCCAAATTTCAAAGGGCCAAGTTGCAGGCCAGGCGAAGAAGCTGGAAGGAGAAAACAGAGTCCTTGAACTTCGAAAGAGATACAAGGAAACTGTGGAAGCTGGTAAAACAACTTAACGATGAAGGTACATGGAGAAACTCAAGGATTGCTCTGTACAAAGATGGAAACATCCTCATGAAAAAACAGGCAGCTGATCGCTTTGCCGACTCCTTTGCTAAAGACAACAACATCGAAGTTAGCCCAGAGAAGCAACAGGAGACTCGTGAGAAACAACAATACGCAGGACGAGATGGAACCATACCTGAAGTTATGGAGGCACCAATCACATTCAGAGAACTGGAGCTTGCAATATCCAAATTGAAAATGAGAAAGTCGCCAGGAGTTGATGGAGTGTCCAATGAAATGATTAAGAACTTGGGAACCACAGCAAAAACAAAGCTGCTGCAGATCTTCAATATCTGTTGGAAATCAGGCAGAGTTCCACAGACCTGGAGGGAAGCAATCATAATACCACTCCTAAAACCAGGAAAAGACAGTTCCACTGCCTCCAGCTACAGACCAATCAGCTTTACAAGCTGCCTCTGCAAAACAATGGAATGTATCATCAACCTCAGGCTACAGTGGTACCTTGAAAGTGAAAACCTTCTTGTACCACAACAGGCGGGCTTTAGGCAGTGTTATTCTACAGAAGATCAGGCAACTTACCTTTCCCAAGAGATTGAGGATGCGTTCCAAGATAAGAAACTGGTACTAGCAGCATGGATAGATCTAAGGAAAGCATTTGACAAGGTTTGGAAAGAAGGGCTTCTGAAGAAACTGAGAAATTGTAGAGTGAATGGTAAGATGTACAAATGGGTGAAAGCATACTTGCATAACAGAAGAGCCCGAGTACAACTAGATGGTCTTAAGAGTAAGAAAATTCTACTGCGTCATGGCGTCCCTCAGGGAGGGGTTCTGTCCCCCACACTTTTCCTTCTTCTTCCGTCCTTAGCCAAAGACCGTCCAAGCAGTCAGAGGCCATCACGCCTTGTGGCGTCTTAAGGGCAACAGCAGATTGATTTTCTCTGTTGTAGTTTCCCATCACGCCTAGCGGCGTCTTTAGGGCAACAACAAATAGATCCATCTGCCGTTGTTTCCGTAATCGGTGTGACAAGCCAACGGGTGATCAGCCCATTGGGCACACTTTTCCTAGTCTACATCAATGACCTGGTTGCTGAATTACAACGTGGAATGAAAGTGGCAATGTACGCTGATGACCTGGTAATATGGTGCACAGATGAGCATGCAACAGTGGCCACCAAACTGCTACAAAGAGCTATAGATGCCTTAACCTCATGAGCAAATAGATGGTGTGTCAGCATCAACACAGACAAGTGCAGCACTACGCTCTTCACCCTCTCTCCCAAACAAAAAGCTGGTGTCATCAAGATAAACAAAGAGCTCCTGAGAGAAGATAAACAACCCACCTATCTCGGAGTTACATTCGATGATAGGCTGACATGGAAGCAGCACATCAACAAGGCAGCAACAAAGACCAGGAGGAAGTTAGCCATCCTGAGAAAACTAAGTGGAACCACATGGGGAGCCAGCGGGAAAATACTTAGTAAAGTTTACCAGCAGGGCATACGACCACACCTGGAATATGGGTCAGCTGCGTGGTGTCCAGCATCAAACACCACATTACAAGAGCTAGATAAGGTGCAAAACCAGGCGCTTAGGGTCATCACGGGGGCAATGAAATCAACGCCTATAGTGGAGATGGAGAAAATGGGGAGGATACAAGCACTGAGAGAACGCAGAGACACGAAAGTGGTAACACAGGCAGAAAAGTTCCTCTGTATGCCGAGTCATCCAATGAAGGACAGATTCCAAAACCTAGCAATGGGGCGACTGAAAAAAAGCAGCTTTATCCACCAGGCCAAACGATTTCGTAGACAAACCTCAGACCTGCCTGAAGTTAACAGCCCCCTAAAGTCTGTGCCAGAACAAACCCCTTGGAGAGAGGAGCCTGGACTACCAGTACACATCCAGACAAAAGTGAAAGGAATATTCGACAGGGATGAACAGAACAGCGTGCAACGTAGGACAGTCACTCTCAGTTTCCTGGATGATGAATACCCACAGGACCTCTGGGTCCGAGTATACACGGATGGGTCAGCACAGAATGCAGTAAAGAATGGAGGAGCAGAAGCGTACATAGAATACCCAAACAACACTAGGGATACGGTCAGAGTACCAACAGGGAAATTCTGTAACAACTATGATGCAGAAGTCCAGGCAATCAAGGTGGCAACTGAGAAACTATTGAACACCAATCTCGGTCCACAGCCTGTAGTATTCCTGACAGATGCAAGATCAGCACTCCAAGCATTTCAGTCCAGAAAATTGCCAGGTATACAAGCCCTACTTTCTGAACTGTGCAACCAGCGCAGGGTCGCCATGCAGTGGATACCGTCTCATTGTGGAATACCAGGAAACGAGAGAGCAGACGGACTGACTAAAGAAGGTGCTGCAGACGAGCAACCAGATGTACCAGTTACGTACCATCAGAAGAAAAAGATGATCAAATCAATCAGAAAGCCACCAACACAGGATGACTACCAAGCTATGAACAGATCAGAACAAATTGTCATTCTGCGCCTCAGAACAGGACACAACCGCCTCCGCAGCCACATGTATACAAAATTCAAGATTGGCAATTCAGCCATGTGTACATGTGGACAGGCACCCCAGACTGTGGAGCACGTACTTCAAGATTGCCCCGAATATGATATATTGAGGCAAACCCACTGGCCCAGAGAAACAACACTGGAAGCAAAACTATACGGACCTCTGTATGAACTACAAAAGACAGTGAAGTTTATACAAGAAACAACATTGCAGATATAGACAATATATTTCAAGCGAACGAAAGAAGAAGAATTATTCGTCTGTCATCCGACCTAACGATTACTTACATTTAAGACCCCATTGGGGGGAAAAATACAGGAGCAGTTGATATGAAATAAAGGTTTTCAAAGTCGCAAGGGAGGCGCGATCGCTCCCTTTGGATCCACCAATGCTCTGGGTTGATCTGCAGTGGTTCTGGTGACCTCAAATCACAGTAGCAGCAGCCAAAATGTCTGGTTGCTTGCCAGGTGGATATACTACTGTTAGTACCCTATAGCTCATTTGTTCTCTAGAGTGTTCAGTCTAGGCATGGTCTCTCATGTGTTTGTGAGCATGGAATGAAACATGAAACATTTTTTAGTTTGCATTTCTTTATTCTCAAATTTGCCTGTCAGCAATTTCACATTTTCTGTTCAGCTCTTTTACACGTCACATAAACCATGTTTCGCATGTTGCTCCTTTGTATCTAAGGTCCTCTTTCCAGCGATACGGGTTTGGCCACCATTTTCGGCCAAACCTTAGTTGGCGTTACTCTCTATATACAGGGCACTATCTCTGACGTGACAAAGAAAGAATAGAACCCCTGTACAATCAGGAATGTCATACAATGAGACTAATATGAGGCTATGCATAGGGCTGCCAACCTCATCATGTCAAACAGATTGCCACAGAAACCAATGCTGTAACAGCATGTGAATGGTTGGTGCAGGCTTTCTGTAGGAACCAGCTGTAGTGGTGGCTCCATGCTCCATAAAGAGCGCTAAGGAACATGATGATGATATGTTATATAAATTAAATTTATATTCTTATTATAACGAACTTACGTATATTAAGTTGATGGAAGTCTATTCTTGTCTTGTCTTGAATCCATCATCACTGAGCATTAGCGCTTGGTGATTTGTCTATTTTTAATACCAGTTCTACAGTTCAATATTTCCTCGAGATGACCATTATAATCTTTGAGCTTGAGCGCAGGTTCACTGACCTCTTCTTCAAGTCATATGCCAAGTAGCTTAGCCAATCATGTCTCTCCACAGCTTCCAGTCCCCTGTGCTGTTTATCAATTCTGTTGTTGACTTCCTTGCAAGTCATAAAGTTTAACTGTTCTCTCTGTTGTCTATTACTGTTTCCTTTTCTTTTGTCATAAAATGCTCAAAGCATTTCCTACTGAAATGAATAACAAGCTTTCTTTGCGCAAGAGCATCTTTCAGTACATTACTTTATTAAATAAGTCTTCAGAATGTGCAGAAGATGATTGTGTAGTGTTATGGAGGACATATACTGTGTTACGGATGTGAAATTTGGATGATGCAAGCAAACAGAACAATCTACTGCAGAAACATAAATATTCTGATAACAGCAAAGAAATCAATATGAACAAATACTTGAGGAAAATGATATTGTAAGTCATTGTATAATAAATTAAACAAGATAGAACAATTTCATTGGCCATGTACTTAGAAATGGAGTGTATAGAAAACCTGGAGGGTATAGAAAAACCTAGTGGCAATAAAAAAGATCATGGGAAAATTTACAATGGCATGACAAGATGGCTGGGTTATTCTACAGTAGTAGAAAACTCAACAGGTAGACAATTGTGGAGGAAATTGTGTCAATGCTCCAACATAACAAGACAACACTGTAACCTGGGTAATTTTATCATCAACACCCTTTTAGCTCCACGAAGAGCATTGACCTTCACCAAATACACTCATGCCGTCTGCTAAACTTCTTACCAGGTCTTCCTTATCATTTTCATTTCTGTCTCGTTTTCTTCTCCATGTGTTTGTTGGTCTAACTCTGCCTCTCTTATCTTGGGGATTCCAGAATAAGGACTGCCTTGTAATGCTATCAGCACATTTCTTCAATGTCTGTCTTATCTATCACCAGCGTGATTTTCTTCTCATATATTGTTCTCCTGACACTTGTTTGGTTCTTGTCATAAAGTTCCACATTGGTGACCTTGTCGCGCCATTTCTTCTTTTTCGTACACTCAGATGTCTACTTGAATGTTTTAAAAGAAAGCAGTACGAACGAACGAACGAACAAACTTTATTTTCAAAGGGTTGAGAATTGGGCACGCAGGCCCCAGGCCCGTCTGACATTCTGCACTTCCTTTCTCTCACCTTTCATACTGAATTCATTTCAGACCAGTAGTCAGTTTGAGGCTATTTGAATCTCCGTAAAGCTTTTCCACGAATGGTACTGGTGTCGGCCATATGCACTTTCTCTGTTCAGCATATGTTGGGCAACTTTGAAGCAGACGATCTCCTCTTGCCAATATGGCGACTTAACTTTTGACGGTAGAGATTTTCTATACATTTTATTTTTAGAAACCAGTCAAACAGAGAGACCACACTGCTGCCTTTCAGGTACGCTGGGGACAGTCAAAGGCTAAGGAAGGCAACCCAACATAAATGCCCGTTGAAATCGGATGCACTAGGCCACTGTTGATGATGACGTCACACCATTTTAATCCTTCTATTCAGTTCAAGCACCCATTAATGAAAGTCTGCAGCTTTTTGGATGTTGTCATTTTAGGATAATGCATGGATACTATTAAAATTTCATAAAGGTGAAGGAAAAAACATTAATGATGCAAAGTCAGTGTAAAAAATGGGATGACTCTCAAACACGAACAGTCAAGTGTCTAACTTCATTAATAAGGCATATTTACTGAGATTTCCTTAGTCTGAAGATTAAGTTCCTATCTTGATTTATCTATGCATTATCAACAAGGGACGTTTACTAATAAGCTTACTTACTTGTTTGTCAGGGAGAGCGCCATACTATCCTATCCTATCAGGTGTCTTCTTTTTGACCTGATTCAAATCTAGTCTTTAAGAGATTGTCTATTATTTATAAGCAATTATTATTATAACCAGTTTTGATTTTTAATATGCATTTATTAAGTGTTATTCATTTATCAAGTTTTTTTTTTTGGTGCATTTCTTTGGCTGTTAGTTTTTAGTGTGTTGTCCAGTTCTGCAGTTTCTGTGTATTATATAGCTTTCTAAAGACTTCATGGAAACATTCTCTGTATGCTGTCATTCACCTGGAAAACTGACTTACATGGCATTTTGTCTGTCACTTTTATCCCTGTAGTTGCTTTACAGCTGCACCAATAACCATGCTCATAATGCAGTATAACATAACAAAAATAACAAGCAACACAAGGAAGATTATATTAACAACAAAAATGTATTCCACTCCTAAGAACATACATACTATAGCCATTACATTTTTTATCTTTTGCTTCATTCAGAGTTTTCAAAAACTTACTGAAGATTGAGCAAACAGCTTAATGAATTGTCAATGCATTCATCAAGTTTTTTTATCCATATACTCCAACTCTTCTGTTGTTTACCAAGTTGTCCTGTGCAGAAACAGTCACCCTGTTAATCATACTCAATATTAAATTAACATACTTAATAGAAGTAGCTATGCTACACTTTTACACTAGCCTGTATCTGATGTGACACTAATGAACCTATAGCATCTAACAAGCTTTTGCCATCCAATGAGGGGTCACAACCCTTCTTGATCTCCTCACTTTCCACACCTACCATAGGTTCAGGGTTTGTGTAACTATTTTCTACAGATTCAACTGAATGAGGTTTGGTACTAGAATTAAAGGGAACTGCCTGATTTTCAGCCACTGAAAACAAAAGGTCCAAGGAGCCCATGATTTCCTGCACACTGGTCATCAGCCGGACTTCATTATTAACAAGGTATTTTATCTTCAGCAGTAGAGCCTCTAATGGACCACTGTTCATTAACTCTGAGATGCCATAAATATCTGTGAAAGCATAAGGAAAAATTAGGACAATGATAGAAAACTCTATTCACAGCATTACAACAGAAGGCAATCTGATCATTAGAAAAGGTTTCACACGAGACCATAAAAAAATACATGCTAATAGTTCCATGTGTTTCAGTTTAAATGAATATAAACTAACACCATTTAAAAAAAAAAGAACTGATTGATACAAACTCGCATCTTAATATGAAAATGGAAACATCTGTTTTAACAAAACATCCATAAAGCATACAATCAAATTTTATGTTATGCAGAATACTACTTTTGAAGTTTTGCACTTTCTCAAGCACTTAATGCTTATGGAATTCAGTACACTATTATGGAAATACTAGAATGGCTTCACATGAATGTTCACCATGAACAAAGAAGTCAGACAATACTTTATAGTGGCACAACCAAAAAATGTGGAGGGATGAAAAATGTAATAATTACCCAGAATAAGGTTGAAAACATCCAGTAATGTGCTCATGAATTGAGGACTGCTGATATTCCTAGGAAAAGAGGGAATGGTGAAACGTTTTACATTAAACATAATAAATAATGCAATAAATATTAGATTGAAATATTAAACATGCCAACATTAAACAACTGCAGTCTGAAAGACTGCTGCACAGTCTGATAGACTGCTGCAAGAGAAGAAAATCTGATTATCTTAACAGGCCTCTCGCACAGATCAAGTGTTTTAACTCTTTAAATTCTGGATACTTTGTGATGTATCCAGTGGGTCAAACATTAATCTCATGCTAGATTAAACTAAAAAAAAACAACAACAACAAAATGTTCTATCTGTAATACAATATTACCAATTTTACATAAATATAATAAAGTTTTTTCCTGGAATGGTACTGATGATGGCCATATGCGCTTTCTCTGTTCCTCAAATGTTGGGCACCTTTGAAGCAGATGTTCAGCAGCCATTTTATCAGTGCCACAGTGGCATTCACCAGTAGTTCGTATCTTTAACTTGTTGAATAGATGATATCCCAATCTGTGCTGACCTGTGCAAAGTCTGAAGATTGCCACGTATTCACTTCTGCTGAGCTGGTAATATACATCATTTTTTGGTGGCTTGGATGCTCTGCTTCCCACTTTCTCCTGTATCTGTGCCTGATAAAACTCTAGTTTTACTTTGTCAAATGCCTTTGTGTAATCTACAAAGCGCAAGTATAGATCCATTTTTACTTCCATGGCTCTTTCTATTAATGTTCTTATAATATATATGGCACTGTTTGTTACAAATCCACACTGTTCATCACCGACTTCTGGCCAGGCCCTTTGCCTTTCTTCATGTAGCACAAGGCATCCTCTACCCTTGCCACAAGAATTGGTGGTCCTTCACAGCTGTCCTGGTCATTCAATTCTGTCTTTCATCATCATACAGCTCCATAATGTATTCTGTCGATCTTTCTATTATGTTATAAAGACCCATTAACAATGTTCCTTCTTTTGATTTATTGTCTGTCCTTCTGCCTGTTAACTCATTTATTTGCTTGTACATAGATTTTGTGTCTTTTCTGTACTGCACTTCAAGCTCTCTGCACTTCTGGTGTAGCCATGCTTCTTTTGCTGTTACATTTCTTAACTATTTCTTTATTTAGTCTGTCATATTGTTCTTTGTCTTGCTTCTTCTTCCTTCTTGCATCATCACTTGTAAAATTGCATCTGTCATCCATTTCTTCTGTGCAGTTCTCTTTACTTCTGGTATGATTTATTTTGATGTTTGATTACTTTAGCATTTCCCACTGTTCCACTTTGTATTTTTTCTATTGCACCGTCCCTATACTGTATTGTAATGTTATATCTTTCACTCATTTCCTTATCTGATTTAAGTAAGGCTAAGTCTAACTTGATGTTTTTTAAGCTCGCTTTACTTTCATTAACTTTATTCTAAGTTTTCCTATTACTGTTGCAGTCTGCTCCTGGCCTAGTTTTTTACAGATTTCAAGCTGTTTCTAAATCTCCTGCATATTAGTATGTAGTAAATCTGATCATGAACATTGTTTCCTGGACTTTTCCATGTCCAAAGGTGTTTAGGATGCTGTTTAAACCAGGTGTTTCCTACTTTCATATCATGCATTTGTGTCATTATCAGTCTGTCACTTCTTTCATTCCTTTGTCCCAGGCCATAATCAACAGTCACATCATCAACTTTTTGATGTCCCACTTTTGCATTGAAGTCTCCAATTATAACAGTTGTCTCATGAGATTTGCACTGTGTTATTGCCATATTAAGTTCACTGTAAAAAGGTGTCAATTTCTTCTTCTGTACTATCTGCTGTTAGGGCATATATTTGTATAAAATTGATATCTAGTGGTCTGCCACTCAATTTAACTAACAGGACTTGATCTTATATTGCCCAAAATTCCTTTCCTGTTCTTGCTCTTTCTTCATCTAGTATTATGCCTACTCTTCTTTCACGTTTATTTCCTCCAGAATAAACTATTTTGTCATAATATATTTCACACATTTCAGTGTATCGCATTTCACACAGCCCTAATAAATTTACATTCATTCTTTCCTTTTCCATCTTGATGTTATCTAATTTTTCATTCTGTCTTAGTGTCCTGACATTCCAAGTTCCTATGATTAAGTTATCCTTAATTCTAATTTTTTTCTGCCATAAGCAATGTTCACCTCTTGAGCAACTCAGTAAATGATTCTTCAGAAGATAGAAAGTAAATGTTAATTACTTATGGATAAACTGTAAGATGGATAACAAACTGGCATCATCTCTGCCTGAGAGAGCTGTCCGGATATGACCTCTTCGAATCAGCTCCTGCATAATGCTGACTGTCACCTCTGGAGTCGCTCTACAAATCTTCATCTGGATTTGAAGAGAAACATTTTTGTATGTGAACATTCATAAAGGTATAAATGCAATTAGTGTTGTTTGAATCTTCCTCAAGCTACGAATAGAAATATGAGGTTCATTATGTGAATATTTATAATCTTTGGTATGGAGACGCAAATTTCTTACTTACTTAGTCGTTCCCCTTCTACCGTGAGGTGTAGAGGTTTGGAAGAGATAGCGCCAGACTATTCTATCAGCTGTCTTCTTCCTGGCCTGGTTCCATTCTAGTCCTCGGTCCTTCAAAGATTGTCTAATGTTGTCCTCCCAGCAGACTCAGGGTCATCCTGGAGGTCTGGATCCCTGGCTCTTTGTTTCCCATGCTTGTCGTGGTAGCCGATCTTCTCCCATTCTGCAGACATGGCCAAACCATCTTAGTTGGGACTGTTCTACTTGGGTCTGCAGCGGGTGGGATTTTAGGCCTTGACGTATCGTCTGGTTGCGGACCATGTCTCTTCTTGTTACTTCAACCACCTTCCTCAGATACCTCATTTCTGAGGTTTGGATCTGGCTTTTGTGGGTTGTAGTCATTGCCCATGACTCGCATCCATATGTCAAGACTTAGGACATAGGTGGAGCGGTATACAGCCATCTTCGTTTTCTTACCAACCTCTTTCTTGCTGAGGAATCCTTGATTTATGGCCTGAAAAAGTCTCCCAGCTGCTGCTTTTCGAGTGGCCAACTCTTCTTTGATGCCTCCCTTTCGGTCTTTAATAGCTCTGAGATATTTAAAGTGGTCGACCTGCTCCAGGACCTGTTCTCCCAACTTAATCTGATGTTTTCTTTCTTCTCGTGATATCACCATGGATTTTGTTTTAGAGCTGCTTATGACCATCCCTCTCTTCTCCAGCTCTTCATTCCAGACTTGCAGGTTGGATTGGAGATGTGTCTCTGATTTAGCAATCAGGACAACATCATCAGCAAATGCTAGCTCTGAAATACAGACCTGTCTCATCTTCCAGTACCCCACTGAATACTTTCTTGTTCTCTCCTTACATGCCTTGATGACATCGTCCATGAGGAGTATGTAAAGACAAGGTGACAGGATATCGCCTTGTCTTACACCAGTGGTGGTGAAGCAAATTTCACTGTGAAAAACTTCACTAAGTTCTGAATGGAATTGTACATTTTATTGTGTGATTATTAAAATCTCTATGAAATCTCTATGAAATGCAATGCAAGTGTTATTGACTGAGTCATCTGTGTCTTTCCCAATGACACATTTCTGATGATCAGATTGCTTCCTGTTGTAACGCTCTGTATAGAGTTTCCTACTACAATTTTATAAAACAAAATGACAACCAGGTCACTGATTAAAATGCTATAAATACTAGTTCTCAATAAAGACAAAGATATGTCAATAGTCAAATCCACATGGTCATAGGTCTATCAGCCTATTACCTGTGCAGGAAGACATGGACTGTATAGTGAACAACAGAATGACAGAAGCATAGAACATGGTAATTCCTCAGTGAGGAGGATTCAGACAATACAGATCCACCACAAGATCTGATCACCTATACAGATCAGGAAATTGATGATGCCAAGAGTAGAAACATGCAATGGATCTGGAAAAAGTGTTCATTAAATGGCGGAAAGAGGGATTGAAAGTCAAGCTAAGAAGAAATAAAATACATGGGAAAATTTACTAATGTATCTGCCAACACAACTGCTAAAGCACAAACAAGATGATGATGATGGAGCAGGGTGTCCTACAGGGGGAGTTCTATCCTCCACACTGTTCCTTACACACAAAAATAATATAATGGAAATATCCACACAAAATAAGAAATATCATTCCTTGCACTGATAACCTAACTTTATAGACCTCTGAAGTATATATCACCACAGGAAGCACTTGGATGCAGCAAGCCCTATCATCATTACAGGAGTGGCCCAGAAAATGGCTGAAATACTGTGGAGTAATGTTCGACAGTGGGCTATGCACAAGTACCATGTTGAGCTAATCATATAAGAGTGGAAATGAAATCTGGCAACCTTAAAAAAAATGGTCGCTGCTCACCTGGAGCAGAGACTACCCTTTCTACTGTATCATCAGCTATTTATGTCAGTAATCGAGTGTGGGCTGGGAACACCTGGGGCAGAGACTACTCTTTCTACTTTATCATCAGCTATTCATGTCAGTAATCAGCTATTCATGTCAGTAATCAAGTGTGGGCTGGGAACACCTGGGGCAGAAACTACTCCTCTACTGTATCATCAGCTATTCATGTCAGTAATCAGCTATTCATGTCAGTAATCAAGTGTGGGCTGGGAACACCTGGGGCAGAAACTACTCCTCTACTGTATCATCAGCTATTCATGTCAGTAATCAGCTATTCATGTCAGTAATCAAGTGTGGGCTGGGAACACCTGGGGCAGAGACTACTCCTCTACTGTATCATCAGCTATTCATGTCAGTAATCAAGTGTGGGCTGGGAACACCTGGGGCAGAGACTACTCCTCTACTGTATCATCAGCTATTCATGTCAGTAATCAAGTGTGGGCTGGGAACACCCGGGGCAGAGACTACTCCTCTACTGTATCAGCTATTCATGTCAGTAATCAAGTTCGGGCTGGGAAAACCTGGGGCAGAGACTACTCTTTCTACTGTATCAACAGCTATTCATGTCACCTGGGACAGAGACTACTCTTTCTACTGTATCATCAGCTATTCATGTCACCTAGGACAGAGACTACTCTTTCTACTGTATCATCAGCTATTCATGTCACCTGGGACAGAGACTACTCCTCTACTGTATCATCAGCTATTCATGTCACCTGGGGCAGAGACTACTCCTCTACTGTATCATAAGCTATTCATGTCATCTGGGACAGAGACTACTCTTTCTACTGTATCATCAGCTATTCATGTCACCTGGGACAGAGACTACTCCTCTACTGAATCATCAGCTATTCATGTCACCTGGGACAGAGACTAATCCTCTACTGTATCATCAGCTATTCATGTCACCTGGGACAGAGACTACTCCTCTACTGTATCATCAGCTATTCATGTCACCTGGGGCAGAGGCTACTCTTTCTACTGTATCATCAGCTATTCATGTCACCTGGGGCAGAGGCTACTCTTTCTACTATATCATCAGCTATTCATGTCAGTTGCCACCTGGGACAGAGACTACTCTCTCTACTATATCATCAGCTATTCATGTCAGCTGCCACCTGGGACAGAGACTACTCTTTCTACTATATCATCAGCTATTCATGTCACCTGGGACAGAGACTACTCTTTCTACTATATCATCAGCTATTCATGTCAGTTGTCACCTGGGACAGAGACTACTCTTTCTACTATATCATCAGCTATTCATGTCAGTTGTCACCTGGGACAGAGACTACTCTTTCTACTATATCATCAGCTATTCATGTCAGTTGTCACCTGGGACAGAGACTACTCTTTCTACTATATCATCAGCTATTCATGTCAGTTGTCACCTGGGACAGAGACTACTCTTTCTATATATCATCAGCTCTTCATGTCAGTTGTCACCTGGGACAGAGACTACTCTTTCTACTATATCATCAGCTATTCATGTCAGTTGTCACCTGGGACAGAGACTACTCTTTCTACTATATCATCAGCTATTCATGTCAGTTGTCACCTGGGACAGAGACTACTCTTTCTACTATATCATCAGCTATTCATGTCAGTTGTCACCTGGGACAGAGACTACTCTTTCTACTATATCATCAGCTATTCATGTCAGTTGTCACCTGGGACAGAGACTACTCTTTCTACTATATCATCAGCTATTCATGTCAGTTGTCACCTGGGACAGAGACTACTCTTTCTACTATATCATCAGCTATTCATGTCAGTTGTCACCTGGGACAGAGACTACTCTTTCTACTATATCATCAGCTTTTCATGTCAGTTGTCACCTGGGACAGAGACTACTCTTTCTACTATATCATCAGCTATTCATGTCAGTTGTCACCTGGGACAGAGACTACTCTTTCTACTATATCATCAGCTATTCATGTCAGTTGTCACCTGGGACAGAGACTACTCTTTCTACTGTATCATCAGCTATTCATGTCAGTTGTCACCTGGGACAGAGACTACTCTTTCTACTGTATCATCAGCTATTCATGTCAGTTGTCACCTGGGACAGAGACTACTCTTTCTACTATATCATCAGCTATTCATGTCAGTTGTCACCTGGGACAGAGACTACTCTTTCTACTATATCATCAGCTATTCATGTCAGTTGTCACCTGGGACAGAGACTACTCTTTCTACTATATCATCAGCTATTCATGTCAGTTGTCACCTGGGACAGAGACTACTCTTTCTACTATATCATCAGCTATTCATGTCAGTTGTCACCTGGGACAGAGACTACTCTTTCTACTATATCATCAGCTATTCATGCAAGTTGTCACATGGGACAGAGACTACTCTTTCTACTATATCATCAGCTATTCATGTCAGTTGTCACCTGGGACAGAGACTACTCTTTCTATTATATCATCAGCTATTCATGTCAGTTGTCACCTGGGACAGAGACTACTCTTTCTACTATATCATCAGCTATTCATGTCAGTTGTCACCTGGGACAGAGACTACTCTTTCTACTATATCATCAGCTATTCATGTCAGTTGTCACCTGGGACAGAGGCTACTCTTTCTACTATATCATCAGCTATTCATGTCAGTTGTCACCTGGGACAGAGACTACTCTTTCTACTATATCATCAGCTATTCATGTCAGTTGTCACCTGGGACAGAGACTACTCTTTCTACTATATCATCAGCTATTCATGTCAGTTGTCACCTGGGACAGAGACTACTCTTTCTACTATATCATCAGCTATTCATGTCAGTTGTCACCTTGAACAGAGGATACTCTTTCTACTATATATCATCAGCTATTCATGTCAGTTGTCACCTGGGACAGAGACTACTCTTTCTACTATATCATCAGCTATTCATGTCAGTTGTCACCTGGGACAGAGGCTACTCTTTCTACTATATCATCAGCTATTCATGTCAGTTGTCACCTGGGACAGAGACTACATGTCAGTTGTCACCTGGGACAGAGACTACTCTTTCTACTATATCATCAGCTATTCATGTCAGTTGTCACCTGGGACAGAGACTACTCTTTCTACTATATCATCAGCTATTCATGTCAGTTGTCACCTGGGACAGAGACTACTCTTTCTACTATATCATCAGCTATTCATGTCAGTTGTCACCTGGGACAGAGACTACTCTTTCTACTATATCATCAGCTATTCATGTCAGTTGTCACCTGGAACAGAGACTACTCTTTCTACTATATCATCAGCTCTTCATGTCAGTTGTCACCAGGGACAGAGACTACTCTTTCTACTATATCATCAGCTATTCATGTCAGTTGTCACCTGGGACAGAGACTACTCTGTCTACTGTATCATCAGCTATTCATGTCAGTTGTCACCTGGGACAGAGACTGCTCTTTCTACTGTATCATCAGCTATTCATGTCAGTTGTCACCTGGGACAGACACTACTCTTTCTACTATATCATCAGCTATTCATGTCAGTTGTCACCTGGGACAGAGACTACTCTTTCTACTATATCATCAGCTATTCATGTCAGTTGTCACCTGGGACAGAGACTACTCTTTCTACTATATCATCAGCTATTCATGTCAGTTGTCACCTGGGACAGAGACTACTCTTTCTACTATATCATCAGCTATTCATGTCAGTTGTCACCTGGGACAGAGACTACACTTTCTACTATATCATCAGCTATTCATGTCAGTTGTCACCTGGGACAGAGACTACTCTTTCTACTATATCATCAGCTATTCATGTCAGTTGTCACCTGGGACAGAGACTACTCTTTCTACTATATCATCAGCTATTCATGTCAGTTGTCACCTGGGACAGAGACTACTCTTTCTACTATATCATCAGCTATTCATGTCAATTGTCACCTGGGACAGAGACTACTCTTTCTACTATATCATCAGCTATTCATGTCAGTTGTCACCTAGGACAGAGGCTACTCTTTCTACTATATCATCAGCTATTCATGTCACTTGTCACCTGGGACAGAGGCTACTCTTTCTACTGTATCATCAGCTATTCATGTCAGTTGTCACCTGGGACAGAGACTACTCTTTCTACTGTATCATCAGCTATTCATGTCAGTTGTCACCTGGGACAGAGACTACTCTTTCTACTATATCATCAGCTATTCATGTCAGTTGTCACCTGGGACAGAGACTACTCTTTCTACTATATCATCAGCTATTCATGTCAGTTGTCACCTGGAACAGAGACTACTCTTTCTACTATATCATCAGCTCTTCATGTCAGTTGTCACCAGGGACAGAGACTACTCTTTCTACTATATCATCAGCTATTAATGTCAGTTGTCACCTGGGACAGAGACTACTCTTTCTACTGTATCATCAGCTATTCATGTCAGTTGTCACCTGGGACAGAGACTACTCTTTCTACTGTATCATCAGCTATTCATGTCAGTTGTCACCTGGGACAGACACTACTCTTTCTACTATATCATCAGCTATTCATGTCAGTTGTCACCTGGGACAGAGACTACTCTTTCTACTATATCATCAGCTATTCATGTCAGTCAGCTATTCATGTCATCCTGGGAAACACCAGAGAAACTACTCTTTCTACTGTATCATCAGCTATTCATGTCAGTAATCAGCTAGTTGTCATCAAGTGTGGGCTGGGAACACCTGGGGCAGAGACTACTCTCCTCTACTGTATCATCAGCTATTCATGTCAGTAATCAAGTGTGGGCTGGGAACACCGGGGCAGAGACTACTCCTCTACTGTATCAGCTATTCATGTCATAATCAAGTTCGGGCTGGGAAAACCTGGGGCAGAGACTCTTTCTACTGTATCAACTACTCTTTCTACTGTATCAACAGCTATTCATGTCACCTGGGACAGAGACTACTCTTTCTACTGTATCATCAGCTATTCATGTCACCTGGGACAGAGACTACTCTTTCTACTGTATCATCAGCTATTCATGTCACCTGGGACAGAGACTACTCCTCTACTGTATCATCAGCTATTCATGTCACCTGGGACAGAGACTACTCTTTCTACTGTATCATCAGCTATTCATGTCACCTGGGACAGAGACTACTCTTTCTACTGTATCATCAGCTATTCATGTCACCTGGGACAGAGACTACTCCTCTACTGAATCATCAGCTATTCATGTCACCTGGGACAGAGACTAATCCTCTACTGTATCATCAGCTATTCATGTCACCTGGGACAGAGACTACTCCTCTACTGTATCATCAGCTATTCATGTCACCTGGGGCAGAGGCTACTCTTTCTACTGTATCATCAGCTATTCATGTCACCTGGGGCAGAGGCTACTCTTTCTACTATACCATCAGCTATTCATGTCAGTTGCCACCTGGGACAGAGACTACTCTTTCTACTATATCATCAGCTATTCATGTCAGTTGCCACCTGGGACAGAGACTACTCTTTCTACTATATCATCAGCTATTCATGTCAGTTGTCACCTGGGACAGAGACTACTCTTTCTACTATATCATCAGCTATTCATGTCAGTTGTCACCTGGGACAGAGACTACTCTTTCTACTATATCATCAGCTATTCATGTCAGTTGTCACCTGGGACAGAGACTACTCTTTCTACTATATCATCAGCTATTCATGTCAGTTGTCACCTGGGACAGAGACTACTCTTTCTACTATATCATCAGCTATTCATGTCAGTTGTCACCTGGGACAGAGACTACTCTTTCTATATATCATCAGCTCTTCATGTCAGTTGTCACCAGGGACAGAGACTACTCTTTCTACTATATCATCAGCTATTCATGTCAGTTGTCACCTGGGACAGAGACTACTCTTTCTACTATATCATCAGCTATTCATGTCAGTTGTCACCTGGGACAGAGACTACTCTTTCTACTATATCATCAGCTATTCATGTCAGTTGTCACCTGGGACAGAGACTACTCTTTCTACTATATCATCAGCTATTCATGTCAGTTGTCACCTGGGACAGAGACTACTCTTTCTACTATATCATCAGCTATTCATGTCAGTTGTCACCTGGGACAGAGACTACTCTTTCTACTATATCATCAGCTATTCATGTCAGTTGTCACCTGGGACAGAGACTACTCTTTCTACTATATCATCAGCTATTCATGTCAGTTGTCACCTGGGACAGAGACTACTCTTTCTACTATATCATCAGCTATTCATGTCAGTTGTCACCTGGGACAGAGACTACTCTTTCTACTATATCATCAGCTATTCATGTCAGTTGTCACCTGGGACAGAGGCTACTCTTTCTACTGTATCATCAGCTATTCATGTCAGTTGTCACCTGGGACAGAGACTACTCTTTCTACTGTATCATCAGCTATTCATGTCAGTTGTCACCTGGGACAGAGACTACTCTTTCTACTATATCATCAGCTATTCATGTCAGTTGTCACCTGGGACAGAGACTACTCTTTCTACTATATCATCAGCTATTCATGTCAGTTGTCACCTGGGACAGAGACTACTCTTTCTACTATATCATCAGCTATTCATGTCAGTTGTCACCTGGGACAGAGACTACTCTTTCTACTATATCATCAGCTATTCATGTCAGTTGTCACCTGGGACAGAGACTACTCTTTCTACTATATCATCAGCTATTCATGTCAGTTGTCACCTGGGACAGAGACTACTCTTTCTACTATATCATCAGCTATTCATGTCAGTTGTCACCTGGGACAGAGACTACTCTTTCTACTATATCATCAGCTATTCATGTCAGTTGTCACCTGGGACAGAGACTACTCTTTCTACTATATCATCAGCTATTCATGTCAGTTGTCACCTGGGACAGAGACTACTCTTTCTACTATATCATCAGCTATTCATGTCAGTTGTCACCTGGGACAGAGGCTACTCTTTCTACTATATCATCAGCTATTCATGTCAGTTGTCACCTGGGACAGAGACTACTCTTTCTACTATATCATCAGCTATTCATGTCAGTTGTCACCTGGGACAGAGACTACTCTTTCTACTATATCATCAGCTATTCATGTCAGTTGTCACCTGGGACAGAGACTACTCTTTCTACTATATCATCAGCTATTCATGTCAGTTGTCACCTGGGACAGAGACTACTCTTTCTACTATATCATCAGCTATTCATGTCAGTTGTCACCTGGGACAGAGGCTACTCTTTCTACTATATCATCAGCTATTCATGTCAGTTGTCACCTGGGACAGAGGCTACTCTTTCTACTATATCATCAGCTATTCATGTCAGTTGTCACCTGGGACAGAGGCTACTCTTTCTACTATATCATCAGCTATTCATGTCAGTTGTCACCTGGGACAGAGACTACTCTTTCTACTATATCATCAGCTATTCATGTCAGTTGTCACCTGGGACAGAGACTACTCTTTCTACTATATCATCAGCTATTCATGTCAGTTGTCACCTGGGACAGAGACTACTCTTTCTACTATATCATCAGCTATTCATGTCAGTTGTCACCTGGGACAGAGACTACTCTTTCTACTATATCATCAGCTATTCATGTCAGTTGTCACCTGGGACAGAGACTACTCTTTCTACTATATCATCAGCTATTCATGTCAGTTGTCACCTGGGACAGAGACTACTCTTTCTACTATATCATCAGCTATTCATGTCAGTTGTCACCTGGGACAGAGACTACTCTTTCTACTATATCATCAGCTATTCATGTCAGTTGTCACCTGGGACAGACACTCACCTTTCTACTATATCATCAGCTATTCATGTCAGTTGTCACCTGGGACAGAGACTACTCTTTCTACTATATCATCAGCTATTCATGTCAGTTGTCACCTGGGACAGAGACTACTCTTTCTACTATATCATCAGCTATTCATGTCAGTTGTCACCTGGGACAGAGACTACTCTTTCTACTATATCATCAGCTATTCATGTCAGTTGTCACCTGGGACAGAGACTACTCTTTCTACTATATCATCAGCTATTCATGTCAGTTGTCACCTGGGACAGAGACTACACTTTCTACTATATCATCAGCTATTCATGTCAGTTGTCACCTGGGACAGAGACTACTCTTTCTACTATATCATCAGCTATTCATGTCAGTTGTCACCTGGGACAGAGACTACTCTTTCTATTGTATCATCAGCTATTCATGTCAGTTGTCACCTGGGACAGAGACTACTCTTTCTACTATATCATCAGCTATTCATGTCAATTGTCACCTGGGACAGAGACTACTCTTTCTACTATATCATCAGCTATTCATGTCAGTTGTCACCTAGGACAGAGGCTACTCTTTCTACTATATCATCAGCTATTCATGTCACTTGTCACCTGGGACAGAGGCTACTCTTTCTACTGTATCATCAGCTATTCATGTCAGTTGTCACCTGGGACAGAGACTAATCTTTCTACTGTATCATCAGCTATTCATGTCAGTTGTCACCTGGGACAGAGACTACTCTTTCTACTATATCATCAGCTATTCATGTCAGTTGTCACCTGGGACAGAGACTACTCTTTCTACTATATCATCAGCTATTCATGTCAGTTGTCACCTGGAACAGAGACTACTCTTTCTACTATATCATCAGCTCTTCATGTCAGTTGTCACCAGGGACAGAGACTACTCTTTCTACTATATCATCAGCTATTAATGTCAGTTGTCACCTGGGACAGAGACTACTCTGTCTACTGTATCATCAGCTATTCATGTCAGTTGTCACCTGGGACAGAGACTGCTCTTTCTACTGTATCATCAGCTATTCATGTCAGTTGTCACCTGGGACAGACACTACTCTTTCTACTATATCATCAGCTATTCATATCAGTTGTCACCTGGGACAGAGACTACTCTTTCTACTATATCATCAGCTATTCATGTCAGTAATCAGCTATTCATGTCAGTAATCAAGTGTGGGCTGGGAACACCTGGGGCAGAAACTACTCCTCTACTGTATCATCAGCTATTCATGTCAGTAATCAGCTATTCATGTCAGTAATCAAGTGTGGGCTGGGAACACCTGGGGCAGAGACTACTCCTCTACTGTATCATCAGCTATTCATGTCAGTAATCAAGTGTGGGCTGGGAACACCCGGGGCAGAGACTACTCCTCTACTGTATCAGCTATTCATGTCAGTAATCAAGTTCGGGCTGGGAAAACCTGGGGCAGAGACTACTCTTTCTACTCTATCAACAGCTATTCATGTCACCTGGGACAGAGACTACTCTTTCTACTGTATCATCAGCTATTCATGTCACCTGGGACAGAGACTACTCTTTCTACTGTATCATCACCTATTCATGTCACCTGGGACAGAGACTACTCCTCTACTGTATTATCAGCTATTCATGTCACCTGGGGCAGAGACTACTCCTCTACTGTATCATAAGCTATTCATGTCATCTGGGACAGAGACTACTCTTTCTACTGTATCATCAGCTATTCATGTCACCTGGGACAGAGACTACTCCTCTACTGAATCATCAGCTATTCATGTCACCTGGGACAGAGACTAATCCTCTACTGTATCATCAGCTATTCATGTCACCTGGGACAGAGACTACTCCTCTACTGTATCATCAGCTATTCATGTCACCTGGGGCAGAGACTACTCCTCTACTGTATCATAAGCTATTCATGTCACCTGGGACAGAGGCTACTCTTTCTACTATATCATCAGCTATTCATGTCAGTTGTCACCTGGGACAGAGACTACTCTTTCTACTATATCATCAGCTATTCATGTCAGTTGTCACCTGGGACAGAGACTACTCTTTCTACTATATCATCAGCTATTCATGTCAGCTATTCATGTCACCTGGGACAGAGACTACTCTTTCTACTGTATCATCAGCTATTCATGTCAGTTGTCACCTGGGACAGAGACTACTCTTTCTACTATATCATCAGCTATTCATGTCAGTTGTCACCTGGGACAGAGACTACTCTTTCTACTATATCATCAGCTATTCATGTCAGTTGTCACCTGGGACAGAGACTACTCTTTCTATATATCATCAGCTCTTCATGTCAGTTGTCACCAGGGACAGAGACTACTCTTTCTACTATATCCCTTTCTACTATATCATCAGCTATTCATGTCAGTTGTCACCTGGGACAGAGACTACTCTTTCTACTATATCATCAGCTATTCATGTCAGTTGTCACCTGGGACAGAGACTACTCTTTCTACTATATCATCAGCTATTCATGTCAGTTGTCACCTGGGACAGAGACTACTCTTTCTACTATATCATCAGCTATTCATGTCAGTTGTCACCTGGGACAGAGACTACTCTTTCTACTATATCATCAGCTATTCATGTCAGTTGTCACCTGGGACAGAGACTACTCTTTCTACTATATCATCAGCTATTCATGTCAGTTGTCACCTGGGACAGAGACTACTCTTTCTACTATATCATCAGCTATTCATGTCAGTTGTCACCTGGGACAGAGACTACTCTTTCTACTATATCATCAGCTATTCATGTCAGTTGTCACCTGGGACAGAGACTACTCTTTCTACTATATCATCAGCTATTCATGTCAGTTGTCACCTGGGACAGAGACTACTCTTTCTACTATATCATCAGCTATTCATGTCAGTTGTCACCTGGGACAGAGACTACTCTTTCTACTATATCATCAGCTATTCATGTCAGTTGTCACTTGGGACAGAGGCTACTCTTTTTACTATATCATCAGGTATTCATGTCAGTTGTCACCTGGGACAGAGACTACTCTTTCTACTATATCATCAGCTATTCATGTCAGTTGTCACCTGGGACAGAGACTACTCTTTCTACTATATCATCAGCTATTCATGTCAGTTGTCACCTGGGACAGAGACTACTCTTTCTACTATATCATCAGCTATTCATGTCAGTTGTCACCTGGGACAGAGACTACTCTTTCTACTATATCATCAGCTATTCATGTCAGTTGTCACCTGGGACAGAGGCTACTCTTTCTACTATATCATCAGCTATTCATGTCAGTTGTCACCTGGGACAGAGACTACTCTTTCTACTATATCATCAGCTATTCATGTCAGTTGTCACCTGCTACAGAGACTACTCTTTCTACTACATCATCAGGTATTCATGTCAGTTGTCACCTGGGACAGAGACTACTCTTTTTACTATATCATCAGCTATTCATGTCAGTTGTCACCTGGGACAGAGACTACTCTTTCTACTATATCATCAGCTATTCATGTCAGTTGTCACATGGGACAGACGCTACTCTTTCTACTATATCATCAGCTATTCATGTCAGTTGTCACCTGGGACAGAGGCTACTCTTTCTACTATATCATCAGCTATTCATGTCAGTTGTCACCTGGGACAGAGGCTACTATTTCTACTATATCATCAGCTATTCATGTCAGTTGTCACCTGGGACAGAGACTACTCTTTCTTCTATATCATCAGCTATTCGTGTCAGTTGTCACCTGGGACAGAGGCTACTCTTTCTACTATATCATCAGCTATTCATGTCAGTTGTCACCTGGGACAGAGACTACTCTTTCTACTATATCATCAGCTATTCATGTCAGTTGTCACCTGGGACAGAGACTACTCTTTCTACTATATCATCAGCTATTCATGTCAGTTGTCACCTGGGACAGAGACTACTCTTTCTACTATATCATCAGCTATTCATGTCAGTTGTCACCTGGGACAGAGGCTACTCTTTCTACTATATCATCAGCTATTCATGTCAGTTGTCACCTGGGACAGAGACTACTCTTTCTACTATATCATCAGCTATTCATGTTCAGTTTGTCACCTAGACAGAGACTACTCTTTCTACTATATCATCAGCTATTCATGTCAGTTGTCACCTGGGACAGAGACTACTCTTTCTACAATATCATCAGCTATTCATGTCAGTTGGTGTCACCTGGGACAGAGGCTACTCTTTCTACTATATCATCAGCTATTTCATGTCAGTTGTCACCTGGGACAGAGGCTACTCTTTCTACTATATCATCAGCTATTCATGTCAGTTGTCACCTGGGACAGAGACTACTCTTTCTACTATATCATCAGCTATTCATGTCAGAGACTACTCTTTCTACTATATCATCAGCTATTCATGTCAGTTGTCACCTAGGACAGAGGCTACTCTTTCATCAGCTATTCATGTCAGTTGTCACCTGGGACAGACACTACTCTTTCTACTATATCATCAGCTATTCATGTCAGTTGTCACCTGGGACAGAGACTACTCTTTCTACTATATCATCAGCTATTCATGTCAGTTGTCACCTGGGACAGAGACTACTCTTTCTACTATATCAGCTATTCATGTCAGTTGTCACCTGGGACAGAGACTACTCTTTCTACTATATCATCAGCTATTCATGTCAGTTGTCACCTGGGACAGAGACTACTCTTTCTACTATATCATCAGCTATTCATGTCAGTTGTCACCTGGGACAGAGACTACTCTTTCTACTATATCAGCTATTCATGTCAGTTGTCACCTGGGACAGAGACTACTCTTTCTACTATATCATCAGCTATTCATGTCAGTTGTCACCTGGGACAGAGACTACTCTTTCTACTATATCATCAGCTATTCATGCCAGTAATCAAGTGTGGGCTGGGAATATCTTTTTTTTTTTTTACACTCCGTATGGAGCATGGAACCACCACTGCTGCTGGTCCCCTTATAGGAAGCCTGCACCTAGCATTCACTTGCTCTTGTATCAGCGGTTTTTCTAGCCATTTGTTTGATATGGTGAGGTTGCCAGCCTCATATTAATCACCTTGTATGACATGGTTGAGGCAGCAGTCATCATATTCTTTCTTTGTTTCATCAGAGATGTCTGGGAACTATATGGACAGTGCCCATTACCTGAATAAATAAGCTACTTGCTCCCACAGTAAACCATTTTAGAAAAACTTACCTGCATAGCTGTATCAAGAGCTTTGGAATGGCTAAAAGACTTGAGATGTTTGTCATAGGGTGCTAAAAGTTCTCGTCTTTTCAAAGCAACAATGGTGTCAGTCTGTGGAGACATTTGTGAAAAATAATAATAACTCTCCCTGCTACTCCCGTTGCGACTTGCTTTGATACTGACGACTGGAAATTTTATCACAGGCAAACTTTTTCTTTTATATTTCATTGTTTTTTTTACTTCATTTTCTCCTCTGCATTTTTGTTGTTTAATAAGATTCTTTGGTTGATTCTCTTTTATTTTTGTTTTGTATTTTTTTACTTGTTTATTTTGTGTACTTTTCCCTAGTGTTACGTATGTTGTTTATTTCTTTTCTTTATCTTTCTAGGTAGCTCATGTTATCTATTTTTGTTTTGTTCAATTATTTTTCTATGTGTCTGCAGTATTCGTTGTCTTTTTCTTTTAACCTGACTCTACCTCTTGTCTGTGATTATGGCTGATGAAGGGTAAACACCAGAATGTCCCACGTTTTTTGTAGTATCGCTCATTTGTAAAACTGTAGTATCGCTCAACTGTAAAACTGTAGTATTGTTTGTAAAAATGTAGTATTGCTCAATTGTAAAACTGTAGTATTGTTCAATTGTAAAAATGGAGTATCGCTCAATTGTAAAACTGTAGTATTGTAAAATTGTAGTATCACTCAATTGTAAAACTATAGTATTGTAAAATTGTAGCATTGTTCAATTGTAAAACTCTAGTAAAATTGTAGTATCGTTCAATTGTAAAACTGTAGTATCATTCAGTTGTAAAACTATGTGGTGAAGTGGGATGTTATAAATATTTATAGGGGACTTAGTGTACTGACTGAGATCAGCTGTGAAGGTATCTATATCTAATAAGAGTAGTGTATTATAGATAACCTTACTTGCTGCCACATATATATATATCTCAGTCAGAATTATTCTGGAATAGTGTGATGACTACGTTGTATGTCTAGGGTATGTGTATGATGAAGTGTAAGTCATAACAACAACAGACAGATAAACAATTTAATTTATTCCACTACACTTGACAACACTGTGACACTCACATACATAAAACACTCTACAAGGATATCTTAAAGGAGTCACTGATAACTTTTCAAATAACAATATGTATTCATTGCTGTCATGAATGAATATGTGTCCTGATTCAAATACAAAGGGAACCAGGAATCACAATCAATTTTAATTACAAGTTATATGTACAGAATTTATCAATATGAATATTGTAGTGATATATATTATTAAAAGTATCATATGTGTGTCAGTTGTGTAGTAGTAATATGAGGTAATACTGGTTTTGTTTTGTTCAAGCTCTGTTGGTATTTGTCATCATGACTTCAATAGTTTGTCTTTATTGGAACTAGTATTGGAGATGTTCTCAGTTCCTGATATTAAAACAATTAAATTCCCCTCTTAATTGTAGTTTACACTGTCATTTTAAGATAAGGGTACATAATGTTGAGCTCAGCTGGCCACATCAGCTTATCTTGCGTGATGGTGGCAGGAATAGACTCCTCTGCTCGATTTCTCCCCTGGGCTCTGGAGACACCTCACTGATAGCTAAATGGACCAAGGAGTATGCTGTCCGACTCTGGATTCAGCAAAACTCTGACCAGGTGCTGCTCAATACCATCAAGACCACGGTCCCACAATTCATAGAATAAACACAGATACGTTGACTAGCAATGAATTCTGGCACAAATACTGGCACAAATTCCCATCTGCTTATGTTCCAGGCTTTTATTTAGCAAAAAATATGAGCTGGCTTCAACGCACTGTTGCTTTATCAAGCTTATTTGAACTAGTGGTCTCGAACTAACGCTCCTAAGTGATTATATCAGCGAGTCTGGCCAATGGAGCCACGTTTCGACAAGTGTTTGAAAAAAATTTTACCTTCCTACGTCTCCCCTAACAACCAAAGATAGTATTTATAGTCCGACCAATCGTGTTTAGTCTTATATTTGTTGCGCTCCAATCAATTTGGAGTTTACATGGTAGGCTATTTCCGTACGCAAGGTTTTTTCAAACACGTTATAAAAAAATTTTATGAGCAGAAATGATTTCATGCTGTCAGGCATCCCCACTATTTTATTTTGGTTATAACTTGTTAATTCCTAGACTATTTGCGTAACGTTTTACATATTCTTTGTCAGCAAGCCCTAAGGAACCCAAATATACAAATTTAAAAGAGCTAAGTGGCTGCGTTCAAAATATGCAATTTCTTCTACCTCCTGTTTCGAAGATGTGCTGTCTGGGTACTGTAATGTTTTCAAACGTAAACCCATCTATTGTCATCTTTCCTAATAAGATTTTTTCAGGATTTAAAAACCTAACTCTGGGAAGGGTAGTGAATTTTATCACTGTCGATTTGAAATAAAGTTAGTGCATGTGGCCTTACACGCGTGATAGTAGTAAGTGTGTATCGCGTTACGCTTGTTGGGGTGGCATTAATAGCGAGACGCGTGTTCAATTTTGCATGCGTTCCTGATTTTCAGCCCTCCCTTCTCTCTATCCTTTAGTCCATCTGTCTTTAGTTACGCCGTGTATAAAATGGAATGAATGAAATATTAAAATTAGGTCATTGATCAGCTTGGTATCTCAATGTTTTTGCAAGAAATACAGCACACGTTTTAATGTGTTGTGGAAACGCTTGTATTTATGCAGTGGCTTATATTTAACGTGGAAACGTTACAATTTGCAGACGAAGCATAAAACAAAGGGGGATTTCGAGTACTGTCATTGTGACAGCACTGTTCTTTACCATTCTTCTTCCTTTTATTAAATTTATTTGTTAGGCTTTATATTTACCTGATAATTTATATATGTGGATTAGAATATTTCACGACACCTCCCCTCTTAAAACAGACATTATATGTCAGTCCTTTATTCTATATACACATAGATAAATGTAAGTCAACTTGACTTTACTCTGCTGTGGTGCTATCATGGTTTTATGTAGTTGGGTCCATTCAGAGTAGGCACTACTCATGAAATCTGCCTCAGACTTCTACAACCAATAATATATTTCGGTTATGTTACTGAACAGCCGCAAGTGTGAGTGCTTGTCTTAATGCTGCTTCGCAACCCGTATTCACCATTTCTCTTCTCTGAGTCTGCATGTCCAGAGAACATTATATTTCCCTCAAAATGTACGTTATGAGGAGATAACATATACCTGGTGATAGCAGAGTTTTCGTAGTGGATCCCATAATCTTCTTATTATCTTGTATGAAACATTCGGAATATCCTCAATCAAAGAGGCAACTCAGGGATTCATTACGTTCCTCCGAAATGTTTACATCCAACAATTTTGTCTGATCTCAGGTTTTACTGGAATCTGATAGTATCCTTTACTGAGATCCACTTTGGAGAAATATTTAGCTTTATTTAGTCTGGCAAACAGCTGATTTGTATCCGGCAATGGATCCACCTGTCCTTCTGTAATAGCATTCAGTCTCCTGTAATCTATACAGAGTCTATGTTCTCCAGAGGGCTTCCTTAAGAGTACAACACCGGAACTATACGAAGATTCACTGTGCGAAATAATTCCTTCCTTCAACAGATAGTCTATCTCTTCCTTCAAAGCTTTCTCCTTAGCAAACGGAATCGAATATGGTTTCATACAGACAGGTGTAGGGTCTATCAGTTTCATATCATATTCCAATAGGTTTGTTTGCCCTGGTCGGTCTGTTAACACCTCTGCATGATTATTTAGAACCTGTTGCACTCTCTCTTTCTGAGTTTTCGTTAAATGTGTACTGATTTTCACCTGTGCTGCTGTCTCACAGGGGTGTAATGGATATTCAAATGATGAGAGTGGTTCCTTTATCATCTCCATGGCGATGGACAAGGTCAACAAGTGTGTCTCTTCCTGATGTTCTCTTTCCAAATATTTCTTCAGGAGATTCACATGATAGATTTTTTCTTTCCCCTTCTTATCTATCTTATAATTTGTTCTAGACACCGTCTCTAGAACTGTATATGGACCCTGCCATCCAATTTGTAACTTATTCTGACTCCCGGGGAGAAGAAGCAGTACCTTCTCTCCCACAGCCAAATCTCTGTCTTTCGCCTTCCTGTTATAATAGGCAGCATGTTTCTTCCTGGCTTGTTTCAAATTTTCATTGGCAAGTTTCCAGCCAGTTTTTAAACGAGTGGTCAGCTCATTCACATATTGGTATGAAGATGTAATGTTTTCCTCTGCCTTTTCATCAGTCCACGTTCTTAACAAAGCTACATATGGACCTTTAATTGTGTGGACCTATTTGTCCATGCACCGGTATGGTCTCTTCCACTCGAAGCTTTATAGTGATGATTTTTCCTCCCAGAATTATCATGCACAAAACGACCGCTACCAATTTTTTCTTTTGGGGCTTTCTCCCCACTTAAAATTCTTGATGAGAGATTTCCTCTCTACATCCTCTTCCTCCAGTTTGTTTAAGTCCGATTGAGGGATTTTCGGCTTATCCTCGGGGAAGACATCTTTTTGCACTCTCCGCATAGTGGCCATTGTAAAACAGTTAAGTGAAGCTTGTCCGTGAAAAGGGGCTTCCCATTCCATTTGGTCCACTTTATCAAATCTATTTTTCTTTTTATTATCAGGCCTAATTTTGCCCCGTGGCGTGTCCAGGTCCTGATCCATGTTCCCACTTGTGGGTGTTCCCTCATGTGCTATGCTACACCTTTCTACAAAATTCTCAATGTCCCATCTTGCTTTGGGCCAATAATAATTGTGAGCCACCTTTTGAATGATGGTACCTATCTTCTCATGGTCCCCATCTGGTTTCACATGTAGGCTCCTTATAAGTCTGCCCTATATCTTTTAGGAAGTACCAGTTGTCCCTGACCTTTGGATCTAGCTCCAGTCTTCCTATACATCAACTTTTTTTTCATGTAAAAATCTCCCTTGCCTGGAGTTGTATGACAAGTTGACAATTTTCTGAAACAAGGCTTGAGTGTTTTATCCCCAGCCTGTGCCTTCCTCATCTCTTCTGGAGTGGTATCCAACATAATATCCTCCTCCTGTCTTGAGGTCGACCTGACCTGAAGGGTTGCCATATACACAGGTTTCCTTCTGCAACGGTCAGTGTCATGATTGTCCATCTGACAATTCTTACACCACCTTTTTCCTTGGTTGAAAGATTTTCTTTCATCATATTTCCTTTCATCGAATTGTGGGAATTTATTTTTATTTTCATACCGTGGCCTATCAAATTGGTGCTTACCTTTGTTTTGATCTCTAGGATCAAATTGATTAAAGTTCTGTGGTGCCCTAAAGTTATCCACTTGTTTCTTTTTATTACCTGTTACCTCTGCTTGAGCTGCTTGATACCTTTCAGCAACATTTAGCAACTCACCCAGCCTCTCTGCACCTTGTTCCATGAGAAACTTTCTCAGGTCTGGAGCCATGGACTCTCTTAGTTGCTCTATAAGGACCATTTCCTTAAGATCTTGGGTTTTCCCCAGAGAAGTCCATTTCTCCAAGTATGTCTCTATTCGTGCAGAGAACTGGTGATAGGTTTCACCTGACAGTAGTTTAGCATTCCTAAATTTTTTTTCCTATAAAATTCTGCATTCTTTTCATATCTTAACAAAAGAGCCTGCTTTAGCATGTCATAATTTTCCTGATCACCTCTGCTCATTTTTGCAAAAACTTCATAAGCTGCCCCACGAAGTCCTTGAGATAACTTTAAGCTCCACCTTTCTCTCTCTCTAACCCATACGTGGTAGCTAATAGTTCATACCTATTTAGGTAGCTCTCTATATCATCGTCTTTCTCAACAAAATGATCTAAATGAAAATTCATAGCTGAGGTTAAGGCTCCTTGGCTAGCAGTGGCATCAGAGGCAAAGGGACTGGCACCATTTTCAGGAGCATGGCCCTGAAACTCAAACTCCCTTAGTCGTAACTCATGTTCCCTTTGTAATCTCTTATCTTCTGCTTCCCTTTCTGCAGCTAATCTCTTGTCTTCCCTTTCTGCAGCTAATTTCTTCTCTTCCCTTTCTGCAGCCTGTCTTCTTTCCTTGGCTTCCAATGCTTTAGCCTCTTTGTCAGCCTCAATCTGCAACCTCTTAGTCTCAGCCTCAGCCTCAAATTGTAACTTCTTAATTTCCCTTTCAGCCTCTAACTTTCTTTCGGCCTCTTTTTCTAATCTTCTTTCTTCGCGTTCAATAAATTTGTCACATTCCGTAGTGACATAGGCAACCATAACTTGCCCATCTAATCCTAACTCTTTTGCAGTCTGAACAGCAGCAGATCGAAACTTGGCCAGGTCCGCCATTGTCTATCAGGTAAATTTATACAATGTCTAACCAACAATTCAATCTCTAAATATATATCTAATGGACAACACAGGCACCGTGAGCTCAACCTTATTTAATTCCACCCAAGGATACCTTTTAATTCTTATATTCCCTGAAGTGAATTACCCCCCAATATTTTTAATAGGGAAAGATTCAAAATCCCAAGAGCGAGACCCCAATATATGTGGTGAAGTGGGATGTTATAAATATTTATAGGGGACTTAGTGTACTGACTGAGATCAGCTGTGAAGGTATCTATATCTAATAAGAGTAGTGTATTATAGATAACCTTACTTGCTGCCACATATATATATATCTCAGTCAGAATTATTCTGGAATAGTGTGATGACTACGTTGTATGTCTAGGGTATGTGTATGATGAAGTGTAAGTCATAACAACAACAGACAGATAAACAATTTAATTTATTCCACTACACTTGACAACACTGTGACACTCACATACATAAAACACTCTACAAGGATATCTTAAAGGAGTCACTGATAACTTTTCAAATAACAATATGTATTCATTGCTGTCATGAATGAATATGTGTCCTGATTCAAATACAAAGGGAACCAGGAATCACAATCAATTTTAATTACAAGTTATATGTACAGAATTTATCAATATGAATATTGTAGTGACATATATTATTAAAAGTATCATATGTGTGTCAGTTGTGTAGTAGTAATATGAGGTAATACTGGTTTTGTTTTGTTCAAGCTCTGTTGGTATTTGTCATCATGACTTCAATAGTTTGTCTTTATTGGAACTAGTATTGGAGATGTTCTCAGTTCCTGATATTAAAACAATTAAATTCCCCTCTTAATGTAGTGTTCACACTGTCATTTTAAGATAAGGGTACATAATGTTGAGCTCAGCTGGCCACATCAGCTTATCTTGCGTGATGGCGGCAGGAATAGACTCCTCTGCTTGATTTCTCCCCTGGGCTCTGGAGACACCTCACTGATAGCTAAATGGACCAAGGAGTATGCTGTCCGACTCTGGATTCAGCAAAACTCTGACCAGGTGCTGCTCAATACCATCAAGACCACGGTCCCACAATTCATAGAATAAACACAGATACGTTGACTAGCAATGAATTCTGGCACAAATACTGGCACAAATTCCCATCTGCTTATGTTCCAGGCTTTTATTTAGCAAAAATATGAGCTGGCTTCAACGCACTGTTGCTTTATCAAGCTTATTTGAACTAGTGGTCTCGAACTAACGCTCCTAAGTGATTATATCAGCGAGTCTGGCCAATGGAGCCACGTTTCGACAAGTGTTTGAAAAAAATTTTTACCTTCCTACGTCTCCCCTAACAACCAAAGATAGTATTTATAGTCCGACCAATCGTGTTTAGTCTTATATTTGTTGCGCTCCAATCAATTTGGAGTTTACATGGTAGGCTATTTCCGTACGCAAGGTTTTTTCAAACACGTTATAAAAAAAATTTTATGAGCAGAAATGATTTCATGCTGTCAGGCATCCCCACTATTTTATTTTGGTTATAACTTGTTAATTCCTAGACTATTTGCGTAACGTTTTACATATTCTTTGTCAGCAAGCCCTAAGGAACCCAAATATACAAATTTAAAAGAGCTAAGTGGCTGCGTTCAAAATATGCAATTTCTTCTACCTCCTGTTTCGAAGATGTGCTGTCTGGGTACTGTAATGTTTTCAAACGTAAACCCATCTATTGTCATCTTTCCTAATAAGAGTTTTTCAGGATTTAAAAACCTAACTCTGGGAAGGGTAGTGAATTTTATCACTGTCGATTTGAAATAAAGTTAGTGCATGTGGCCTTACACGCGTGATAGTAGTAAGTGTGTATCGCGTTACGCTTGTTGGGGTGGCATTAATAGCGAGACGCGTGTTCAATTTTGCATGCGTTCCTGATTTTCAGCCCTCCCTTCTCTCTATCCTTTAGTCCATCTGTCTTTAGTTACGCCGTGTATAAAATGGAATGAATGAAATATTAAAATTAGGTCATTGATCAGCTTGGTATCTCAATGTTTTTGCAAGAAATACAGCACACGTTTTAATGTGTTGTGGAAACGCTTGTATTTATGCAGTGGCTTATATTTAACGTGGAAACGTTACAATTTGCAGACGAAGCATAAAACAAAGGGGATTTCGAGTACTGTCATTGTGACAGCACTGTTCTTTACCATTCTTCTTCCTTTTATTAAATTTATTTGTTAGGCTTTATATTTACCTGATAATTTATATATGTGGATTAGAATATTTCACGACAAACTGTAGTATAGTTCAATTGTAAAAATGTAGTATCGCTCAATTGTAAAACTGTAGTATTGTAAAATTGTAGTATCATTCAATTGTAAAACTGTAGTATCATTCAACTGTAAAACTGTAGTATCATTCAATTGCAAAACTGTAGTATTGTAAAACTGTAGAATCATTCAATTGTAAAACTGTAGTATCATTCAATTGTAAAACTGTAGTATAGTAAAATTGTAGTATCGCTCAATTGTAAAACTATAGTATAGTAAAATTGTAGTATCATTCAATTGTAAAACTGTAGTATCGCTCGATTGCAAAGCTGTAGCATTGCACATTAGTAAAACTGTAGTATCGCTCAATTGTAAAACCGTAGTATCATTCAATTGTAAAACTGTAGTATCGCTCAAATTTAAAACTTTAGTATCGTTTAATTGTAAAACTGCAGTATTGCTCGATTGCAAAACTGTAGCATTTCTCATTAGTAAAACTGTAGTATCGTTCAATTGTAAAACTGTAGTATCGTTCAATTGTAAAACTGTAGTATCGCTCAACTGTAAAACTGCAGTATTGCTCGACTGCAATTTCTCCTTAGTAAAACTGTAGTATCCTTCAATTGTAAAACTGTAGTATCGTTCAATTGTAAAACTGTAGTATCGCTCAAATTAAAAACTGTAGTATCGCTCAATTGTAAAACTGCAGTATTGCTCGATTGCAACACTGTAGCATTTCTCATTAGTAAAACTGTAGTATCGTTCAAATGTAAAACTGTAGTATCATTCAATTGTAAAACTGTAGTATCGCTTAATTGTAAAACTGTACTATCGCTCAATTGTAAAATTGACTCCATACCTGTTCCCCCGACTTCAGTTTCGCGAGAGAGGTTAACAAAGCTGTCAAAAGTATGGTGACAGGTAAGAAGACACTGAGTTTAGCAAAGTTTTCACTTCCATTTGTACTGTCAAGCTCAGCAGAAAGATGTACTTTCAATTTTATGTGAAGTGTGTAGATGTGGCTAGTGTTGGACTATTTTCCGTTTCTTTCTTTTTTTTATTCTTCTAGATTTTGCTAACCCTGTCTATCACGATTTATCTCGTGCATCCAACTGCTGGGATGCCAGATATTCTGCCAGTTCTGATGGCATCTGACTGGAATGCATTCTCCTGATTTGTTTTTCTTTACTTTTGTTGACTGCTTGTGCTAAGTGTCATGGGGAGCAGTTTTCATTATCATGCAAGGTGTGTTGCTTTCAAGGGTGTCATACACTGTTTCTTCATGATTTCTGTAACACTGCCTCCCCACCTCCTTGATGGAAGTTAACCATGCCCCAATAGCCAGTGCTTTTGCTCCTGAATGTTTCTGACGGAAGGTGCTTGGCCTAGCTTTCTAATGAGGTTTCCATACCATTTGTGTGTGTGTATGTATCTTCATGTAGCTGGCACACATTTTTACTCCCACCAACCTCCTAAAGGTAAAGGTAGTCCCATAACAGGTACTACTGCAAGGGAAAGAAGTGTTACAGACGTCACTATATTAGGTCTCAACTTTATGAGGTGGGGTGACCGTTTCCCTTCCTCGCTGCGCTTGTCTTCTCTAACTCACGAGCCGAGTCAGCCATCCAGTTATAGCTGGGAAGACTGCAGTGTGCCACCAACAGGTTTTGAACCTGGTAACTCTGCCTCAAGAAGCAAGTGCTCTAACTGCTCACTCAATCAACACCCGCTCATTTTTCCTGATGATGGCATTTGCAGCTTTTTCTCCGCCATCTCAGTTTTCATGCAGTGATCTTTCTCTTACAACAAGGACTTTAGTAGGAGATCCCTATATGACACTGACAGCAAAGTGATGGCACAATTGTCTCACTGCGAGAGTGAACTGTGAAAGGACACACAACAAATTAAGCATGACATTAATTTATTACAAACCATTATTAGCGACTCGTGCAGTTCTTACTAATGACAGATACACATAATTCTGACCAAGATCCACAGATTAACATACCTTACTAGGCACAAAAGTCTTGACCATCTGTGAGTGGCCCCTGAGTCTTCTCTTGTTCATTCTGGTCTGTGGTTTGGGCGCTGTCTCTTCTTTTCTTTGTTGTATAGACAACATTTTGTCTGTCATACCTACAACTAGCAGCTGGTCATCTGGCTGGAGATAAACAAGAATTAACAGTACAAGGGAATGTAAACACAAACGACAAACTGCATTTTAAAATAACTTGGCATCTAAAGTGAAGATAGAAAGACAGTATTAGGACTAACTTAAAAATGTGGGAAGTAATATGAGTGTGCATATGGGGGGGGGGGGGGGCCGCTGGCAGCCTCATCATGTAAAACAAACTATTACAGAAACTACCACTACAAGAGCACATGAATACTTTGGTGCAGGATTCTTGCAAGGGGGAGCAGCTGTAGTGATGACTCCATGCTCCATACGGAGCGAACAGAGAAATGAAGACAAGTATCAATGTGTTTTATTATTCTCATGTCAGTATTGAAGCTTTCAAGCATTTTGATCATTTCCTCATACTTAGCCTTGTTGTCAAACGCCTTAGTCTAGTCCACTTCAAGATAAAAATGCAACTCATGAAAGGTAGTTGGCAAATCAATTTTTTTAATTTCATCGATTATAAAAAAAAATAAAAAATAATAGTTTGGATTGGAGTTTCTCCATCTTCCTAAATACGAGGCCCATTGCTGTAATTTTTTGAGTTTCATTCATTGTGCACAAACTTTTAAAGTGAATTTTAGAATAGAGGAGCTTAAAAACAAATTAAAAAAAAAAACAATTAACATTCTTTACAGGTTGGCCATTGTTTTAACTTAGATTTCATATCAAAACTCCCTTCCAATAGGGCCTACAAGGGGATTGACATAAGTCTTGGGCCTGACCATGAAGGAGTCACAGGAGGAAGATGAAACTTGGCACATTTAAAGTTCATCATATTTGCACTGAATGTGTAAAGTACGCGTTTGTTTCTTCAATGGGTTTTCCCGCTACGGTGCACGGTGCAATGTACCCTATTGACCGGATCTGCTGCTCCAAAGATTTGACAAAACAACGGAAAAGAAGGAGGCCAGAGCTGTGATAAAATTTCTGATGTTTCAGGGAAAAACACCTATAGAAATACACAGGGAGATGGAACCAGTGTTTCGTGATTCTTGTCCTTCATATACTTCGGTAAAAAAACTGGTGTCAACAGTTTAAGTGCGGCCGCTCAAATGTTGCAATCTGCCAAGATCTGGTAGACCAGCCTCAGAGTGCAACGATTAAAATGCAACAAGAGTGAAGAAAATCATTGACCAGGATAGAAAAATGACAATTGTGGAGATAGCTAGTAGAGTAAAACTAAATGAAAGAACAGTTTATATAATTTCACACAACAGACTGAACATGAGAAAAGTGTGTGCACGCTGGGTTCCGCGACTGTTGACACGTGAACAGAAGCAAACAAGGGTAAATTGCTGTCAACAGTTGCTCAAAAAGTGTCAGTCAAAAAATTTTGTGGAGACCATGGTGACAGTAGATGAGACTTTGGTACACCATTATGACCCCGAATCCAAAATTGCCAGCACGCAATGGAAAACCCCGGGCTCCCCAACACCTGTCAAGCCGAGGGCGCAGAAATCTGCAGGAAAAGTGATGCTGACTGTTTTTTTGGGACGGCAAAGGTGTCTGTTTGAAAGATTATCTGCCTCGTGGCAACACAGTTAATGGACAGTACTATGCAGATCTTCTCATAAAACTAAGAAAGGTTGTGACCAGGAAACGAGGGATAACGCGCACTCAAAATCTTCCTTTGCTTCAAGACAACGCGCCCTCTCACAAAGCACGGCTTGTGCAGCTAGCAGCCAACGATTTGAATATTGAAATTCTTCCACACCCACCATATTCTCCAGATTTGGCTCCATCAGACTTTTTTCTATTCCCAAATCTTAAAAAACAGCTAAAACGAAATCATTTTGACAGCGATGAAGAGGTTATACTGGCATGTGATGACTGGTTTAGTTTGAAAAATAGGGTGTTCTACTCCCAAGGTCTTTTCAAGGTCAAGCAGAGATGGCAGAAGTGTGTCAATTCAGACGGTGGCTATATTGAAAAGGAATAAACACTATAAAAATTTCAGCTCTCTGTGACATGTCCTTCATGGTCAGGCCCAAGACTTATGTCAATCCCCTTGTAAGCTTAAGTTGTTTTGACGAAAACTGAGAATCCATCCATCGAAAGAATCAGTGGTATCACTAGTTCCTACTTGGGAGGCTAATGCTGAAGATTTCCAGGTTTGGTAGTAATGTATTATAATAGTAAGTAAATGGAAAAAAAAGGGGGGGGGGGGCAACTTTTAAGGGGCTCAGTTACACCCTTTAATATACTGTCATAACACGGGCAAGACACTCTGGAATTGCCACGTAAACTAGTGTCTTTATGATAAATTATGAATCGCACACCAGTAATTCTGCTATAACTTTATGATCAATGTCCGAAACGGAATAATTCGTTTTAGGATTTGAACAGAAACGACAAACACATGTAATTATGACAGTGGGAAATCATTATCTTTGTTAATTGACGAGGAAATCATGATTCTCATAACAACATTGAAATTCCACAAAAGTTACAAGTAGAAAAGCGAAATCAGGCGCAGAACTCCGAGAAGGAAAGGGTTAGATCTAGGTTGGGTATATAAGCCCGCTCATTCATTTCTGGACACTCAAAATTTCATAGCTGAACAGACGTCCAGCGGACTGACATGCGCTTGTCGAAGCCACATAGCCACACCCCAGGCCTTCACACCCCTCCATTTTAATATAATTCTTGTTCAGTTTCATCTTGATTTTTTTTATTTTTTTATTTAACGTATTAGCATAATTGTGATTGTCCCTATTTACAAGCCCTGGTATTGTCCGGCCGAAAATGGCGTCTACGTCGTTCAGCCTCGTTTTCGATTCTGACATAGTTGTCGTAACTCTCTATGAATCTAGGGCACTAGGTATGACTTAGGACCAAAGGGAAGTAATCAGGGCAGAATTCAGAAAATGTGTAAATGTCTATAGTCTAAAGATGTATTTTATTGATTTTATGATGTACTTCTTTGATTGTCATGACCACTGCCTCGTGGACTATGTTGTCTAAATGAGGATTCTGATCAATAGTGGCCCGTCATCATCGAAGGATCGTCTTGGTGACAGGAAACATATACTATAATCTGTGCATTTGTTTCTGGTTCTTATCCGAGATAGTCACAACAAAAGCTTCTGACAAGAAGTACGGTATACCAGACTGCAGTATGTGATTGAAGGATCACTTCTGCATTTGCCGGATAGTAGTATTGTAGCTATCTCTCCATGTGGATTAAGTATCTTGACATCAATACCTGATGTATGATGAGAATTTCAGGGAACTATATCTATTATTTTCTATCCATCTTCCATCTCGCCACATATACTCATCGAAAAAAGGCGGTGTGTCTTATTAGGACAAAGAGAACTGCCTACGTTACGGCTATAAGGTCTTCGTCTCTGACAGACGAAAGAAAAAAAGATTAGAAAGTAAGAGCTAATATTAAATATATTAAAAATACATAAACACAATACGATCTGTAAATTGAAGTAACTGGCCATGCTCCCATGGAAATCTGTAAGAACAGAATTTCGCATGATTATATCCTTTCACAAGTCTCACAGAATTCTATGCGTGCGCCAGGGTATATGTTTAATAAAAGCAGGGTGCCTATATTTGTACATCCCCACTAATATTTAAGTCCCAAACCATTATTTTATTTTTTCTTTGTCTATATACAGTATATGTCGGCGTCTGTGGCCTAATGGATATGAACGCAGTTTCATAATCCAGATATACCAGGTTCGAAACCTGCTGCAGGCGGTTTGGTAGCAGATCGCTTTGTGTGGATTTTTAACAATGGTATAAGCGCCGTACCGTTCAGAAAGCAATGGCAAACTATTGAATGAAAAAAATGCCTGGAAAAATCACAAACAGCCAATAAAAGCTGCGGTTGATTGCCACGTCCTGTAAAGGATAAGCAACTAACTTTATATACAGTATATATTCTATGCAGGATCAAGACATCCTAATTTAAACAGCAGAAAATAGCTCAGAAAGAGAGGGAAGAAGAAATATAATTCTCTCAGATTGAGAATGTTCACACGCGTTTTTTTTTTTTGGTCTCACAATCGTCGGGGAGGTCCTGACACAAAAGAAATCTGTACTCACTAGCAAATAATAACCTTCGCACACAAAACTCATTTTGTACAAATCATTTCTGTCAGCGTATCTTAAACGACATAAGCTCGCGAACTTTACCCTGATTACAGTTAGACCTATTAGAAAGAAGCAAACGCACTTCATCTTCAAAAACAAAAAGAGGGGGTGGAAAAAAACTAGACAAAACTAACGAAGGTAGACTGGAATTATCATAACTGAGCCGCGTCTGGGTACGGATGTACATTCCTTTAATCCCAGTGGATCTGACACACCCAGAAAGAATTGAAATTACTATCCTTGTCAGCCAGTATCTTATGGCGATTGCATTTCTACAGCTGCGCCATCTACACGACTGCAATGATGTTAAAAACAACTACAGTTAGATAGCATTACCAGATAGTGATTACGGGGAAAGGGAAATCACTATGATCAAGTACGGTAATTTAATTATATATATATATATATATATATATATATATATATATATATATATATTATTATTATTATAAGAGAGAGAATATCCTCGAGAACTATCATTGTAGAACCAATATAATCAGTGGTTCTCATCCTGTTTACCACTATGACACACAATTTCAAAGCTTGTAAAACTGGCGACCCATGTACCAAAACTGGCGAGTAAAAATTAACTACACGTGGTCAACCAAAGGCAAGCCGCTTTAAACTTCGAGTAAGGGACACATTTAAGGGATGCGACCCATAGGTTGAGAATCACTGAATAATAATAGATGTGCGTGCCGTGTTGTTCCTGGGCGTCTCTGAGGAGGCAAAGAAAGAACAAGGACTACTGCTACCTCATGCATGTCGTATGAGGCGGACTAATATAAGGTTGTGCATGGGGCCTCGTAATGTATAACACATTGCTAGAGAAATTACCACCGTAAGATGACATAAATGCTTTGATGCAGACTTCCTGATAAGGGATCAGCTGCAATGACGGCTCCATATTCCACAGGAAGCAAAACGGGAAAAGAAATAAAGAAGAAACAAGATGTGCAGATAGCACAAGACAGTAGCGCTTGGCGTGAGCTGACTGAAGTCAATGGTGGAACGATAGTCCTGCGAGGGGAGGGATAAATATAGCTAATTAACAGGTACTTGTTGGACAGAAAGGATGGCACCAGATAACATAAAAGAAATTTAAGTGATAGGCTTACCGGGAATCGAACCGAGGACCATCCAAACAGTGCCATCGCCTTGCTGTGAAAGTAAATCGTAAGAGGACGGACTGCCAATTTTGCACCCCCCAAAAAAGTGCTTCACTGGCTAAGGTCATTCTCACACTACCCAGACAACTTCGGTATGTAGGACACGTAAACTACCCAGACAACTTCGGTATGTAGGACACGTAAACTACCCAGACAACTTCGGTATGTAGGACACGTAAACTACCCACACAACTTCGGTATGTAGGACACGTAAACTACCCAGACAATTTGAAGACGCAATCACTATTATAACTTTCCTATTAGTAAGTATAGACCAAACAAAGGCCGAATACTTGTGTCCAGTAATATGTAGTGAAAGACAAACAAAAGGAGAAACTGGTAGGTTAAAGTCACGGGTGGGTGAACTCTTGAATAAATAATGGCGGAAACCCCTAATGGCGGAAACTCCCGAGTCTGTTAATAGTAAATAAATATAGGTAATTAGTAGGCACTCGTTGGGCAGAAAGGATGGCACCAGACAACAGAAAAGAAAGGAAGGGAGCGGAAGACGCACGCGGAGAGAGAGAGAGAGAGAGAGAGAGAGAGGGGGACTAGGGAGATAACACATATAGATAAGATATTAAAAACCCCAAAACGTGAAATGACAGAGAATTAAAGCGGTGGCATCCAGGACCCCCGAGAGCTCAGATGAGGCACAGGCCATTTCACACAGTGAGGCCCCCTCATTGTTTGGGAAGAGGGGTAACAAAGTGTAAGATCTTGCATATTTGGCGGAGGTGATGGCGCTCCCCAATGAAATGAAGCCTTGGCCAAATGGCCCTGGTGGTTTCCTCTTTCGTAGGCTGGTAATTATCTATACTTATTTTTTTATTTTATTTTTTTTTAAACCAGCGGCACTTGGGCTTTCAGCCCTTCGGCGCAATGACATGTCATTGCGAGGCTGGGGAACCTGAGGACTTTCCTCCCAACCCGGTCAGGAGCTTCGCTCCTTCCCATCCACAGAGGGTTTATCACAGGAGCCGTTCAGGTTATTCAGTCAAATTTCCGGCCGTAAACATTTCTTCAAACGCTGACGCCCGGGTTTGAACCATGAACACCTGGTCGCCAGTACAACGCCGAAGCCATTACACCAGCGCGGCATCTATACTTATAAATACAGGTATCTAGCTAACTTCCTTGTGTAACATTAAAACATTGGAAGTCGAAGAGGTAACTCGACAAGTTACACCAGGTCATCAATGAGAACTGGAAATATTTTGAGACGTTGGAGACGTCTTCAGGAAGGCTAGTATAAGAAGGGGAAAACAAAGTCAAAGTTCGAGTGGTTTTAGTATGACTTTGTCATGTAATGCTAACATTTTTAAAAGCCACATGAGAGCTGATGGCAGGCAATAGCAGGACATTGCATGTGTTGGTTGATGGCCCATATATATATATATATATATATATATATATATATATATATATATATATATATATATATATATATATATATATATATATATATATATATATATATATATATATATATATATGTTTCCCAAAAACTATTAAGTATGAAACGTCGAATGCTGGAACGTTTGGCACCATGAAACTAGGAAATATAAACAAAGGACCCAGGCACCCCACCGAATTTTTTTGAGAAAATATTTAATTAACAAATTCCCATTTGTTGTACGCCACTGGGTACATAAATTTTCCTTTCAAACATTCAACAACTTCAAACATTCAGAAAAAAAAAAAGAAAAAGAAAGAAGGCCAATGAGAATCCGCTGATGCTCTGCAAATATATTTGACTGTGTGAGAGGCGTTGAAAATGTCTCAGGGAAAAGTGGATAGAAACTAATGTATTAGGTAGAGGGGTACAGTTTACTGTACGTTCTCTGTATCTCAAGGGTTGTTAAACTGTGACGTCTGCCTCCCCAAGGAAATGGCGTGGGGTGCAGCGGTGTGGTGAAGTGGGATGTTATAAATATTTATAGGGGACTTAGTGTACTGACTGAGATCAGCTGTGAAGGTATCTATATCTATTAAAAGTAGTGTATTATAGATAACCTTACTTGCTACCACATATCTCTTATCTCAGTCAGAATTATTCTGGAATAGTGTGATGCTACGTTATGTGTCTAGGGTATGAGTATGGTGAAGTGTAAGTCACAACAACAGACAGATAAACAATTTAATTTAATCCACTACTCTTAACAACACTGTGACACTCACATACATATAACACTCTACAAAGATATCTTAAAAGAGTCACTGATAAACTTTCGAATAACAATATGTATTCATTACTGGCATGAATGAATATGTGTCCTGATTCAACTACAAGGGAACCAGGAATCACAATCAATTTAAATTACAAGTTATGTACAGAATGTATTTAATATGAATATTGTAGTGACATATATTAGTACAAATGTTCTATGTGTGTCAGTTGTGTAGTAGTAAAATGAGGTAATACTGGTTTTTGTTTTGTTCAAGCTCTGTTGGTATTTGTCATCATGACTTCAATAGTTTGTCTTTAGGGACCAGTATTTGAGATGTTCACAGTTCCTGATTTTAAGACAAGTAAATTCCCCTCTGAATAGTATTTTTATAAAGTTATTTCAAGATGAGGGGACATAATGTTGAGCTCAGCTGGCCAACTCTGCTTATCTTGAGTGATGGCGGCAGGAAAGGACTCCTCTGCTCGAATTCTCCTCTGGGCTCAGGAGACACCTCACTGATAGCTAAAAAGACCAAGGAGTATGCTGTCCGACACTGGATTCAGCAAATCTCTGACCAGATGCTGCTCAGTACCATCAAGACCACTGTCCCACAATTCATACGAATAACACAGATACGTTGATTAGCAATGAATTCTGGCACAAACTGGCACAAATTTCCTTCTGCTTATCTTCCAGGCTTTTATTGAGCCAAATATAAGCTGGCTTCAACGCACTGATGCTTTATCAAGTGTATTTTAAACAAGTGGTCTCGAACTAACGCTCCCAAGTGTGTATATCAGCGAGACTGGCCAATGAGCCACGTTTCGACAAGTGTTTGAAAAAATGTTATCTTTTCCCGTCTCCCCCAACAACCAAGATAGTATTTATAGCCCGACCAATCGTGGTTAGGCTTTCATTTGTTGCGCTCCAATCAATTTGGAGTTTACATGGTAGGCTATTTATGTAACGTAAGGTTTTTTTCAAACACGTTATAAAAAAATTTTATGAGCAGAAATTGATTTTATGCTGTCAGGCACCCCCAATATTTTATTTTGGGTATAATTTATTAATTCCTGGACTATTTGCGTAACGTTTTACATATTATTTGTCAGCAAGCCCTAAGGAACCCAAAAATACTAATTTAAAGGAGCTACGTGGCTGCGTTCAAAATATGCAATTTCTTCTACCTCCTGTTTGGAAGATGTGCTGTCTGGGTACTGTTATGTGTTCAAACGTAACCCATCTATTGTTATCTTTTCTAATAAGAGTCTGTTATGATTTATAAACCTAACTCTGGGAAAGGGTAGTGTATTTTATCACTGTCCGTCTGAAAAAGTTAGTGCTTGTAGACTTACACGCGTGATGGTAGCATTTGTATATCGCGCGTCGCGTGTTGCATGCGTTCCTGATTTTCAGCCCTCCCCTCTCTCTATCCTTTTGTCCATCTGTTCGTTCGTTTTGGTAACGTAATGTAGAAAAAGACATGAATGGAATTTAAAATTTAGGTCATTACGCAGTCTCTCAATGTTTTTTCCAAGAAATACAGCACACGTTTCATTGAAGAAAGCGGGTATAATACAGTAAGCTTTTACTATCAACGTGAAAGCGTTACAATTTGCAGACGAAGCAGAAAACAAGGGGGATTTCGAGTACATTCCTTGTGACAGCACTGTTATTTTACCATTGCTCTTCTCTTTATTAATTTTATTTGTTAGGCTTCATATTTACCTAATAATTTATATATGTGGATTAGAATATTTCATGACACCTCCCCTCTTAAAACAGACATTATATGTCAGTCCTTTATTCTATATACACATATAGAAATTTATTATTATTTCTGGGGTTTACGGTGATTCTCATCACACGGATGGCGGCTTAAAAAATCAGCTCCCAAATTGGTTTTTCCAGATATATACTCAATGCTAAAATTATATGGAGCCAGAAGCAAAGACCATCGGAGTAACCTAGAGTTCTCATGCTTAGCCTGTGCTAAAAACGATAAAGGTTTGTGGTCTGTTTGCAACTTAAATGCCTTCCCATATAGATAAATATTGAATTTCTTTATTGCCCATATTACTGCAAGACATTCTTTTTCGCTAGTTGAGTAGTTGATTTCAGCTTTATTCAACTTTCTGCTAGCATATGCCACTGGGGCTTAATTCCCCATCCAATGCATCTGATTTCTGTAGTAAAGTTGCACCTAACCCAATATTACTTGCATCCGTCCTTACTATGAATTCTTGACTTAAGTCAGGTAATTTCAAAATGGGTTTACTTGTGAGCTTTTCCTTCAATTCTTGGTAAGTCATTTCACATTGTGGTGTCCATGTAATGCGATCTGGAAGTCCTTTACGTGTCAATTCCGTTAAAGGTGCACATATGGAATTAAAGTTTTTGATATACTTCTGGTAGAAACCACATAATGAGACAAAGGATCTCACGTCCTTCTTGGTTTGTGGTCTCGGGGCTTTCTGTAGTTTCTCTAAATTCTTTGGGTCAGGGGTCATGTTTCCCTGATAAACTGTGTGTCCCAAAAATTCCAATTCTTTACATCCAACGCAACATTTGGTTGGACGGGCTGTTAAATTTGCCTCCCTAAGTCGATCAAACAGCATGTTCAGAGAGTCAATGTGTTCCTCAAATGTTTCTGTTGCTATAAGGATATCATCCATAAAATTTGTTATACAGGGATTATTCAGAGGATCCAATAATTTTCTCATCATTCTAGAGAAGACACTAGGCGCATTCTTCAATCCAAATGGCAATCTATAAAACTCATAGTGTCCTTCTGAGGTACTAAAAGCTAGGTATGGTCTAACCTCAGGCTTTACTGGAATCTGATAGTATCCTTTACTCAGATCCACTTTTGAGAAATATTTAGCTTTATTTAGCCTGGCAAACAGCTGATTTGTATCCGGCAATGGATCCACCTGTCCTTCTGTAATAGCATTCAGTCTCCTGTAATCTATACAGAGTCTATGTTCTCCAGAGGGCTTCCTTAAGAGTACCACCCCGGAACTATACGAAGACTCACTGTGCGAAATAATTCCTTCCTTCAACAGATAGTCTATCTCTTCCTTCAAAGCTTTTTCCTTAGCAAACGGAATCGAATATGGTTTCATACAGACAGGTGTGGAGTCTATGAGTTTCATATCATATTCCAATAGGTTTGTATGCCCTGGTCGGTCTGTTAACACCTCTGCATGATTATTTAGAACCTGTTGCACTCTCTCTTTCTGAGTTTTCGTTAAATGTGTACTGATTTTCACCTGTGCTGCTGTCTCACAGGGGTGTAATGGATATTCAAATGATGAAAGTGGTTCCTTTTTCATTTCCATGGCGATGGACAAGGTCAACAAGTGTGTCTCTTCCTGATGTTCTCTTTCCAAATATTTCTTCAGGAGATTCACATGATAGATTTTTTCTTTCCCCTTCTTATCTATCTTATAATTTGTTCTAGACACCTTCTCTAAAACTGTATATGGACCCTGCCATCCAATTTGTAACTTATTCTGACTCCCGGGCAAAAGAAGCAGTACTTTCTCTCCCACAGCCAAATTTCTGTCTTTCGCCTTCCTGTTATAATAGGCAGCATGTTTCTTCCTGGCTTGTTTCAAATTTTCATTGGCAAGTTTCCAGCCAGTTTTTCAACCGAGTGGTCAGCTCATTCACATATTGGTATGAAGATGTAATGTTTTCCTCTGCCTTTTCATCAGTCCACGTTCTTAACAAAGCTACATATGGACCTTTAATTGTGTGGACCTATTTGTCCATGCACCGGTATGGTCTCTTCCACTTGAAGCTTTATAGTGATGATTTTTCCTCCCAGAATTATCATTCACAAAACGACCGCTACCAATTTTTTCTTTTGGGGCTTTCTCCCCTCTTAAAATTCTTGATGAGAGATTTCCTCTCTACATCTTCTTCCTCCAGTTTGTTTAAGTCCGATTGAGGGATTTTCGGCTTATCCTGGGGTAAGACATCCTTTTGCACTCTCCGCATAGTGGCCATTGTAAAACAGTTAAGTGAAGCTTGTCCGTGAAAAGGGGCTTCCCATTCCATTTGGTCCACTTTATCAAATCTATTTTTCTTTTTATTATCAGGCCTAATTTTGCTCCGGGGCGTGTCCAGGTCCTGATCCATGTTCCCACTTGTGGGTGTTCCCTCATGTGCTATGCTACACCTTTCTACAAAATTTTCAATGTCCCATCTTGCTTTGGGCCAATAATAATTGTGAGCCACCTTTTGAATGATGGTACCTATCTTCTCATGGTCCCCATCTGGTTTCACATGTAGGCTCCTTATTAAGTCTGTCCTATATCTTTTTGGAAGAACCAGCTGTCCGTGACCATTGGATCTAGCTCCAGTCTTCCTATACATCAACTTGTTTTTCATGTAGAAATCTCCCTTGCCTGGAGTTGTATGACAAGTTGACAATTTTCTGAAACAAGGCTTGAGTGTTTTATCCCCAGCCTGTGCCTTCCTCATCTCTTCTGGAGTGGTATCTAACATAATATCCTCCTCCTGTCCTGAGGTCGACCTGACCTGAAGGGTTGCCATATACACAGGTTTCCTTCTGCAACGGTCAGTGTCATGATTGTCCATCTGACAATTCTTACACCACCTTTTTCCTTGGTTGAAAGATTTTCTTTCATCATATTTCCTTTCATCGAATTGTGGGAATTTATTTTTTATTGTCATACCGTGGCCTATCAAATTGGTGCTTACCTTTATTTTGATCCTTAGGATCAAATTTATTAAAGTTCTGTGGTGCCCTAAAGTTATCCACCTGTTTCTTTTTATTACCTGTTACCTCTGCTTGAGCTGCTTGATACCTTTCAGCAACATTTAGCAACTCACCCAGCCTCTCTGCACCTTGTTCCATGAGAAACTTTCTCAGGTCTGGAGCCATGGACTCTCTTAATTGCTCTATAAGGACCATTTCCTTAAGATCTTGGGTTTTCCCCAGAGAGGTCCATTTCTCCAAGTATGTCTCTATTCGTGCAGAGAACTGGTGATAGGTTTCACCTGACAGTAGTTTAGCATTCCTAAATTTTTTTCTATAGAATTCTGCATTCTTTTCATACCTTAACAAAAGAGCCTGCTTTAGCATGTCATAATTTTCCTGATCACCTCTGCTCATTTTTGCAAAAACTTCATAAGCTGCCCCACGAAGTCCCTGAGATAACTTTAAGCTCCACCTTTCTCTCTCTAACCCATACGTGGTGGCTAATAGTTCATACCTATTTATATAGCTCTCAATATCATCGTCTTTCTCAACAAAATGATCTAAATGAAAGTTCATAGCTGAGGTTGAGGCTCCCTGAGTAACCGTAGCATCAGAGGCAAAGGGACTGGCACCATTTTCAGGAGCATGGCCTTGAAACTCAAACTCCCTTAGTCGTAATTCATGTTCCCTTTGTAATCTTTTCTCCTCCTTTTCTGCTTCCCTCTCTGCAGCTAATCTCCTCTCTTCCCTTTCTGCAGCTAATTTCTTCTCTTCTGCTTCCAATTTCTTAGCCTCTTTGTCAGCCTCAATCTGCAACCTCTTAGTCTCAGCCTCAGCTTGCAACCTCTTAGTCTCAGCCTCAGCTTCAAATTGTAACTTCTTAATTTCCCTGTCAGCCTCTAACTTTCTTTCGGCTTCAAACCTTCTTTCTTCACGTTCAATAAATTTGTCACATTCCGTCGTGACATAGGCAACCATAACTTGCCCATCTAATCCTAACTCTTTTGCAGTCTGAACCGCAGCAGATCGAAATTTGGCCAGGTCCGCCATTGTCTATTATGTAAATTTATACAATGTCTAACCAACAATTCAATATCTAATGGACAACACAGGCACCGTGAGCTCAACCTTATTTAATTCCACCCAAGGATACCTTTTAATTCTTATATTCCCTGAAGTGAATTACCCCCAATATTTTTAATAGTTAAAGATTCAAAATCCCAAGAGCGAGACCCCAATATATGTGGTGAAGTGGGATGTTATAAATATTTATAGGGGACTTAGTGTACTGACTGAGATCAGCTGTGAAGGTATCTATATCTATTAAAAGTAGTGTATTATAGATAACCTTACTTGCTACCACATATCTCTTATCTCAGTCAGAATTATTCTGGAATAGTGTGATGCTACGTTATGTGTCTAGGGTATGAGTATGGTGAAGTGTAAGTCACAACAACAGACAGATAAACAATTTAATTTAATCCACTACTCTTAACAACACTGTGACACTCACATACATATAACACTCTACAAAGATATCTTAAAAGAGTCACTGATAAACTTTCGAATAACAATATGTATTCATTACTGGCATGAATGAATATGTGTCCTGATTCAACTACAAGGGAACCAGGAATCACAATCAATTTAAATTACAAGTTATGTACAGAATGTATTTAATATGAATATTGTAGTGACATATATTAGTACAAATGTTCTATGTGTGTCAGTTGTGTAGTAGTGAAATGAGGTAATACTGGTTTTGTTTTGTTCAAGCTCTGTTGGTATTTGTCATCATGACTTCAATAGTTTGTCTTTAGGGACCAGTATTTGAGATGTTCAAAGTTCCTGATTTTAAGACAAGTAAATTCCCCTCTGAACAGTATTTTTATAAAGTTATTTCAAGATGAGGGGACATAATGTTGAGCTCAGCTGGCCAACTCTGCTTATCTTGAGTGATGGCGGCAGGAGAGGACTCCTCTGCTCGAATTCTCCTCTGGGCTCAGGAGACACCTCACTGATAGCTAAAAAGACCAAGGAGTATGCTGTCCGACACTGGATTCAGCAAATCTCTGACCAGATGCTGCTCAGTACCATCAAGACCACTGTCCCACAATTCATACGAATAACACAGATACGTTGATTAGCAATGAATTCTGGCACAAACTGGCACAAATTTCCTTCTGCTTATCTTCCAGGCTTTTATTGAGCCAAATATAAGCTGGCTTCAACGCACTGATGCTTTATCAAGTGTATTTTAAACAAGTGGTCTCGAACTAACGCTCCCAAGTGTGTATATCAGCGAGACTGGCCAATGAGCCACGTTTCGACAAGTGTTTGAAAAAATGTTATCTTTTCCCGTCTCCCCCAACAACCAAGATAGTATTTATAGCCCGACCAATCGTGGTTAGGCTTTCATTTGTTGCGCTCCAATCAATTTGGAGTTTACATGGTAGGCTATTTATGTAACGTAAGGTTTTTTTTCAAACACGTTATAAAAAAATTTTATGAGCAGAAATGATTTTATGCTGTCAGGCACCCCCAATATTTTATTTTGGGTATAATTTATTAATTCCTGGACTATTTGCGTAACGTTTTACATATTATTTGTCAGCAAGCCCTAAGGAACCCAAAAATACTAATTTAAAGGAGCTACGTGGCTGCGTTCAAAATATGCAATTTCTTCTACCTCCTGTTTGGAAGATGTGCTGTCTGGGTACTGTTATGTGTTCAAACGTAAACCCATCTATTGTTATCTTTTCTAATAAGAGTCTGTTATGATTTATAAACCTAACTCTGGGAAAGGGTAGTGTATTTTATCACTGTCCGTCTGAAAAAGTTAGTGCTTGTAGACTTACACGCGTGATGGTAGCATTTGTATATCGCGCGTCGCGTGTTGCATGCGTTCCTGATTTTCAGCCCTCCCCTCTCTCTATCCTTTTGTCCATCTGTTCGTTCGTTTTGGTAACGTAATGTAGAAAAAGACATGAATGGAATTTAAAATTTAGGTCATTACGCAGTCTCTCAATGTTTTTTCCAAGAAATACAGCACACGTTTCATTGAAGAAAGCGGGTATAATACAGTAAGCTTTTACTATCAACGTGAAAGCGTTACAATTTGCAGACGAAGCAGAAAACAAGGGGGATTTCGAGTACATTCCTTGTGACAGCACTGTTATTTTACCATTGCTCTTCTCTTTATTAATTTTATTTGTTAGGCTTCATATTTACCTAATAATTTATATATGTGGATTAGAATATTTCATGACAAGCGGGGATATAGGGGAAGCGTGAGGTGGGATTATAGAATTTAAAATTAGAATAATAATCATCTATTCTGGATCAAAAGCAGCAACAGCCACCTCGTTAAGGTAATTTATTTATATACTTTTTCTTTGTGTATTTGAGTAATGTGTAAGTTGTAGAGGACTGTGGCCTCTTGTAGTTCGTGACGGTATGGGAAGAGATATAGAAAACATAGGTCAACTGCCCCCAAGGGCATGTAGTACAAGCAGACCAATATAAAGTTATTCATGGAGGCTGGTAAACTCACGTCTGACAAAACTTGCCACAGAAACCACCACTACAAGAACATGTGAATGTTTGGTGCAGGCTTCCTACAATAGGACCAGATACAGGGGTAGCTCCATGCTCCATTAGGAGCGCAAGGGAAAATGATGATGTGAAGAACTGGTTAGAAATAAAATCCATGCAGTAAGAACTTAATTGTATCTTGCTTGGTTCACTGATTAATTAGAAGACGGACAGGGAGTGTGACCATAAAGTTCTCTGCCAGGAGAGGTGTGAGGAAAAATCAGGTTAAAAATCCCTGCTGTAACTCTGAAGTAACTACCTTTCCTGAATCACTTACTTCCCTTGTTTCCGTTTCCAATCTAAATTTTTAATATTTTCTTTCCTGTGGTTTTTTTTCCCATTTCATTACTTATTTCTTCATTTCCTTTCTATTATCTTCAATCGTCCCACTGATTTACTGTAATGGGTTTCGCACATTATTATAATTCGCTCGTCAATGATTCTCCTGGCCGTGTCTTCATGGTGTTCTGGTTATTTCCCTCTACTGTTTTTCAGTTTAATTTCAGTTACTTTATTGCACTTGCTGTCACTGATGCTGGCTCTCTTAGTTGTACATTTATTTATATATATTTTTAGCTTATTTCTTCAATGTGAATGAGTCATATGAAATCTAACATGCTGCTTGTCTGTTTATAGTCTTTGCTGAGGAGTACACAATGCAGAAGAAATAGAAACAGACACAAAAACAAAGCAAGGAAAAGACCTGAAGATGACAGTTTAAAAAAAAAAAACCCGAGGAAAACATGATGAAACCTTTTTTTTTTCAAGAAAGAAAAAAGAACTATAGAAGAGTGCTTAGGAGACTAATGTTTCGAAGATATCTCGAAGGTAAGATGTCTCAGTCCACTGTAAAAAAAAGCAGTAATGCATATTTCTTTCCCCAAGTGAAGTTAGTTAGTTCTATACTCCACAGGGCAGCTAAAAAGTGAACAAACTCCATTGTGTTATATTGATTGTTGTTGTTTAACTAGAGCTGCTGGGCTTTTCGCTGTTTTGCAGCCAATACTAAGCTGTATACTTCTTGTATTATCTACACTGTAGATCTAGGCTTTTCTGGTGGCATTTCTGACATTCCGAAACGTGTTGAGTTGAAGTCATGAGCGCCAGTTTCTCCAGTTTGGCTTGCATTTAAAGGATCATCACATCTGGTCCCAAGCTAGGAGTAAGAAGCACATGACATTCTGTACATTTCCCACCACCCGAGAGGCTCTTTAAATATGCAGAGTTAAAATACTGTGCTCTGGTTCTGGGCTCTCCCAAGGAATTGTCACGCCCTACACAGAGCCACTTCTCAGCTCCCCCTGCCTATCATGGGTCCAGAGTGAGATCCTCCTGCCTGCAACCAACTAGGTAAAAGCCAGAGTTACGTGCAGGTACAAGTGACTCCTCCAAGCTTAATGTGCAATGCTGGGTTTTCAAAATGTTTCACTACATGGGGAATCCCTGGAACGAGATCATACGAACCATAACCAAAATAATAATAAAAATTATACGAGCATTAACCCAACTAAAATACAATCCAGCATAACGACAATAGCGATACCGTTATAAGCAAAACATTGAGTGATAAAACAGAACAGCACAAACCGCGTAATATCCAATATAATATTACAGGTACAGGTAGTCCCATAGCTGACACTGTCGTACCGGAGTGGTGTTAAAGATGTCATTAAACTAGGTCAAGCTTCGAGGGGTGGGGGTGACCAATGGCCTTCCTCGCTGCCTCAAGAGCAGAGTTAGGTTTCCATTTACAGCTGGGCAGATGTGACGGTATTGCCTCCCCTGCTTTGCAGTAGTGGTCCAACAGTGGCCAAAACTCATGAGTATCTAATATGGGCTTCAAAGGTGTCTACCTTCGCACAAGATTACTCTTGGCAGATATGAAAATAGAAGGTTAATGACGCTTCTACCACAAAGGGGTATTCACAAGATATTCAGATAAGCGAAAACAATGCTGTATAAGATATTCAGATAAGCGAAAACAATGCTGCATTTGGCTTAGCACGTTAATTCTAGAATCTGCCGAAAACTTTTGTGAAGGATTAAGCAATGTTTTATGTTAGCTCGTTTAAGCCCCCAGCTCTGATTAACTCAGGGGAATTCTTATTATTCTGGTATAGCTCAGTTTAGAGTGTGTGCAGTAAATTGACTTAGACATGCAGTAACTTTAAAATGATTAATCGAAGTTAAATTTGTAAATTTACAAATAACAACATTTAATAATCACTTAAGTGTTAACAGTTTGACAATAATTTGAATAGTTATGGATCCAGAAAAGTTATCATCACGGTCGTGATAGAAGGTAACCGGTTTTTTACAAGAAGTTCAAGTGGCAGCATATATTGAACTTAGCTGCCAATGACAGTTCTGCTCCTTCTGATGGGTTGATCCCTTTTACACTGCTCACACTCGTCACTGGTCAAGGTTGTCGGGTGTAACTCGTTTCCCAGAAATGTCAGGGAAAGTCTACAAAGTTGGTCCTTCGTCTTAAAGCTCAGGCCACTGTTCCCTTCTTGTTCCAGAGATAGTACTTTCTGCTGGCACCACCAATAACTATGGTAAAGAATAGAAACGAAACGCCCTTCTGAGTATTGCGTTTTCCAACACATGGTTATGGGTCCTATCTTCCCATTCCACCTTCCCCTTTACTCATAATTTACCCTCTATGAGAATTAAATTTAATCCCTCGGGATAAAGCTTTCTTTACATTTCAATTGAATAGCTTTTATAGTTACTTTACATTTAAATGACAGGTTAATAGTACAGATAGAATATGTTTACATTTACATTTCCACTGATTGAAACGTGTTAACAATATAAATTGGATATGTTTTCATTTATGTTTACACTGAATTGAAAAGTTTGAAACTTCCATTAATTTTAAAACGAATATTTTCACATAGACATTTACACTGGTTTGAAACTGTAAGTATTATACTTAGAATGTACATCATTTCATTCATCTTTTCCTCCTGGCTCCATATGGAACTTGGAACTGCTTTATGCTTTTAGTTCTCTTTATGAAACTAGCAATAAAGCAATCACCATCCCGTGCAATGGTGGTTCATGAATCATCATTCTATACGGTGAGGTTGCCAGCCTCAATTGACTGGGACATCCACTAGCGATTTTCACATATTAAAATTCACATGGCAATATACATATATATGTTAGTTCACGTTAGTAATGAAATATAGAATGTAAAATCACAACTTACGCCAATCCTGGCTCACAAACTTTTTGCTCAGATGAATAAGAGAGACTTGAATCGGCCTCTTACACGTGTCTGGGCTGTCGTTAATTTAATAAGTAAGTTCCCTCTCTGACTTTGTGTGTTTCCTTCAGTTTCCTCAGACAGCGGCTTTCCTTATTAAAATGATAGAGATTTCCTGGGCTGTTTTTGTAAGTCCTGATAAAAACTCAAATAAAAGGTGTCCGGTCTGATAAAATGGAATTCTGAATTCTAGGCGTCACTCTGGCAAGGTCTGGTGTCTTGGTAAGCGATCTTCACAGTAGTTTTGACTGACTGAAGCGTCAGGTTATATTCACTGCCTTCCCACGCATTTGTTGTTATGAAACTCAGAACATCAGCCAATCTGATTTGAATATTTTGCATGACATCTAGTGCAAAATTTCAAACATCACTTTTCTGAAAATGGGCTGTAAACATCCGATTACCGGGCAAGCGAACTTACAGACATATCGGTATCATCACACGACAATGTGTGTAAGATGTAACAAATTATAACTTTCGCTAAAGTAATGTCTTATTTGTTGCTTGAGCACATACAAAATCCGTCTCTTTACAACTTTGGTGGGGACGCACCCGTGTCTTATCAGTGATTAAGCAGATTGCGCTGGTGCGATGTACGTGTTGTCGATAATGTTCTCTCAGCCGCTCCTGCAAATGTTTAGTATTATCATCCACCAGGAGTGTCAGATAAACAGACAATACGCAATATACTGAAAGTAGCGAAAGAATGTAGATACAAAATATCTGCTTCAAATAGCAGAGAAAGAAAGAAAGTGCGACAATTGAAAGCACGCAATAAAATCCGTACCACAAAGGTACCGATTCCTGCCGTAGTGAAACAGAGATTAGGAAGAAGAAGGGGTCGCCCCAATACATTATGTGACAGTAGACCTGGAGCGTGACGCCATCGTGCTTCGAGCCTGGTACCTTTGCCGCGAGAACTCAATGCTCTAACCACTCTGCCAATCGGACGTTCAATATTACACGAGTCAAAAATGAATGCATTAACAGCAAGAGTTGTAATCAGGATACAACAACAATACGCAAGTAAGTACACATTTAACAATTAAAAGGATCGATCTTAACAAAACAACACAGACTAAAGATGAGTACAACAAGTGCAAGTAAGGGACACAGTCGATAATAAAAGCGATAACTAACTGATAGATCGAGATATACATACAAGTGGTGGTCTAGCTTGAGTGGCGAGGGAGAGGAAGTGGTAAAGAAAAACACGTATATATCTATACATAAATAGAATATGCCTATTGCTCCGTCAGGTATGTCGTACGACTACTAATATCAGGAATGTACATGGAGCTGCCAGAGCACATGAATGCTTTTGTGTAGCCTTTCTGCCAGGGGACCAACTACAAAGGTGATCCCATGCTTCATAGCATGCGAAAGGATAAAAGATTGATTTATAAAAAAAAAATTATATATATATATATATACACACACACACAAACACGCGCGCGCACACACAAACACGCGCGCGAAAACACACACACACACACGATGGGAGATAATTCAAGTGATAAGTATCTACAAATACTTGGCAAATTTCTTGCTCATTTCACGCAAGAATTAGCGCGCCTAACGAGCAGTAAATGAGCGCGATTCCCGTCGGCGGACAACAAATGCCACTATTACCGGATCCACGTTCCACACTTCCAAGACCGGGAAGAGAGGAAACGGCCCCGGATTTCTGTTGTCGGAATTAGGAAAACAAACAGTAGCGGGGGCGTGTGGGTAAAAGACAAAGAATGGGGGTACAGTGGCGAAGTGGCAGGGGGGAATAAATGCAAGAAGACTCACGGGGTTGCATAAATGCTGTGGAGAAAAACAATGAAAGGTTGCAGAAACCAGGGCTCTGAGTGGGAATACTCATTACCACGTTTTGCTGATGTGGAAAGAAAACATGCGAGATTGGGAAATGTAATGGGTGGACTTTTATAATAAATCGGGCATGGGAGTGTCAGAGTGAGAGACAGAAAGGGGGAGGATAAAAGGAGGGAGCATTGTGCTTTAAGTTTCCTTATAGTATATTTCTCAGAGACGATTAAAAAAACAAAACAATTATTTTCATGTCATAACACACTAGTAAACACACACCTGGTTGCAAACTGACTTGTCAGAAATTTTAATTATCTGCAGGAAGAGCAGTGTATGCAAGACGAAAAAAGAAAGAGAGGGGGGGGGGGGGGGGGGGGGGAAGAGGAGAGAGGAGGAGAATACGAGCGTTGATGGGAGAATGAAAATGTCAAGATTGTGATTTGATTATGAATTCCACTACTCAAATAAACGACATTCATGCCTGGCGCTAAATGCCGGGAACTGCCTCTTGTTTTTCTTGCGTTAGGTTTCCATAGATTTTTTTTTTAAATTCATGACGAAAACTAATGGAGCAGTTCTATGTTACAGTTCCCTCTCACATCAATGGAGATAAGAATTAAGATACATTACTGTCACAAGGTAAATGAATATCGATGGCTGCTTCAACAAATCATATTTGTTGCTCATAATAAATTTTTTTTTAAAAGTTCGTTTTTAGCTGCCTGCCTCCTTCTGGCACTCTTGTAAAATTATATTCTGCCTATTCTCTTTAATGGAATTTTGTACAACATTTGTTCCTACTGATAAAAACTGCTTGATATAAATACTGCAATATGATTTCTTGTCTCCGAGGTAACTTTATTTTTAAGTAGGCGTGAAATGTTTGCTAAAAATGCATTTTCGCAGTAAGTTAAAAAGTAAGTTTATCCCTTGACAGCGCTTAATCTAGAAAAACGAAGGCATGCGATAGGGGAATACAAATGAAATCAGGCGGGGGAGGGGGGCAGGGGGGGGGGAAGAGAGAGAGAGACACACACAAAACAGGATACGCGTTATAATATTAGAATGATTACAACTGTGCTTTACTTGATCAAATCAGCAAACAGACAAGAGCTCATCTTTACAAAATCGAGTATATGTGATTCAAAACAAACAAGTTAATTTTTTTTTAAATCACGCGATTTACAGAGCAAATGTGGCGTCTATTAAGATGAAAAATTACGACGCCAAATTTCTATGTGGCGTAAACTTCATGATAGGAATGCTGAGACATCGGGACTTAGACATGTTTTTTTGGTTGTGTGACATCAGGTGCTGCAGACGTCAGGACAACAGAAGACTTTCTTGTTACTTCAACTGCTTTCCTCATATACCTCATTTCTGAGGTTTACAACCCATAAATGCCAGCTCCAAACCTCAGAAACGAGGTATCTGAGTAAGGTGGTATCTGAGTAAGGTGGTTGAAGGAACAAGAAGAGACTTGGTCCGCAACCAGACGCTACGTCATGGCCTCAAAACCCAGCCCCTGCAGGCCGGAGTGGAACAGTCCCAATTACGATGGTTTGGCTATGTCTGCAGAATGGGAGAAGATCGGGTACCACGACAAATATAGGAAACCGACAGCCAGGGATCCTGACCTCCAGGACGACCCAGATTTCGCTGGCAGGACAACATTAGACATTCTCTAAGGACTAGACTGGAACCAGGCCAGGAGCAAGACCGCCGATAGGATAGTATGGAGCTCTCTTGGCAAACCTCTACACCCCCAGGGTAGAAGATGAACGACTAAGTAAGTAAGATGTAGTAGGACAAAAGAAGACAACGGATTTCAATGAACCAAAAAAAAAAAAAAAAATGCTTTAAAAGTTCGGGTACGGATTCTTCATCATCATTTTTCTTTTGGCTCCATATGGAACACGGAGCCACCACTGTAGATGCCCCCCCCCCCCCCACCCCTCGAAGCACGCAGAAAGCATTTACATGTTTTTGCAGCTGTGGTTTCTGTAACAATGTGTTTAATGAAGAGATTGCCAGCCCCAGGCACAACTTCATGTTAGTCGCTTTGTACGACATGCATGACGGAGCAGTAGTCATATTTTTTCTTTGTCTCATAAGAGACCCCTGGGAAATTCATGGGGCGAAAAAAGATTTTTGGTAATCATTATTTTTCTTCTTTTTTGAAAGATGGCATAGAACAATGATAACGAAGATTAAGATGATATAGAAACATGAACAAGCATTTCTATTTTATTTTCCTCCGTACACAATCTTTTACTCATTAACTGCCAGTCAAAGTTTATTTCAAATGTTTCCGCTTTATTATATATTGACATAAATACTGTCTTCTTCGTTTGCTGCATTTAAAGTTGTCTGAAGTTGTCTGATAAATGTTAGCTAGTCCGCACCAACCATGAACTGCTAACTCGGAGCCACCAAGAAGACATGCACACCATCATAGCGGGTAGATGCTGGAATTGGGTTGGCCACATCCTCAGAACAGACACTGGCACCATCAGCAAAACTGCCACGCTGTGGACTCTGGAAGGAAAGCGAAAGCAAGGCCGACCAAAAGCCACCTGGCGGAGAACTGTGGAGGCAGAGATGCTAAGCATGAAGCAGAGCTGGGACACCACACGAAGGATGGCGGCGGACCAAACAAAGGTGACAGTTTGTTGCTGTCCTACAAGATGCCACCAGGCGTGATGGTCACTGACTGCTTTGTCGGTCAGCGGCCAAGGATCACAGAAGAATCCCACATATATAATCTGAACGATTTATTTCATTTGGTCACTGCTGCAACATTAGTCATCTGCAACATTAGTCATCTGCAACATTCTTGAAAGAAGCCAAAGCGTAAAAGAAGCTTATTCCTCAGGTAAGAAGGAAGCAACTCACTTTCTCTGGGCATGTTATGAGAAGAAGCAGTCTGGAGTACACCGTGACAACAGGAAAGATAGAAAAAAAAAAAAGAGACAGAGGACGACAAAGAGAGAAGATTCTGGACAGTTTGACGTCATGGCATGGAAAGAAGTCAACAAAAGAATTGATCAATAGTACTGTAGACAGGAAGTTGTGGAGAAACATGATTTCATACGCTACCAGGCATGGTACTTGAAGAAGATTCATCCAGCGCTGACATTCTGTGTCGTCCTTAAGTCGTTCCGTTTTTATCGTCGCTTTTGTTATCTCTTTATTATAGTCTTCTTTTCTGTGCACTCACGGGTACGTTTCTAGCCCACTAGTTTCTGTTTCTTAAAATGTCTTAACATTCGATTGTTTAGGATATATACAATCCGAAACAGCAGTTTAAATATTCTTCTACGTGGATATTAGCGAGTCATATCGTGTGCACTGGCATGAAAAAAAAAAGAAGTCAGACGCGTATTCTTTGGAAGCTAACATGAGAGAAAAGTGAATCGCTCTACAGCTCGAAATAGCATTAGTTGTCATAAATAAATACACTGACACTTATTAAGATGATAGTTTAAGCAATGGAGAGCAGTCATGATGTGAATAATCTGGCTGGTCTAATGTTTCACAGTTTCAGACGACATTAGACATTATTCTTTCATCTCGTCATTATAACAAGTTCTCTCTAGGTATCAACACTCACTCACACAAACGCACACGCGAGTACACACACATACAGCTTCGATGAATATTTAATAAAATGTACCCATCTTGGCAGAGTCAAATGTCTATCGATTCAGCATTTAAGTATAGGCGAGTGCATTTTTTTAAAACACTTTGTTCATATTTCTATCATCCATCTGTCTTTCTCATCCTTTCTCACTCTCACTCTATCTCCCTTTCCTCCACTTACCGACACAGCGTGGCTGAGAATGGGACCCGAATAGTTCAGAGTGTGAACCACCTGGTATGTTGCCACATCGTATACTTTCACATGCCTATGGACAGAAAAAAGAAATACAGCAATGATGAGGACTATCACAGCATACTACGTCATTATGGTATAAGCAGTAATTATCATAGCTTAATGCATCAATATGGAATAAGCAGTAACTAGCAACCTCTGTGACAAAACGTCAGAACATGCTCTTTTGTGTGATCTCTCACACCTTCAGCCCTCCGGCAGTATCCTTTCTTTTTCTTCATTTTTCTCACTCATCGCTTTTATTTGGCATAAATCATGCCTTTTCATTCGTTATTTTCACTATTTTGCTCTATGCTGGACACAGCATGGTGAATTCTCTAACACGCCACTCACCTACGGCAGTATTTGCTACGGGAATAATGCGTATCTTATTGTTTCACACTCCACTCTCAGACTGTTGTTACTATTCGCCAGGTATGGTGACCCGGCCAGCGATAATATTTTATCGCCTAATCTGTCTGGCCGCCTGTGGGAACGGGGCGGTCAAACATTTGACCCCATTGGAAAGCTGTTAAACACAGCTGGGATTTGAAACTAAGGATTGTGAGATATAATCTAACAAACTCGGAGTCACAGCAACAGACAGACTGCATCGCAGCGTCAACTCAACACCTCCTACAAGAAAGAGGAAAGAGGATAGGACTTATTATTCCACAACTATAAGTACCAGATCGAGTATTGGACAACTTTGGAAGTACAAGTAAACCCGCACGTTTAATACAAGACTGGAAACTTGGGAATTTTATCACAAGGAGTCATAAGAGGAATTATAGATTTCCAGACCAAGTGTTTCACCCGTCATAAGAGGAATTTCTCAGACTTAAGTGATTCGAACAGCATCTAAATACAGGGCTGTGGGTCCATTCTAATCTGCGCCAGGAGAAGTGTGTATTCCCAAAATTTTGGGGTAAGTGTAAACAATTTATTTACTAATGTAAATTTTACAGGTTTCTTGCTAAGTGGTTATATATGAGGCTGGCAACCTCAACATATGAAAATAGTATATGCACGAACCACTACTGCAAGAACTGGTGATTGTTTCTGACTAGTCGTGCGGAAAACCCGACAGAAGAGCGACCCCAGACCCCGATGGGAGTAGCGACGAGTAATGAGTGATAATTACATCACATGTGCCTAAAGTGTATAGAATCATGTTGTGAGATTTATATACTTTGTTTTAATTGTAATTCAGGCAAATCATTATCCATGCACTCCAGACGCAATTTCCTAGTTGACACCCAGTAGGATATTTGGGAATTTTCATCAAATTCCCTGAGTTACATTGTGTGCTCGGGAATTTAATTCTTCTGAGAGGTTAACATTCGTGGGTGGAGCGCATAAAATGGGCCTGTTAGTTTGCGGAGAACACATGTACTGAGGCATTTGTTTCTTTCTAATTTGTCACAGTTCGTGGTTACAAGACATCAGACTTAAGTACTGAAGTTTCTACGCCACTAGTGTGAGATAAGAGTTTCACCACCAACCGCCTACAGTGGACGAATTATGTGGAGAAGTGTACTCATCACCAAAAAGAAGTGACGGAAACCACAGCTGCAGGACCCATCTGGAGCTAAGTTTTCTATATAACAGGCTACAGCAAAAATACGGAAATTATTATTAACGCCCTACCTAAGCCTCAGTGAGGAAACCTTGATATAACTTTCACCAAATTTTCCATATTTATTTTCCCATGTTAAAGACTAATTGACTAATAAATTTGTTGTATGTTATTTTAAACTAAATAATAATAGTTGATTCAGTTTATATGTACGAAAGCAAACGTGTGAGCCAGTTCTTCTTGATAACATAAATACATATATATAAATATAGAGCCATTAATTATAAGAGGGCATTCGTTGGATTACTCCAACTGGGGGCTTGACGGGCCAGAATCATTGCATAACCCCTTCACAAAAGGCGACGGACCAGATAATAAGTTAACAAATTTGCTCAGCCCTTAAGCAGCGTTTGTTCTTGACTTCTGGGAATTTCTTTTGAAGGCTCCCCTAAGGTAGAAACGACGTTCATCTTCTATCTATATCTTTGCCAAGTTCTTGCAAGGGAACCAGCTGTAATGGTGGCTCCATGCTCCATAAGGAGCGAAAATGAGAATGATCATGAATAAGCCTCGTGTAGTTTTATGGGATCTCTGATGAGACAAAGACACGACAGGACTAGTGCACCGTCAGGCATGTCGTACAAGGCGGCTAATAGGAGGTTGAGCAAGGGGTTGACAAAAACATCATCATGTAAAACCAACTGCCAAGAAACCACTGGTGCTAGCTTCCTACAATGGCGGCTAAGAACGCTAAGGAAAATGATGATGATGCTGATGATGATGACGATGAACACAACAATGAATGGGGTAAAAAAAAAAAAAATAAGACTAGGACAAAGAAGCAGATGAAGATGTGGTCAGCGAAATGAATTCAGATTTGGTAAAAACTTGAAGAAGAAACGATTGGACATGTCTCACACAACGGTACTTTCAAGATACCAGGCAAACAACCAGGGCTCCTTGATGGCTAAATTTGTTAAGTACACGTCTTATTATGCTATACACGGTGTGCACGTAGAACCCTGTGATTGATCTGGGTCCGTCGTTTATATTAAAGTGAATATATAAATCTGCATTTTATCATCTTATTTATATAATAAAATTCGAGATAATTTTTTTGAACGCATAGGCCGGTCCCAAGCCCGGCCGAAAAAGGAGGAGGGCGGCCTGCATGGAGGCCGTAAGGAGGCAGCCCCTCAACCATGCAAAGGCACAACAGGCCAATCACCTGTTTGCTTTAAACTGTTGATTACGAGAACTACAAGAGTGAAAACCGGACTGATTCTAAAGGCGACGAACTGGAACGGACGACGGACTACGACTTATGGAACACAAGAAGTATAAATGGGAAAGAAGAGGAGCTGGTGGAAGAGATGAGGAAAGCAAAACCAGAAATCCTGGCTATAACGGAAACAAAGAAAAAAGGACAAGGAGTCATGGATCTCGATGGCAACACGCTGCTCTACAGTGGTGTACCCACATCTGAAAGAGCTAAAGGGGGCGTGGGTTGCATAGTGGCCAAAAACCAAAAAGATAGTATCAAGGGATGGAACTTTGTCTCGGAGCGCATTATGGTTGTAAAAATAAAAGAAGGAGAAACCATAATCAACCTGGTCATAGTGTATGGGCCAAATGAGGAACGAACGCAACGAGAGCTTTATTTTTCAAAGGGGTCAAGGGAGGAATTCTTCGACTCTCTGCTCATCAAAGGACAGTGGGATCACTGCCTAGATTAAATTATTAAAGGCATGCATTATAAAAGGAGATTTCAATGCCATTAAAGTTTTTTGAAATGAAAAAAAAAAAAATAAAAAAAAAAAAGAATAGATGTAAATTAGTGATTTGAGGAGTTATCGAAGATACTCTCAATGACAATGGAAAGCTGGAAAGCGACTCCTTAGATTCTGCAGTGAGCAGAATCTGATCATTACAAACACAAAGTTCCCCCATAAGCGCATACATGCATACACTAGATGTGAACCAACAAAGAATGAGAAGTCAGTGATCGACTATGCCATTGTTAGGAGGAGCTCATTCAAATATGTCCGGGATGCTATGACGAAAGCCATAAAGCATGGCAACGAACCTGATGACTTGAAACCCTCTGCTTAAACTGATCTCGTTTAGTAAATACTCTGGTGAATTTCCCCGATTCAAAAAGAAGGTGGATTACAATGGAAATCAAGTCAAACTTACGCGTGTAAAAAATTGGACAAAATAATTTTGAATTTTCCCACTATTACAGTTAACTTGTTTGCGTTTGAAAAAAAACTGAAATAGATAATTTATTTACTTTATAAATTTATAACAGGGATTTCTTGAAGAGGAAGGTGGCTATGGAAATATTGGTTAATATATATCATAAAATTTTCCCTTATAATAAATTATCTGGCCTTAGAAAATTATTTTATTAATATTTTAGTTCAGTGAACAGAGCAATATAAATTAGAAAAAAATTACCAAGATGAAAACGGGGATAAATGGGTAAAGGAAACCTATATAGGAAGATAGAGGACAGTTGTCCTTTTAATAATCACTTTTAATATTAAAAATTGACCCATTAATAACAAAGATAGTGTATACCGGTAAATAAAAATTGAGACAGACGAACAAACACACTTATCAACTGCTCAATTTGGTTGCGTGAGAAAAGTTAGAAATTTCTTGAAACGCGTTCTGATTGGTTAAGGCGTAGGGTAGCTTGGGACAATAAAATTAACATTTTGCTGGCAACAACCGCCATTTGAAATTAAAACTATCTAAAGCTGACATCAGCGGGAGAGCCTGTGTGACCAAAGCTTTCACCGTCTGGACACTTAAAGCAGTGATAGAACTCATTAACTGCCAAAGTCAAGCTTATGATATGTGATATTCTTGTTTGAGGGTAAGGCACAATAAGTATTTGTATTGATTTAATTAACATGCAGGCCACAATTTGTGTTACGATAGCCAAAATAGGAATGCAGTCTTTCGGAGTGAAAGAAAGGCATAAAATATTTGCTAGTGGCTTACAAATTTTGCGCATGCCAATGCAGTAACCCAGAAGGGATATTGGCTTTTGCAGTGCCATAAATGTTTAAATATTATGTAAAATCCTGTAGAGAATGTTAGAAAGAATTTATCCACAGGTTTCAGTGCTAGAGTAAGCACACCCTAGTTATTGTATGAATGAAAAACCCTGTATAGGATGTTGTAAAGAGATATTAAGGGATCACAAGCTATGTATTGTACACCCCTATCTATTGTATGGAAGAGACTTCTTGGAGGAGGGATCAGGGCTTTGTACTATCACTGAAGAATAATGTTTACACAGCAGTGATGTTAAACAATGAAAAATAAAGACTGGTGTAATGATCAGCACACATAGCTGATCAAGGTGAGTTGTTACAGTGGTTATGTGTGGAAGTATTATAGATGAGAGTTATATGGGAGGGAATGTTCCTCTCATTTCAGGTTATATGTCAGAATACTTATTGGTGGCAGGAAACCTGGTGAGGGACGAAAATCTTGAGTGTGATCGCTCAGCATTCAAGTTGTAGCTAGCCCCACACCTTCGACCAGGAGCACCAATTTGTTGATTCTGAGGACCTATGGGCCAACTGTTTTCTTCAATCCATGCCAGTTAAGTCCTTTAGAAAAGGCACTGACAAATTATTGATATCATAAAGTTCCACCATAATAACCATAACCATAATAATAATATAATCACCTTGAAGTGATGAACCCAACAGTCTTTCCAACATATTAACAGTGATCAGTACAAGCAGGTAAACAGAACAGTGGGTGGATTTCTTCAGTGATTTTCTTTTGTATAAACAAGAGACATGGACAGAGTTCCAATTTATTTATTTTAAATAGTGAACATAAAAATTCGATTGAATTTGACAATCCCTGTCCCAGAAAATTGAGGTACAGGGAAATTAAATTGTAATATAATTACCTAAACTTTAACAAAAGTCTTACTCACTTTAATATTATTGAGTTACAGTTCTGTTTACATTTTATTTCGTCCTTATATTAAATACATTACCCTAGACACACTCAGCCACACAACATCACAGAGCCTATTTTACACAGAGTGAGATCTGAGAGGTGGCGGATAGGGACTCTGAGAATCATCATCAACAATTAGACTCAGGGAACTTACACAGCTTGACCTCACTCTGTTTACCCTTAATTAATAACACCAGTAACCTCATTTACCACACTGCTGCCTCATTTACCTTAGGAAACTGACACCTTGGTGGCAGAAGCAAAAAGAAAATAAGAGAGTGTGAAGTCCGACTTAGGAACAAGAGAAAGAGCAAAGACACCTGGAAAGGTGGACAGAGAACCAGAAATTGTTCTATAAAAGAAAATAAGAGAGAAATTTAAATGGCAACGGCAAAACTGCCCCGAAGGAACTTAGGAGCTGGGAAAAACACAACATGGTGACAAATGGGAAGAAATATAGAAATATGTGATGACATAAAGATTCAGCAACAGAAAAGCAAAGAACAATGGTGTATAAGCAGCAGAAATCAGTTTAAGTCCTGGAAAGGCGAATTTGGAGAAAAGCTAGAAGCGTGGCGCAACAAGACCAGCGCAAACTTTGGGGACATAACACCAATTTTCGAAAAGGAAGACAACATTCCATGTGGAAACCTAGAGGATTCATGCCATACTATTCTAGCTTCTACAAGTCTTGCAGAACTCAGACAGCTGATGTGAGGACAGCAAACTATAAGTCAGAAGAGTTCAGAACCACCACTGGTGTAAGACAAGGTGATATCCTGTCACCTTATCTTTTCATACTCCTCATGGACGATGTCATCAAGGCATGTAAGGAGAGAACAAGAAAGTATTCAGTGGGGTACTGGAAGATGAGACAGGTCTATATTTCAGAGTTGGCATTTGCTGATGATGTTGCCCTGATTGCTAAATCAGAGGCACATCTCCAATCCAACCTGCAAGTCTGGAAGGAAGAGCTGGAGAAGAGAGGGATGGTCATAAGCAGCAATAAAACAAAATCCATGGTGATATCACGAGAAGAAAGAAGACATCAGATTAAGCTGGGAGAACAGGTCATGGAGCAGGTCGACCACTTTAAATACCTTGGAGCTATTATAGACCGAAAGGGAGGCATCAAAGAAGAGTTGGCCACTCGAAAAGCAGCAGCTGGGAGACTTTTTCAGGCCATAAATCGAGGATTCCTAAGCAAGAGAGAGGTTGGTAAGAAAACGAAGATGGCTTTATACCGCTCCACCTATGTCCCAGTCTTGACATATGTCAACTCACAAAAGCCAGATCCAAACCTCAGAAATGAGGTATCTGAGGAAGGTGGTTGAAGTAACAAGAAGAGACATGGTCCGCAACCAGACGATACGTCAAGGCCTAAAATCCCACCCCCTGCAGACCCAAGTAGAACAGTCCCAACTAAGATGGTTTGGCCATGTCTGCAGAATGGGAGAAGATCGGCTACCACGACAAGCATGGGAAACAAAGAGTCAGGGATCCAGACCCCCAGGACGACCCAGAGTCCGCTGGGAGGACAACATTAGACAATCTTTGAAGGACCGAGGACTAGAATGGAACCAGGCCAGGAGGAAGACAGCCGATAGGATAGTCTGGCGCTCTCTCTCCCAAACCTCTACATCTCACGGTAGAAGGGGAACGACTAAGTAAGTAAGATAATTTTTTTGTGTTCATCATACCAAATCCTCGATATTATCATTTAACCATTCTCAAAGAAATAACAATCAGTTCAACTATTAAGCAGAACACAAAGTCTTTTATATCTGGACATAAGCCCTAATATAACCGATGGCCCGTGCCCTTAGGTTGAACGGTACCCGCATCGCCAAAATTTTATTTAAAAATACAAATTATCAATGAAATGTTTACTTTAAGAATAATTAACGTAATTAATATAGGCAGAAGAGATATGTTTAACATGAATGTAGTGTTTTACTGTTTAAAACTGCATTTTTAAAAATACATAATATACATACATAGGATATGTTGTAGGCTCTCATAAGATACAGAGAAGTAGAAAACTAGACAACATAAAAAACAACAGAAGTGATAGGCTTACCGAGGACACGAACCCAGGATCATTCGAACGGGACCTCCGCCTCGCTACGGGAGTGAATCGTAACTAATCACACAGCCAACTAGGCACCATAAAAAAAAGTGGCCCGTGGACAGTGGCCATTAGAACGGCCTCTCCACGTAATTACGGAATTTTGGACTGAACAATGACGCAGACTAATAATATTTATAATTATAATTATTTTTTTATAACGGGGTAGAGAGAGAGAGAGAGAGAGAGATAGAGAGAGAGAGAGAGAGAGAGAGAGAGAGAGAGAGAGAGAGAGAGAGAGAGAGAGAGAGAGAGAGAGAGAGAGAGAGAGAGAGAGAGATTAGGAATAGGAAGAGAAAACTCTAAGATTCTTCATTCTTATGATTAATTCTACGTTCGAAGAAAAACTCGCAGACCATTTTCTGTTTGCACTCTGATGGTTTGTTCTTACTGACGTCTGCTAATGCAGAAGTATTTCTCAACACAAAGTACTCTCACAAATCTGTACTCACGTCCGTTAACATCGGGCCAACTTATGTACGCCGCTATGGTGAAGTAAACCCTTTACCTATTATAAATGGCATGGTAAAACGAGACTAGGAAACAAAGGAAAATCGATGATCATTCAAAAGATTAAAACTAACTGTGGCTTGAAAGAAATATGGTGCGTTCCTGAAGTACATCTAGATAAGATGAAAGGACAGCATCAAACAGATAACTCTAGAATAGGGGCGCTGTGCCGGGGCGAAGGTTCTAACCGAGGACAGAAACAATTACAGCGGCGTTGACAGAGACTTCTGGGAGTTTATAATTGACGCTTAAGAAGATTTTACACCCCCCGACACCCATTCCTGGAGATCATATCAGCGTGAGGCGGCTAACTACTGTTTGGCGGCGGGGAGAGGGCAATAGATTTCAAATATAATGTTCTTTGACGATATTCATCACTAGGTTTATTCAAAGATTTATACTCTCTAACGATGTTACTAAACTGCTGTCTGTGATGATGTTACCATGGTTTATCACACGGGTTCTCAACCCGGGTACGCGTAACCTCAAGGGGTACGAGAAGATTCTCTACGGGAAATATTTGTAAATAAACTATAATATCCCACTGAAATATTCACAAAAGTAGTATTTTTAGTTTTAAAAAAAGTTCCAGGCTGGAGAAAGAACAACGAGCCGTTCTGAAACATTTTGTAAAAAAGCACTAAACAAAATGGAGGCTGAACATGATATGCGGGCATTTCTTTCAATCAGTGTACCAAGAATAAAACTTGTTGGTTGACAGGAAAATACGAATTAACGGTCTCACTTACATATACACCATCCGACTGTGTTCGGATAAACATTTAAGAACTCATGATACTCAAAAATGTTATGTACCGACTAAAGTTTTCTGTATGAAAATTAATTAATCTGCTTATTTATTTTCGTATATGCATATGCACGGTAATCTTTTTTTTTTTAAATTAATCTCATGCTGAATAGATGGTACTGAAAGGTTTACTATACACCAAGGGCGTACCGGAATTTAAAAAATTCTGGTAACCCCTGGTTTATCACGACGCCAGAAGAGACCAGTTTCACACCATTTCCGTGTTGTACTTTTCACTATTTCTATTTGTTTCGTAATTAAACGTAACAACTCATACTGTTTAGACAAGTACGGCGACAGCTAATTTTAGCGCTGACAGGCGATATCTACGCGCCATCCTATCTAAAGTCACTCTCAAATTAAAATTACTGTCTGCAGGATATATACCTTGTAGACGTTTTGGCAGGACAAAGAATTAAAGAAATGTTTGAGTAGATACTCTATTTCAGTGTAAACAGTAAAATCATCAAGGAAACAATTATTAAATGTTCTCAGTAAACATACATCTTGTGTATATCCTCATAACTAGGAGCTGTAAAAGGTGAGAGAGAGAGAGAGAGAGAGAGAGAGAGAGAGAGAGAGAGAGAGAGAGAGAGAGAGAGAGAACTATTATTATTCTAAGCCTCTCACACTATCTTTACAATTTCAGCAATAAAAATGTAAAATAAGACACCAGGAATGAAAAGAGAATTAATGAAGATCAAAATTCGACAGCTAAAATAGTTTTACCAAATAACAAGACATAACACTTTGATAAAGACCATAATAGAAGGCAGAGCTGAAGCAAACGTGCAAGAGGAAGACGGCGCTATAAGTGGGAAGATAACATCAAGAGTTGGACAGGAAAGAATATATCAGAGTGCACCATCAAGACAAGAGACAGAAGACGTTGGAGGATCTATTACATCCGACCTTCGTTGTGGAAACGGCAGATGATGATGAAATGTATAGTGAGTTTACGAAAGAAAACTTGGAAATTGACAAGTTATTCGTGATGGAGCAATCGATAATGCGAAAGATGATGGAAGTCAGTGTATATGGGAAAAAAAGTGAGGTGTTGGGGCCGCAACAAAGACAGCATAAAAATGTAATAAGGCAATCTGTGAAACTGAGGGCAGCTCAAAGACCAAAGAATGTAAAGACAGACAGAGATCAGATAGACACAGTGGCAGACAGAAGACAGAAAGACAAATAAACGAGCAGATAAACTGACATAATATGAATTGACAACAATGCTGTAACAGTTCTGTTGACTCATCACTACTGTGAACACGGAGAACAACAATATGACAACCAGTAAGTTAAAGGTTTTCACAAATGGGTACTCGCACATAAATAATATTACAAGATTACCAATTATGACATTATTTTTTTTAACGCAACTCTCGTATATGTTTAATTGACTGTTTGTGCTGTAATGGGTTTGCGCGCCATCTTTAGAAGAGACCCTGATACCAACACCAGAACTGGCACTATATGGACGCCAGAAAGAAAGCAAAAGAGAAGCCGGGAAAAAAAACGATCTGGAGAAGAACTGTGGAGGCAGAGATGCAAAACATGAACCAAAGATGAGGCATCACACGAAGGATGGTTGCCGACCGAGCAAAGTGGAGACAGTTTGTTGCTGCCTTACAAGACGCCACCAGGCGTGATGGTCACTGATTGCTTTGTCAGTCAGCGGTCATGGACCAAAGAAGAAACCAACTCGGAGCTGATGGGAAGAACCAGGAAAATACAAGTGGTACAAAAGGTGAAGAAAAAATATCGCACTGGACATAACACACACTGAGTGGATCAGCTGATAGCGTCACAAAACAATCCTTGATCTGGAAAGGAACAGGAGATAGACATGAAACTGATAAAGAGGACATGGAAAAGCCTTGAACAGATGGCACAAGACATGAAGGCTAATTAGCTTAAGACAAATTCTCCACAGGGAGCTGAAGAGTAATGTTGACGACAATGATGATGATTAGTCTGACCTTTGGCCTGCATAAGAGACCAGCATTTGAGTGATATGCTGCTGTTTAAACATAAGTTCGCCATCAGCAACAGTTTGTCATCAGCTAAACGATTTTTTTGTTCGGAAACGAGAGTAATCCCATTTGCAAAATGACCTGCACCTCGAGGTCAAGACAATGGCTTACACAAATGACACAGGTGAAGATGTCCATCTTTCATGTTCAGAAATATTCCACTTTCATTTTCAAAGATACATGACCGACGTGAAGTTAAGCATATTCAAGCAGACAGGACAATATATCTCCACCTACTTCCTATACACGGCAATTTCTCCAATTTTGGCGTCACAGGTCATGTTTCTACTGATCTGTTTGTTATTTGAGCGCTGTTAATATATCTAACCTGCTTGAGTTTCTTTTTCCACTCTTAACTGACACATGTAGGAGGAAGAGATATATTTGCCTGTTTGCTGAGCTGTGATTTTCACTACATTCTGCCGTCATAATTTTCATTAGCTGACCTAACGGAGCACGGACTCCACCATCAGCTGTTCCCCGTGTAAGAAGCCTGCACCAAACAGTCACCTGCTCTTACAGCTGTGGTTTCTGTGGCAATTTTTTTACATGATGAGGTTGCCATCCCCATGCACAACCTATTAGTCGCCTTGTACGACATGCTTGGTGGTGCAGTAGTCCTAATCTCGCTTTGTCTGGCCAGATAACCCCCCCCCCCCCCCCCCCCCCCCACCCACCCCCCGGGAACAACACGGAGCTGCATTGTGCCGTGCCTCACTAACAGTGCCTGAGTTGTCTTTTCTGTCTTATCATGTGTCTAGAATTTTCTGTCTTTGTTAAAGAGCTACCTTCTTAGTGCATGATTTATTGTATTCTTTTCTTCCAGGTGCCGTGCCGTAGGCGATCATTTCTATTCTCTTCCCCCCCCCCCCCCCCCCCCGCCCCCCAACACACACACAACAACAACTTTCGGTCTACCAATGCTGTTTTTGTCAATTATGATTTTTTTTTTTCTTTGCTACGTCGTTAAACGGTCAAGTGTCTGTTCTCGTTGTAGTCTTATCTTCTTGTCTGTGAATATTACCTGCAGTTACAATGTGTTATATATAACATTCCTCTTCTTTTCTCATAGCCTGCACAATGACCTAAAGAGGGTGGCGCAGAAGATTCTGCCGTAAGGGAGTAAAGTATTCGAGATTTCACTATCCTAGGTCTCAACTTGATCAGGCGGTGTGACTGGTTCCCCTCCTCGCTGTCTTTGCCTTACCTGAATAAACAGCAGAGACAGGTACTCCTATACAGCTGGGTAGACTGGAACGTAAGGCTACAAGGTTTAGATCCCCATAATTGTCGCCTCAACAAGCTAGCTCTCTAACCACACTGCCATTCGGTACTCACAATGACTCTAAGCTGCCTATTCCATATGTATTAGACAAACATGACGGTATGTTTTCAGGCACTCGTAAGAAATAAAGAAGTAGAAAACTAGACAACAGAAAAACAACAGATGTGAGTGGCTTACCCAGGACCTTCCGTGCGACAACCCCGCCTAGCTTGCAAGCGAATCACACTATCCTCCCTGCCATCTAGGCATCACCAAAAATGATGCTTCGATGACGGGTCATTTGTGCGACCCGCAACACATAACACCGGAAGTTTACAATGGGCAGTTCAGCCTATTAATGACGCAATCACTTCTGTTGTTCCCCTATAATACAGTATAGGTCAGTCCACACAAGACAAAGACCTTAATAGTATCATCATCATCTCAGCCCGTAACCCGTCATGGGTCGTAGGGGTGCCATGGTGGAAGCATCAGCAGACAGGGTCCTCCACTGCTCTCTATCCTCAGCAATGCGTACAAGTGTGGAAAAACCGTGTCCTGCCCATTCTTTGATGTTATCAGCCCAGGATTTTCTCTGCCTTCCTCTTCTCCGTTTACCTTCGACTGTTCCCTGAAGGATCGTTTTCGAAAGAGAGTCATGACGAGTTACATGCCCAAACCAGGCAAGCTTTCGACGTTTCACTATTGACAAAAGTGGTTCTTGGTGGCCTGCATAGGTGTTTATCTTCTCTCTAACATAGACATTTGTTTTGTGCTCTTTATAGCAAATGCGCAGAATTCTTCTATAACATTTATGCTCGAAAGCCTGAATCCTTCGCTCCGTATCTGCAGTGAGTGTCCAGCCCTCACACCCATATAAGAGAATAGATAATACAAGTGATTTGTATAATTTGATCTTCACAGGAAAACTGATGTTACTTTTCCAGATCACATTCAACCATGTTAATAGTATACTGTGTCTATTAAATGATAGAAGACTAAGAACAGTAAGTAAGGACAGAGTGGATAAAAAGATTTGGCATGAGCTTCTTGAAGACTTGGGATGAACTTGTTGAAGACTATCATAAGCTTGTTGAAGACTTGGAATAAGCTTGTTGAAGACTTGGGATGAACTTGTTGAAGACTTGGCATGAGCTTGTTGAAGACTTGGTAAGAACATGTTGAAGACTTGGGATGAACTTGTTGAAGACTTGGCAAGAACTTGTTGAAGACTTGGCATGAATTTGTTGAAAGATCCTGCTCCAGACGGAGTTATAGGGTAATGAATGAAATAATGAATTTCTAAAAAATAATATACAGTCCTGATTAAGACATAATTTCTACATAGTACTCACTTGTCCAAGGAGGCCGATAAGAAGCGCTGATAGTTGCTGCAGAAACAAAGCGAAGTAACTGTCTTGTGGTGATTACTTAAGGTTGCCAGCAGCTTTCCACCCGCCAGAGCATCCCACACCTTGACCACGTTACCACCTGTGGTAAGAAAGAAAAAGAAAAGAAAGTTATGTTGTCTACAAGACCAGTGCCGTTTTTCCTCCTCTTTTCACTTCACAGCCATTCTCTAATTTTCCGTTCTTCAGGCAGAATGACAACAGTGCAAACCAGATGAGTTTCATTTCCGTCTCCACACTGAACACTGGCTGTAATGAATCTCCAGCATTGTCTCATCTCTTGCCTTGGTGGCACACTCTGAAACACTATTTTCTGTCTCTTGTCTTGATGGTACACTCACTAGCTATTTCATGTCTCTTGTCTTGATGGTACCACTCATTGGCTATTTCATGTCTTGGTGGTATGCTCTTATAGGCTATTTCTTGTTATTTGTCTCGAAGGTACACTCTGATATGCTATTAACTGTCTCTGGTCTTGACGGTACAAACTCATAGGTAATTTCCTGCCACTTGTCTAGAGGGTGTGCTCTCACAGGTTATTTCCTGTCTTGATGGTATGCTCTCACGGGCTATTTCCTTTCGCTTGTCTTGATGGCACACTCTGATATGCTATTGCCTGTCTCCGGTCTTAATGGTACACCCTTGATGGTGCGCCCCCACAGGTTATTTCCTGTATCTTGTCTTGATGGTACAGTCGTGGGCTATTTCCTATCTCATGTCTTGATGGGTTTAAAAAAAAAACAAATCTAGATGTTAATAGCTCTCTCACGCTGTTGAATGTAGCTTTGACCATTTCTATTCTCCTTTTAACTGTTTTTCACACTTGCATTCTGTATTAGTAAGTGTTCATAATACTTTCAAACAAGTTTTTCAAAAAAACTGTCATGTGTTCGACTATTTTGTTTCCATTATTGACATAATTAATGTTGGCTGTTCATCTTTCTTTGTTTTCTCACTGCATGTGCCCTATCAATATTCGCGGATTTTGTTTATTTAATTCACTGGTTCCTGCGGTTCTTGTTCTATTGTTATATATTTGTTTAGTAATTTATGAGTTTTGCCGCGTTTTTTTTTTTTTTGGCGAAAAACATCTTGTTCAACCTACACATGTTGTCAGTTATAGTTGGGCGTATGTCTATGTATAAAAGATGTGGTGTCTTAAGTTATTTATTTTTCTGTGTAGATGTGTTAAATCGGCTAGGGGACAATATACATCCTCGTGCCAGTCCTCCGTTTATATTAATATATGGTAAATGTTGCGTGACCTTACTGTCGCAGTTTGTTCCCAGAATAGATTACTAATTAGTCTGACGCCTTTCTCAGCCATACATTTCTTCAAGGCATTCATTTAGCTTATTGTGATGGGCTCTGACAACATAGGTTGAGAATAACATCTTTCAGGTCGACTTGACCGGAATATTAATACTTGTAACGAAACAATAATACAACAATTTTCTCCACAACGACCGCTACATCTTACTGCATATGGGAACAGTCTCAAAGTTCCTATTTATCAGTCTGAAACATGCCAGCAATGCTGGTGCACGGAGGAAAATAAAATTAACTGCTTTTCCTTCAAGTCGCCACGACCTCGTAACAGTTATTTCTATGGGAGGAAAACAGGTCACCCATCTCTTGCTGTAAATCACAGCCGGTCTGGAAATTCATCTCGTATGATCTTCATCGTCGTTCGCAAATATTTGACCACATCTATCTTTCTTAAATAGCTGGAAGTCCGTCTTAGGCCATTTCTCGTCACCATACGCTTCGTCCCTCAACTGGTATGATCTGAATGGACAACAAAGCTAATGCGTTTTGTAAAATAATCTCTGTGCATTCTAAGTCGTCTTGGCCTATGTACAGGATGATTGAACAAGGTTACTCTCTGTCGTTTAAACTCTTATTTTCTCACCCCTATCCAACTAATTTATATAAAACAAACGTAAAAATAAGACACGTAACTGAAGCTTTGTTCTTCTTGTTTGATCCTTAGCCGCCAACTGTCAAAGCAGTCAGCGGCCATCACGCCTGGTGGCGTCTTGTAGCAAACTGCTTCCAATTTGTTCGGTCGGCGGCCATCCTACGTACAGTGCCCCAACTCTGGTTCATTCTTTGCATCTCAGCCTCCACAGTTCTCGGCCAGGTTGTTTTTGGTGGGCCTCTCTTTCGTTTTCCTTCGGGGGTCCATAGCATAGCTGGTCTTGTAATGGAATCAGGGTCCCTTCTGAGGACGTGGCCAACCCAACTCCAGCGTCTGTCAGCTTTGATGGTGTGCATGTCCTCTTGGTTACTCCGAATACGTCGTTCTTGGTTGGTGATGGTATTTGGCCAAAGGATTCGGTGAATTTTCCTTAGGCACATTGTGTGGAAAGAGGACAGTTTCGACATTTCCTTCTCTGTTACTCTCCAGCATTCTGCACCATAGAGAAGCACAGAAAGTACACAGCTCTCATATAATCTTAATTTGGTGTTTGTGCTGTACTGGGAAGACTTCCAGATGTTGTTGAGAACAGCAAAGGCTGTTCTCGCTTTATTCATTCTGTTGTTGATGTCCTTGCTTGTTCCGCCCTCTGGTGTTACTGTCGTGAAATATTCTAATCCACATATATAAATTATCAGGTAAATATAAAGCCTAACAAATAAATTCTAATAAAGAAAAGAGCAATGGTAAAATAACAGTGCTGTCACAAAGAATGTACTCGAAATCCCCATTTGTTTTATGCTTCGTCTGCAAATTGTAACGTTTCCACGTTAAATATAAGCCACTGCATAAATACAAGCGTTTCCACAACACATTAAAACGGGTATTGCATTTCTAAGAAAAACATTGAGAGGCACACTGCGTAATGACCTAAATTAATCCTAACATTAATTATACTACGTTACCAAAACGAACGAACAGATGGACTCAAATAGAAAGAAGGGATGGCTGAAAATCAGGAACGCATGCAACACTAAACACGTGTCTCGCTATTAATGCCACCCCCAACACGCGTCGCGCGATACACAATTACTACTATCACGCGTGTAAGGTCACATGCACTAACTTTTTTTCAGACGGACAGTGATAAAAACACTAACCTTCCCAGAGTTAGGTTTTAAAATCCTGAAAAACGCTTATTAGAAAAGATAACATTAGATGGGTTTACGTTTGAAAACATTACAGTACCCAGACAGCACATCTTCGAAACAGGAGGTAGAAGAAATTGCATATTTTGAACGCAGCCACTTAGCTCTTTTAAATTTGTATATTTGGGTTCCTTAGGGCTTGCTGACAAAGAATATGTAAAACGTTACGCAAATAGTCTAGGAATTAATAAATTATAACCAAAATAAAATAGTGGGGATGCCTGACAGCATGAAATCTTTTCTGCTCATAAAATTTTTTATAACGTGTTTGAAAAAACCTTACGTTACGGAAATAGCCTACCATGTTAACTCCAAATTGATTGGAGCGCAACAAATATAAGACTAAACACGATTGGTCGGGCTATAAATACTATCTTGTGTTGTTATGGGAAACGAATAGAAGGGGTATTTTTTTGAAAAGATGGTTAGACGTGGTTTCATTGGGTAGAGCTGCGAATATACCTGATTCAGAGCGTCTGTTCATTGCCACATCTTGTAATAAACCTACTAAGAAGCAGTACGTTGAGCACCAGTGTATATTTTATATAAAATAAAGCCTGGAACATCGGCAGATCGGAGTTGTGCTATATCCATTGCCAGTCAACGAAACTGTTTATTATTCTATGAATTGTGGGACTGTGGTCTTAACGTTATTGAGCAGCACCTGGTCAGAGCTTTGCTGAATCCAGAGTCGGACAGCATACTCCTTGGTCCATTTAGCTATCAGTGAGGTGTCTCCAGAGCCCAGGGGAGAAATCGAGCAGAGGAGTCTTTTCCTGCCGCCATCACGCAAGATAAGCTGATGTGGCCAGCTGAGCTCAACATTATGTACCCCCATCTTAAAATGACAGTGTAAAATACAATTAAGAGGGGAATTTAATTGTTTTTAATATCAGGAACTGAGAACATCTCCAATACTAGTTCCAATAAAGACAAACTATTGAAGTCATGATGACAAATACCAACAGAGCTTGAACAAAACAAAACCAGTATTACCTCATATTACTACTACACAACTAACACATATAGGATACTATTAAAAATAGATGTCACTACAAGATTCATATTAATAAATTCTGTACATATAACTTGTAATTAAAATTGATTGTGACTCCTGGTTCCTTTGTATTTGAATCAGGACACATATACATTCATGACAGCAATGAATACATATTGTTATTTGAAAAGTTATCAGTGACTCCTTTAAGATATCCTTGTAGAGTGTTTTATGTATGTGAGTGTCACAGTATTGTCAAGTGTAGTGGAATAAATTAAATTGTTTATCTGTCTGTTGTTGTTTTGACTTACACTTCATCATACACATACCCTAGACATATAACGTAGTCATCACACTATTCCAGAATAATTCTGACTGAGGTATACATATGTGGCAGCAAGTAAGGTTATATATAATACACTACTCTTATTAGATATATATATATATACCTTCACAGCTGATCTCAGTCAGTACACTAAGTCCCCTATAAATATTTATAACATCCCACTTTACCACAGTTACTATGCATCCTAAGTATGTAAATGTGCCTGTCTGTTCTAGCTTCTGGTTAGTTATTATTGGCTCAGGATTTCCCACATTGAGTGTCATGACCTCTGTCTTCTTCAGATTGATGTTCAGACCCACCTGCTGGCTATACTTATTCAGTCTATCGGTTTTTTCTTGGATGTGTTGATGTGAATGCGAGTGGTGCAATGTCATCTGCATATTCCAGGTATTCCAGTGTATAAAATGTTGTCCATCTAATTCCTCTTGGACTGCCCTCTGTTGTCTGCCGCACCACACAGTCTATGACTGTCAAAAATAAGGTTGTTGATAAGGGGCATCCCTGTCGTACTCCTGTCTTCACTTCGAAACTGTTCTTTCTGAATCCCGCTTGTTCTTTCCTCAATTTATGGTCTACTGCTTTTGAAATTCTCTGGATAATTATCCTGCCTAGTATTTTCCTGGGGACTGAGAGGAGAGTAATTCCTCTCCAGTTGTTGCAGTCTGCAAGGTCGCACTTTTTGGGCAATTTGACAATTATTCTTTTACTCCACTCCGTTGGTGTTGTCTCTGTTTTCCAGACTTGTGCAAATAGTGGTTCTAATAGTTCTGCTGCTAGTTCAGGGTCTGCCTTGAATAACTCAGCATTTAAATTGTCGTGACCAGGCGCTTTTCTTTTCTTTAACCCTTTGATAGCTGTGATGATTTCCTCTTGTCGTGGAACGTCTGTATTTACGTCTGTCACGTTCAGCCTCAGGAACATTCAGCTGCGTCTCTGGTGGTTCCTTATTCAGTGTTTCTCTGAAGTGCTCTGCCCATCTTGTTTCCTGCCCCTGTGCTGTGGCGATGAGATTTCCTTGCTTGTCTCTTACTAACTGTGACGTACGTCTAGTTTGACAAGTGAATTTTTCCTGATATGATGGATGATTTAAAGGGACCTTTAGCTTTTCATAACATTAGAACCCCTGAACATTTGTTGTAACTTTTCGTTTCGCCAGAGCGAACCGATTTCCACCGGGACTCATTTAGTATGCGGCACGAGATCAAAGAGACAGACTGAGGGATTTCAGGGGAGACTATCGGCGCTATCAAAGACAGTAGTGGTCCCTGAAACGATTTCGCATCTCGGTGTTAAGCACGGAACCGATCGCAGCCAGAGCGAACGGGGAAAGCTGACGCAAGCAGCGAACGAAGATACGAGGCCAGGGGCGGCTTCTCTCTTTGGATTTGGCGGTCAGATCCCCCAAAGTCATGAGATAAAAAAAAAAGCTGTCAAAGTTCTCATGTCCCACTCATCTTGCATTCCAGTTGTAGATATACAGATCACGTAGAAATACACTTCATCATTCGCTGGCCAGAACTTGATAGAAGCACTAGCGATATTTGAAATCTTGCTAGATTATCCCATGGATTTTATACATATTTGCAGTGAATTCTATTCTGTGCAAAGCGATTGATCACCTTTTGCAATCCCAGCAATAACGAAACCTTTCAGAGTTTCCATACTCGGTTCTTAAACTTCCAGACAGTTTGATGAGACAATTTTTAAAAAAGTAAATCTTGTGGTGGTCCGGTACGGCCTAGCTAACATAATTACATGAAAGAAAGCCTACCCAAGATCATTTGATTATTATCATCAAATTAAATCTGTAAGATAAACTGGAAGATGAACAGTGCCAGTAGCGATAGTTTATATACTGCTCTATTGTGAGAGATTACCGATTTACCTGACTGTGACCGAGCAGAGTTTTTCCTCACTGGATTAAAAAAACTTTCCCGGTCAGTGGCTATCATCACGCAGTGAAGGATTATACCATCACCTCATTTTTCACCCCTATGTTGAATTGTGTCAGTGCCATCCCATAGACTCGTTTCTTTATAATAAAACACAAGAACTCTTAGAACTTCAAGTCCGGCGATAAGCGGGAATATTTGCTCTCAGTGAATCCTCGCATTATCTGGGGCGGGACATAGAAGGACTAGACAGTTGTCATACGTAAAGAGTTAATTATTGTGTTTATCATTCTAAGGGATTGTCTGATGCTGCAACTCGGTAAGTGTGTGGTGTATATGAGTGTGGATCCTCACAGTGTGCATGAATGACAGGAGATTTAATTTTTTTGCAACAAACCATTTGTTAACTTGCCTACCGGGTAATACGTTTTCTGTATACCCGGCATTGTTCCTTTAGTGGGATAATTTGTAAACTCTGTTTCATCCCCCCCCCCCTTTTTTCTTTGCTTAGTAAAGGGAAGACACCATTGGGATAACAGTAAATTTTGTCTACCACCATAACTAATATTGTAACACCTCTTTCAGAGTAATTAAATTCACTGTTGGGTTACATTACCTATGTTCCTGATAACCATCTATCTTGAGACTGGGTTTATCTTTGTCTAATACAAGCGGAAAGGGCTTAGTCGATACCAATCTTCTTCACCCCCTCCCTACCTTGATATTTGCATTTTTTTCTGTACTTATGATAAATTTATGTAACACTTGATATTGTTTTTTGTGATTTGATCTTTACGGTAAATAAACATCATAAACTTAAAACGGACTGTGTTGGAATACCCAAAAGCCCAAACATTCCCTATTTGTTTAATATAGCTGTATCCACGTCGTCTGAGTGCTTGAAGCAACAAATCGGTGTGAGCGCAGACCTGTGTCTGGAAAACTGGCAAATAATTGTTTGACCAGGAGAGTGGAAGAGAAGATTGAGAGAAACGATTTGTCGTAAATACGTCTGTCTTTACTCTCCTCCAGCACGCTGTGGAGCATCATATTTAATCTATACATTTCTATCACTGAGTTTTCATCATCATTCTACACTCTAAACCGGACTACTATTTCTAGACTCTTTTCCTCTCAAAATAAATTTACGACACTAACGTTATATTGTTTGCACCTCGTTTTCCGCTGATAGTTTTAGTTATTTTATAAACTGTGCTTTGTTCATTTCTCAGTGCTGCCTCTTCTGCCTGCCTTGCAAGGCCATACAGAAATTTCCTTTTGTTGGCACGGGTTTGACTTTTTACTTGTTTGTCCAGCTGACTGTACTGTTCGCTATACATTTCCTTTAACCCCAGAGACTTTGTGCTTCTGCTTTCTTTCTTTTCATTTCTTTTCTCATCGCTATGGTGTTTAATGTTTCTGGTGTTATCCAGTCATGTCTTTTTCTTTCCTGGAATCCCAAGCATGATTCGCCGATTTCCTTGAATATTGTTGAAATGATGTTGAATTTCTGGTCAACATCATCAGTCGCTGTATTTTCCTGGCTTTTGGCAATTTGATATCGTCTCTTTATATCAACTACAAAAGCTTTCTGGTGAGGGGTCCTTGAGTTTAATGACGTTATATCTTTTCTGTTTGATTGCAATTGATCTAGCAGCTCTGAGTTTCACCTTCAGTGTTGCTACTACAAGGTGATGATCACTTCCCATATCTGCACATCTTCTTACTTTCATGTCTTGTAGTGCATGCTTCAACCTACCATTGATCATAATGTCGTCTATCTGGTTTCTGTCCCGTCCGTTTGGTGATTCCCACGTTAACTTGTGCACTTCTTTGTGTGGAAAAAGTGTTCCTCTAATGACCAGGTTGTTGATGCTGCAGAAACTTATTAGTTTGTACCCATTCTCGTTTACTGTTCCACTGACGCATGTCCCCATTACTCTTTCATTATAGGTATTGTGTGTACCAACTTTCGCATTGAGGTCTCCCATTACGATAATAATAACGTACCTAGGTGCAGTTTCGATTTCCTTTTGTAGCTGTTGATAGAAGTTGCCTTTGACTTCTTCATCGCTGTCATTTGTTGGCGCATAGCATTGTATTATTGTAGTGTTGGTGAATCTCCCTCTCAGTCTTGTTCTTATCAGTCTGTTGTTGATGGGTATTGTGATAAACGAGCGCCAAAGCCTTATCGCCCTATCTCTTCCTACATCTCTCTCATTTTATTTTTTCCCACCTTGTGCTCTTTCATTCCACGTTGGCTCTTTCATCGTTTTCTAGTAATCTGTTAATCACGACTGGACTTTAAACGGTAATCTTGAATCATCTGGTATCTAAAGAACCATATTTGTCCTTTCATCGGTGGTAAAGAAATTCTTTTGATTCAGTTTCCCAACCTTATTAAACAGACCTTGTTTCACAAAATCTTGTGACACCCCAGCTTGGACGTATGAAAACATTCTTTGATATCTAGTCCCTGTGTAACTAATTGTCACATATACCAGCTTGGGATACTATTGATTTGAGAGACGCCAGGTGGACATCTTTTCAATACGAGCCGTTGTTCAAACAAAACATGATCCCCGTCTCGCACAATACAATAGACACCGCAAACAATGAACTCCAGGAGTATGATATCAAAGGCCCTCGACGCGGAACAACAACCTTTGCTTCCAGCTGCAATACAATAAGCCCGGCACGATAAAGGGACTTGTTAGCCGGCATGCAAGAGACAATGAACAGCGAGTTTTGTGACAGTTAGCGGACAGGTGAGTTTGTCTAGCTGGCCAATCAGCAAAACACCGTGAAGTCTGACGAAGACTGATAGGCAACATAAACGAAAGTTGGTGGCGGATAGCCCAACCTACTTCAGCCCGTGACACGCGCTGACAGGGGAGCAACCAGATGGCCTCTTAGCTACTGAGGAGAGTCAGAGTTTCACGTCACAGGCAAGATTTGGGAACGTATGGGGGTGTTAGGAATATAACGTACGGCAGACTTCATTGTGGTGTCGAGAACATTCCTATCGCCTAGCCTAAATACTCGTGTTTATTCAGTGTGAATAAAATAATTCATATCTGTGGTGTATTGTGTTCTTAAAGGATTTTGCGAAGGGAAAAGAAGGTAAGTAGATCGTATACAGATTATTAATACTTTTTCTTATTCTTTAGTTAGTTATCTTAGTCGGCTAGCTAAATGTGCGAAAGCTAATTTTTCAATTAATTTTTATAGTACATGCCTAAATAAAATAAGAAGATTTTCCCCAAGATGATAGGCTGATAGGAAGTAATTAATAGTTCATACTCACCATTTTGGTAACACATATCTTATCATATCATTTCGCTTTACACAAGTTCATTCGTCTAATTAACTACAATACTAATATCTCATCTGTGTGTTTTGTGTGAATCGTCTTGTACCATTGTAGTGGTTTTTGATGGTATTGTATGGTTGTGATGTTACCTAGTGTAATGTATGAGGTCAGCTGTGAAGGCTCCTGAGATAAATGTTTATGGGAATTACAGAAGGCCCTTCTTACTACCACTTACGACCTCAAACATATCTCTTTTACTATTATGAATGTAGCTACGTTAAAAGTCTAGGGTACTGAAATGTAATGTGTTGTAGTAGAATATACAAACACACACAGATAATTAATAAGTCTAATAATATTAATAAAATTTATAACACACTGAACTAACTCAGACTGTTTTAGTTTCAATATTAAAATTTTTTCTAAATTTATTTGTTCTGAACCAATGTTTTATTTTGGTCAGAACATATGAAATGTTATGGAGTTATAAATGGAATGCATAAATATATGGCATAATAAAATGGAATGTGTGTACATAAGTAATTTATAAGACTTGGTTAATATTAATTATATTTTTAATGTCTCTGGGAAACTATTACTGGATGTGCTGTTGGGGTGGTGTCATCACACCCACTCTGTGACTAGAACAAGCTTTGTCCATTGACTTATAGACTAGTAAATGTTCTATTTCCCAAGAATTCAATATTTTTGTGATGGGGAAATATTTATAAATAGTTAAGAGTTCTGGTGAATCTTCAGCAGGCCACTAGTCACTCATCTTGTCTGTGAAGATCTGATGCTGGATTCCGGTGGCCCACTCCTCTCGGTATCTAGAATACAATGCTAGACTGCACCGACACAATGTTAGGCGGCACACACATCTGCTTGTGTAATCTTGATTGCTTATGTGGCACTACCCTAGTGCCACAACAGAAACTCACAATTCAGAATTGAGAACACAGTTAATTGCTAGCAAAACTCAGCTGAGCTGCTGGCTATATGATGGCGTCCCACTAAATGTATGTAATATCTTCTGGGAAAAACACCACAGGCAATAACCGACTGTGTCCCTGGACAGAATTGTATCAAATGGCAAAAATGCGCATCTCTGTCCCGCTAATATGATTACATTTGCCCAATCACAGACTTTCCCCCTAACTTTTTCAAATCTACAACCAAAAGTCAAATTTCAGTCAGATCTCAGTCAAGTATGTATTATTGTCTGTTGGTCCGTCTGTCTCTACTTGGTTTTTCACAAAAACACACTTGGTTCTACATGCAATACCCTACACAAATCTGCCTCCTAAGTTATTTTAGCCACAATTCTCCACCTTCCCCCTCTCTTTCATTACAGCTTGATTTTTGCATTTGCGTGTCTCAAGGACGAAAATTTGAAACTTTAGTGAACAGTACAGTCGCTAGTCTGATATGAACAATACAGTCTTTTGTCAATATCTTCCTTGTTATCTATTCGTCTGTATAATTTAAAGTATATTATTTCTCTGCTTAAGATGGGCTATCAAACTAGCTAGGTTTTATATTCATAACTCTATTATTAAGAAAAAAACATATTTTTTCTCAAGTTTATTTTTTTGAAATTTGTTCGAGAACCTTTTCTACGGCGTTTGCCGCTGAATTCAAATAAAACGACCAAGTATCGAAAAACGTCCAAGAAATGACTGTTTCGAATAAGAGCCAAGGTCCTTTTTGTCCATTTCCTTACATTGTGTCAACTAGGGACGTGAATTTTTTTTCTTTTACTACCAATTGCGTCTTTTTGCCGTTCTAGATTCAAACACGTGTTCAGTCATATTTTTCCTTTTTTATATCTCCGTTTCCCTCCCGTCTACAAAGGGTAAACCGTTTCGTCTGCACGTCTAACTAGTTAGTTTGAATGGCGGTAGGAAATGCGGGCATGGGCGAGCATGTCTCCTAGTATCTTACGCATTATTTGTATCCCTACATTTTATCTTTATATTTGGAGATATTTTAACGTTGTATCACGGTAAATTCATCACAACCATCATCACGTTCTAATCACTACTAACCCATTCTGTGTAGATATTTAATTAATAAACCCACTAATCGTTTGATCAGTATCTAGTTTGTTAATGTATCACTCGTGCTGTCGGTGTTAAATATTTACATATATGTAAATCTCTACACTCTGGTGAGGTTGGGGGCTTTTTCTGTTACGGGATCTAAGGGCAGAAGCTAAGGTCGTGGGGAAACAGAACTCTTTCCATAATCCACCAGAAAACACTGTCCAGTGAAAAGCATTCGCGTTATCTTCTTCTTGTCCTTATCTCGGATAGGTCTCTATCCTTTCTTAACGAGCCAATTTCTGGAGACCTTCTACCTAATCCCATAGGCTAATCCTGGCGAAAACTGCTGTCGTAGTTGCCCCAATACTAACCACACGACAGGTTTCTATTCCAGTAATTACCGTTCTATTCCTTTCTTCAGGATAATGGCTACGCCTTCATTGTGCTGACCATCATCTCTACAAGAGTAAAGTACCGTTTCCCCTGTAGCTGTTTTTATTCTCCCCGTCCCGGTCCATCTGCTCTCACTTATTCCCAGGATATGTAGTTCCTCATCTCTGCTGTTATCTGCCTCAGCTTTCCTGCCTCATTCATGGTTCTGACATGATTTCATACCGGACACCACTTTTTGCTATCTCTAATAACGTCAGTTTATTGACCATTTAAAATTTTATTTTATTGCATTCTGTTTTTGTGAATAAAGAATTAAACAAAATAAAACGTATCGGCCAAATGGCACTTATTACTTCTTGCCTTGATATGTCTTTTATGTATATCCAATTGATGCACGTGACGATATAAATATTTAACAAGAGAAAGCGACTTTTCAATCAAACAACTGAAGGAATTGCGAGATGGAACGACGTCAACTAGCTAATTGTAATTGGTCTTTCGTATACTGACAACCGACTGCTGTAAACAATAATAAATGAACAGTGCCCGTCCCGACATGCTATAAACGAGACGTCCCGACATAGTGAGATTTAAACATCTGTCTAGAAGACGCTGCAATAGTAGCTTCGCTGCTTGTTTCCATAAATCAGAAACTGATGGAGTGGTGAAGTATAAATATATAACAAACAGCGTCCCCATACGCTACCTGAAACCCCCCCCCCCCCCCCCCCCCCAAAAAAAAAAAAAATAAGACTAAACTCCCAGTTTCTTCCATGTGATGAATCGTGTAGCTCCGCTTGCATGTCAAACAGGAAAATGATACAGAATTTTGTGATAAATTTACAAAAGATTCGAGATAAGGCGACTGTACTGGAAGTAAGACGTGCTCAGGGATAAAATTAACAACGTGGCAACATATATGGAAAAAAGTAAACATCCTCATCATAGCTTCTTATTTCACGAAGATCCTCAGACAAACTTGTAAACATGTGTTCCACAAACAAGCAAATTAACTTGACAACCAGATGTTTGGTTACCATTTACTCAGCAGCTTCGTTTGGCAATCAGCAATGGCGAAAGCAATGGAAACAAACGACGCGTGGGTTGACGGAGGTAAGGGACCAACGAGATAGTGGCAAAGACACAAACATTCGTTAAAACCAAAAGCAACATAAGATCTTACCCTACATTTTGAATTCAAACATGAAAGAAATATACATATTTATTTGTTTGTTTTTGTAACGGGGACCCTGGGAGGTAAGCAAAGTTTTTAAAAAATATATAATTTACAGCTTGAAATCTCCTGAAGTCCTCTGGTGTAAACATAGCTTTCTTTTTTTCTCTACCCGCTCTGTTTTTAACGACCTCTCTTGAATTCTTTGGAGGTCTTCCTTAAACTGCACTCATCAAATGTCTTTGCCTTAGCTTATGTTCATCTGACTTCCTCCAGCCTAATTTCTCTGTTCCATTTCAGAAAGCTGATAATTGCCACGATATTATATTTATATATAATATAGTATATATATATATATATATATATATATATATATATATATATATATATATATATATATATATATATATATATATATATATATATATATATATATATATATATATATATATATATATACGTGACATTCTGGGCCATAATTTGTAGTCAATGAAGGACTACTGTAATGCAATCGTCAAAAAGGGATAAGATAAGAGCTACACTGGATGATAAGATTATGGATGTACTAAAAACTTGTGTCTGTTACGTCGTCATCTTTTTGTTTTAATCAAAGGAAATGAAACATGTAGAAGTTACATTAACCGTTATATCTACTCATATTTTTTATTTCTCTCAAACAGACAAACGTTCTTAAATTCTCTCAGTGGAAAGAGAAGAAGCATCAAAATACAACAAGGTGACAAGGTGTTTTATGCAAGCAATCAATTCATATGAATGCCAGAAATAAAGAAGTTCATGTGAGCAATGAATGCGTGTGCCTAAGCCAATTAATATGTATACGAGAAATTACACAGGGTATATGCCAGTAATGAATGAGTGTGCCAAAGAGATTCAGCGTGTTTAACGAAAAATGAAAGATTATATGCGCAAGAAATGAATGAGTGTGCCAAAAATGTATTAGTGAGTATACGAGGAATGAAAGAGGTTATATGCGAGCAATGAATGAGTGTGCCAAAATCAATTAGTCTGAATACGAGAAATGAAAGAGGCTATCTGCGAGTAATGAGCGACTGTGAAAACAAGCAATCAGTGTGTAGACGTGAAATGAATGAGGATATATGCGAGTAATGAATTAGTGTGCCAAAAGTTCATTGGTGGGAATATTGCAACAACAACAACAAAATGGTATATGCAGCAACGAACGAGCATGTATTCCTGCATGGAAAGAAGTGTGAAATGTGTACACAAAGGTAGCGCATGAATTTGATAATTATTTCTAGCTAGCGAAAATGTTATAATTAAACAAAAGTGCCGGGTTCGACTCACGGTATCGACACGCTCCAGTCTACCCAGCTGTAAATTGGTGCCTCATTTTGCTCTTGAGTTAGGGAAGGAAAAAGCAGCGCGGAAGGCAACTGGTCACCCCGCCTCTCGAAGCTGGACCTAGTATACTCTAATACTTCACTCCCATACAGCAGTATCTGATACGGACAATTAATTCACAAAACGGTGCATATCGCATTTAAATTATTTCCTGTAGTCTAGACTGGATTTCATGTGACTGCTATACAAGCGGCATTTGTAAACTACCTGACGGTAAGTGTGAATATCACCTGAGACGGGCAACTGTCGTTAGACACTTCCAAAACTCAGAAGCGTTCACGGTCATTTAGGAGCACTCGCTGAGCATGCACTGCAACACTACTATCAGCCATCACGTTAGAGGCAGCTGCATGATGTGACAAATGAAAGGAACTGTCGCTTACCGGTAAATCAAGAGTCTACAGATATCCACTCTGCTTCATTCCCCTTTCCCACACCCACACTCAATGAAGTATCCCCCTACGGTCTCTGACCCAACGACGGAAATATGTTTCCATGCCATCCGATCCTGGTTTTCAATAGTTATTAATACTCCGAAAGACGGGAGACATATAACAGGCGAAACAATTAGTACGGATGAGAAAATCAGACAAAAGCTTTTTGGCAGGCAGATTGTGTGTGAATAACTGGAAGTTAAAAACAAAAACAAAAAAGAAAGTTGACGTGGCCTCTTTAAACAAACAATCTGGATTACTCTGACAATCTGCCACAGAAACAATACGCTCCAGTGACCAAGATTTTCATTAGCTGACACGAGCTGGAAGGTACGCCACACTACCTTTCAATCATCCATTGTTAAACGCCGTTTACGCTTATATCCAGTTGGTAGAAGACATTAGGAAGGCATCGGACGGGATATGAGTATGAGGTGATAATATGTGGGAACAAGCTGCACGCTATTCATCATCGTCGTCTCCAAATAGCTGTCTGACTACCAAGAATGTCTAAGCCTTTTTCTACCATTTTCTTGACTGTTATAATTAAAAATGTGTAGACTTTACCATCATAGATACGCAGATTAGTATTGTTAGCTGAAAGTGAACAGGACTCACAAGAACTAGTGAAGCAAGTAAACAGCATAAGTCACGAATATGGATCGGACATTAACACTGAGAAAAAGAAAACTATGATAATTAGCAAAACACACGATAAGCCAGCATTAAAGATAAGCATAAAAGGGAAAAACCTGGAACAAGTCAAGAGTTTCTCATATCTTGGTCATATAATAACAGAAGATGGCAGATGTTAAACTGAAATCAAGACGAGAATAAAAATGGCCAAAGTTACATTCAACAACATGAGACAGATACTAACATCTAATCAACTAACTCACAAATTCAAACTGAGAATAAATCAAATGTTATATATATATATATATATATATATATATATATATATATATATATATATATATATATATATATATATATATATATATATATATATATATATATATATATATATATATATATATATATATATATATATATATATATATATACACACATATACATATATATCTCAATACCGCATGGTGTAGAAACTTGCACAATGAACAAGCAATTAGAAGAAAGAATTGAGGCCCTTGACATGTGGGTCTTTAGCAAAATGGGGCACGTCTCGTGGAAAGAGAAGAAAACAAATAAAGAGGTCCTAGAAAATTTAGGTATGAAAATTGATTTAATGAAGGAGATCAAAATTAGCTAAAATATTTTGGCCATGTAAAAAGACATAACACCTTACTGAATACCATAATGGAAGGCATAGTTGAAGGCAGACGTGCAAGAGGAAGACGGCGCTATATGCAGGAAGATAACAACAAGAGATGGACAGGACAGAATCTATCCGAGTTCACCATCAAGACAAGAGACAGAAAACGTTGGAGATCCATTGCAGCCAAACTTCGTTGCATAACGGCTTTGGTAGTATAGCATATAATGCCGTAGTAGTATAGCATATAATGCCGTGGTGGTATAGCATATAATGCCGTGGTAGTATAGCATATAATGCCGTGGTAGTATAGCATATAATGCCGTGGTAGTATAGCATATAATGCCGTGGTAATATAGCATATAATGCCGTGGTAGTATAGCATATAATGCCGAAGAGGAGTAAAGTTGAGTTCGATCTACTAGGTCTTAGCTTCATTGGGCGGTATGACCGGTTCCCTTCCTTGCTGCTTTTGCCTTCTAAAAAAAGAATCAAGTACCGATTTACCTCTGGGTTGACTGGAGCGTGAAGATACTTTGGTACGAACCTGGTAATTTTGTCTCGGGAAGGATGCGTTCTAACTAATCTGTCACTTGATGCTCAATAAAAGATCACTGCTTCATGCAGATCTAAACTTTTTTTTTTAGCAAACGACAACTGTAAATGCTCACTCAAGAATGTCGTATTTTTTCATTCCAGGTCTTGGTGCTTGTCAACGGCCCAGCTGAGTTCCGGCACGGATTGCTAGTAATTTATTTGCTTGGCAAATTCATCCAGATATAACCGAAGTGTTCCTGCCCATGGTGTAAACAGCGTGGCTCGCCACAAGAAGGCAAAAGCTTTAAGGAAAAAACAAAAAAACAACAACCTCAAACCATTATTCTGACAGGATATATAACTTCAAGCCAGTTGTCTCCCTGCCCCTTCCCCCATCTGCTGCTTCGACATACTTTAATAATTCACGGGAATGTGTAGAATCTTCACCTTATCTCATTTAATATCGGGTAACGCGGAGGAATTTCGCCAAGCATCCAAAACTTGACTGGCACAACAAATGCCTAACTGTTGACACAGGAGTACAAATACATTTTCAGCCGTTCTCGCACAGCGACCTTCTGTCACACGTTCATACTCAGCCACACTCATCCATCCATCAATTTATTCACATCAAAAACAGCATGTACTTCATCTTCCTCACTTAAATCATTTAACTGACGCTTCCACGGCTGTTCTTTTCACCACTCCCTCCATTAGATTTTTGTGCGTGTCGATTATCGTTCTCTACTTCTTTTCTTTCCTACAGCTGGTTTGATGCAAGTCTTTGTTTATGTTTGTTGTATGCCAATTGTGCGTGAATCTGGTCGCCACAACCGATCATAAGAGCCAGAACTCGAAGAAACAACGAAGACAGTGAGAGAGTTCGAAGAGTATGGGCAAATGCATTAGAAAGATAATGCCCAGGGTCTAAAATAATGTTGCACTACAAAGACTGATAAAATACTAGTTGATAATTCTTGCGGTATTTACATGAATTTGCTTAGAACATTTAATGTCGGGCTGTCTGTGGTATTGCCGGGCTGTTCTAGCTTTTTCAGATGTTTCGTCAAGCGATCTCTTCTTATGCTTGCTACACAAGGCTCGCGGACTGGTATTTCATTCTAGGCAGCAGGCTTCCCAATTCATGTTTGCAACTAAATAGGTGTTCTAGACCGGTTTATTTTAAACAATTTCATTTGTCGCGATGTTCTTGAATTTGCCATACTTGAATCGCTGACCTAATCTCACTGACATGCTGAAATTAAGACCCTAACTGACCACGGCTGGTCCAGGTTGCAGAAAGTTGACGTTAAGAATGTACGCCTACTCTTCGTTTGCTGTTGGTGGGATCAAGACACTCTGCTGTAAATGTACGTTGTAAAATTATTAAATAAACTCACCAATATCCTTATATGAAGTGGGCGGAGAAGTGAGGTAGCGGCTGATAAGTAATACTTTTCTCGTTTATCGTGAGTCACAGGTATGAATCTGATGCGCGCCACAGATTTCAATGTCGCACCGTTTCCGTTTTGCAGTGTCCAAGATGTTCCAGTTGCTTTAATTCATTCTCATTTTACGCTACGAAGAGGAACATGAAGATACCGATGCAGTTTTTTTTTCCTTCCTTTCCGGCATGTATGCACCAAAACACTTCATGTGCTACCGCACTGGTGGTTTTTGTAGCAATATTTTACATGACTGAGACTGACAGCCCCCTGTACACTCTCAAATTAGTCGCCTTTTACAAAATGCCTAAGGGAGCTATGATACCGTTCTTACTTAATCTCAAAGGCAAAAGTAGCGAGGAAGGGAACCGGCCATACCGCCCCATGAAGTTGAGACCTAGTAGATCGAACTCTGTAAAAGTTTACTCCCCTTCAGCATTATATGCTATACTACCACGGCATTATATGCTATACTACCACGGCATTATATGCTATACTACCACGGCATTATATGCTATACTACCACGGCATTATATGCTATACTACCACGGCATTATATGTTATACTACCACGGCATTATATGCTATACTACCAAAGCCGTTATGCATTTAAGGTAAAGTCTCATCATCATCAGCTGCCCTCTCTGCAGAGTAGGTTGGTTGCAATGGATCTCCAACGTTTTCTGTCTCTTGGCTTGATGGTGAACTCTGATAGATTCTGTCCTGTCCATCTCTTGTTGTTATCTTCCTGCATATAGCGCCGTCTTCCTCTTGCACGTCTGCCTTCACCTATGCCTTCCATTATGGTATTCAGTAAGGTGTTATGTCTTTTTATATGGCCAAAATATTTTAGCTGTCTAATTTTGATCTTCATTAAATCTCTTTTCATACCTAGATTTTCTAGGACCTCTTTATTTGTATTCTTCTCTTTTCACGAGACGTGCCCCATTCTTCTATATATCCACATGTCAAGGGCCTGAATTATTTCTTCTAATTGCTTGTTCACTGCGCATGTTTAGACGCCTAAAAGGAGCACAAGGTTTCGGCTGCTTTGGCCGACTTTTATCGTTGTTCTACTGGTTATGTAGACCTCCTCATTCTTGCCTTTCCCTGCCGGCTACAGTCAAAGTCATGCACAACTAAGTGGGTTGGTTGTTTCACGAGAATATACCCCATCCATCCCAGAATGACCTCCTAATTTCTCCCCTACCGGTTACAGTCAAAGTCACGCATAATTAAGTTGGTTGGTTGTTTCCTACAGCCGATAGGATAGTCTGGCGCTCTCTCTTCCAAACCTCTACACCTCACGGTAAGAAGGGGAACGACTAAGTAAGTAAGTAAGGTTGTTTCATGAGAATATGCCCTATATATCCCATAATGACATCCTCATTTCTCCCCTACCGGTTAGTCAAAGTCATGCACAATTAAGTTGGTTGGTTGTTTCACGAGAATATGCCCTATATATCCCGGCTTTCTGTTTAATATTCAGTCACATTAATTCTTGCCTGTTTTCCTTTTACACTTTTGGCTATTTACATCTGGGACACGTGACCAAAAAAAAAAAAAAAATCAATGTTCCTCAACTGTCGGAGAGCTGAAAATCATATCTCATTTATCACGGGAAACTACACCCTGATGTGACCAACTCAGAAAATGTTATTTGTCAAACGGATAAAGCCGTCTGCGTCTTTAGTTATCTGACTACAAATGTTTATACGGATTTTTTTCCGGCATGTTAATTACTATAGTTTCCTTTGTTTTGTTCATAACGACGACAATTGCGTTTACAAAATAAAATTAAAAAACGACATAACGGCGAAGTTGTAAAACAAAACATGTATAATTATGAATTAGAACTCATTGAAAAGAGCAGAACAATATTGTAATACACAGCTCGTGGAAAGACGGGAAAAACGAACAGATATAAAGCGGGAGTTAAAACTCTTAAGTAATTAACAAAACAATATACAGAAATACAGATTCATGTAAATAACTATCAACGGAATTAAGGCCTATACAAAGGAAAGGAAGGATATGACGAGGAAACACGAAATCGCAGAAGTTTAAAAAGAAGGAAAGAATAATTCATGTTAATTTTCGCCTTGTTACACGAATTCGGTCAACACTGCCTAGTTAAGGGAGAATACAAGCTGATAAATGTCTATGTTAGTACACATTCTCTATCAGTGTTTAAACTATGTCTGTGTTAATACAATCACTCATTATAATTCTCTATCAGTGTTTAAACGACTGCTAAAATGATTCAATAAAGTAGACAGCTTCTGTAAAATGCCAATACAAGACATCGAATTCCACAGCCCAGGCCAATAGTTAACATGAATGGGGGCAAAATATGGGCGGAGCTATCCAATGCAGCACTTGTAGATCGTGCAATGAATCGACTCTAACCCGCAGCCGGCGATCTGCGAAAGTTTAATCAGCGGCATCACGGTTAATGTATCTAGTTGCACCGATGAGAGCCATTTCTGAACGGCTAACAAGCCGAAAAGTTGTGGCTTACACAACTAGATGATTTGCCTTAGAAAAAAGTAAAACACCTCTCACATTTTGATATTAATTGTAGAAAGATATTCTAATTTTTCTTTAACAATATACATGTGTTATTAACCCGTTCTGTAGCTGTAAGAATTCTCGCGTCACAATCGCGAGGTGCGAACCCCCAGCTTCCCGCGTGAAAAACGAGCATGTTAAACACTTCACTACTGAGGAACAGTAAAGGTAGCGGTGCTAAGTGTTAGAAACTTCACTATTCTAGATCAAGATTTATGAGGTGGGGTGCCAGTTTCCATCCTCGCTGCTTGTACTTTCCCTAACTCAAGAGCAGAATTAGGTACCCATTTACAGCTGGGTAGACCGGAACGAGACGCTATCTGGTTTCAATCCCGAGCATCCAGTAACTTTTCCACGAAAGGCAACAGTTTTTACCGCTTAGCCAATTGGAACAGTATTAAAGCTAATTTCATTAGTGGTTTAGCACACTGTTTATTCATAACAACACAACAATGGACACAGTGCAGCCGTTACTACTTGTGCTAATGTCACTGCCTTGCAAAGTACGGCTAGCATACATAGCTGGTTTCACCATGTCATTCTTCTGATCATTTTCAGCTCGCGGTGGAACACATAGAACTTTTCTTGTCCAAACACTTTTATGTCCAGCGACATCAGTTTCCATTCATTCATTATCCTTCAGCTTCCTGTGGAGCACTGTGTCATGATATTATCGGCGAAATTCTCTGTTGATTACCACGTCCTCTTTTCTGTTGACGTTTACCTCCCTTCGTTTGTCGGGGAAACACGGGAACTACGGGAAACCCCGATGGATTTACTGCGATATTTCCTTATTTGGCCCATGTTCGCCTAATTCTAACACACATGTGTATATGAAATATCCCGGTGATGATGGCTTGGAATGGGATCATATTTTAAGAATATAAACTACAACCACCAATTCATCCACAAATTCACGTTGGAAATAACTCCATGGTTTTATGTTTAAGATATTGTATATTTTGCCGCAAAATTAGCACAAACAAGCGGAATCTCGGTAAAAATTGGGTTGACGGAAGAAATTGTATGCGCATGTCTTTGATACGCAGGGAAGTCGACTACATAAGACCGCTCAGATTTGAAATCAGTATATAATCAGCTGTCTTTTTTCTGCAAATTTTATCAAAAACCGTTCTCCATCTCCTCCAGCAGCCTTCACGGGAAGACAGCACTATACTAAAACGAGCGTCCTTTTCAGGGCGAACACAGCCATCGGAATTCACTAAAATGGGTCGCACCAAGCCACAAGCGAAAAAGATGAAAGTATATACAAGCCCTCAAACACTTGTCAGCAGCATCAAACAAGATGCCTGCAAAAAACAAACAGAGTCAACCAGAGAGCACGAATACTCCAACTACTAGCGTCGTGGTCAGTCCTTCTCAGAAGACGAACAACGCAGCCAGTGACACGAACGATGAGCAACCCAAAGCGTCGAACGCAGAGGACAACCAAGCTCCGAAACCAGACCTAGCAACATCACCGCTTAAACAAGGTGTCGAGGCGGTAGCTACATTGTGCAGTGACAAGGTAACATCTGCAAAAAACGGCCACAAAACAGAGGGTAACAATGCATTAAAACCCAACAAAATCAATCCACCGACAAAACGAGATGTCATTGTCGAGTCTACATCATACAGTGACCAGCCAACACCGGTGAAACTTGACCAGATGCAGACGAGCCAGAATGTGAATCAGTCCCGCAGACCGCACACTCAATCTGAGACAGAAGTTGGAACATGCCAACTTCGCAAGCAACAAAATGCCGTCTCTAACGTGGCACTACAGGAGATAATAATTAAGATCACTCAGATGTCTGGAGGTGAGGCCTCGCTCAGGGCCCTACCCGACGACAAAGTAATCACTATCCTAGAAGCAATAACTGGCAAGAGAGGCATCGCTAAGGTACGGAGGCACGAAAAGGGAGTTGTGCTTTCGCTCAACAGCACGGAAAAATCAACTGCACTGATGACAGAACTGGAGGCAGGACCGAAAGAATTCATGCTGCCTCACCAGATAAAAGTAGTGATGGAGATAAACAAGACTACAAAGAATTTTGTCGTAAGAGGGGTGGACACCAGATGGCCCGCAAGCGAGGTTCACAACAAACTTCAGACCGAAAACGCAGACATCAAATTCACTCAGGTCGAAAGGCTAAAAACATGGAACAACAAAGACACAAACATGATTGTGGTAACCGTCGAAGGGCCGACAAGACCTGAGAAACTGACGCTCGAAACTATTTCAAAAAAGACAGAGGCTTTTATCCCGCCGGTCATGCAGTGCTCTAACTGCCAACAGTTTTCGCACACAAAGAAAACGTGCAGGAGAGATGCAGTTTGCCGGTATTGTGCGGGTAGTCACCAATATGGCGACTGCCCCAGGGCAAAGGAGGACCGCAACTACAAAGAAACTAACGCAAACCGTACCTGTGCAAACTGCCACGGAAACCACGGGGCAAGGTACAGAGGATGCCCTGTGTTCCAGGAAACTAAGAGCATCTTGAAGGAGGCCGTGTCTAAAAACATACCCTTCAAAGAGGCCAAACACAGAGTGACTGCGGATGCTGCAGAAAAACAGCGCACGATTGACAGACGACAGCTACACAAGCTGACCGCTGAAATCAACGAAATGAAAAGGAAACTGCAGAACGAAAACAGAAGCAAGCAGGCTCCCGAAGACGACAAGGACAGAGGTGAAGACGTAATAGATATGCAGAGCGTCAGAGAAATGGTACAGAGCGCCCAGGCAATGCTACAGGAAACAAAATCCATCAAACACGAGATAGAAGTCGACATCGCCAAACTCACAAAGCTAAAAGAAGAGAACGAAGAAATCCTCCAAAGAATTGAAACAGAGAGAAGGATCGTTGAGGATATCCTTACAAAAACTAGAGAACAAAACAAAGAAACGAAAGACAAAATGAGAATCGAAATCGTACAACAAATGATACGCAATCAAGAAAGAGCATGTGCAGCCATGAATGAGGCCCTACCAAACACACTATAAAGACAGTCATGGGACAACGCACAACGAATCAGACAACAACGAGAAAGGACCAAGCAGACAACTAGTGGTCCGTTGCAGGTCCAATCATCTCCAGAACTAGGAACGCGATACCAGCGAAGACGTTAACACCCTAGGTACCCCAATATAACCGTTTGTAACCCGTAAGGCAGGAAAGGAACACCATGAGCACGCCACGACACCATAATCAGACAAGCAACGAAGAGGTATCCAGACAGTGAGCTAGTGGTCCTTTTCAGGACTAGTCCTTTTCAGGACTAACAGACGACTAGCACCGAAGAACCTAACACACAATATACCCCAATTATAACCAACTTTCAGGTTGAACAGGGTATTACAGCAACATAGTCTGTTATCTAGTGTCATCCTTTATGTCCAACGAGTACCTGTTAATTACATTTATCTACTGATTTATTTACTGTTCAAAAGACTCAAGGTTTCCTCCATTATTTATTTAAGAGTTCACCCATCCGTGACTTTAACCTACCGGTCTATTCTGTATTATACGTCTTCCACTACACATTACTTGACACAAGTATTTCGGCCTTTATTTGGTCTATACTTGCTAATAGGAAAGTTATATTAGTGATTGCGTCTTTAAACTGTCTGGGTCGTCCACAGGTCCTATATAGTTGTGTGAGTATCATGAGAATGACCTCAGCCAAAAATGCACTTTTTTGGGGGGTGCAAAATTGGCTGAGCGTCCTTTCACGATGTACTGTCACAGCAAGGCGATGGCGCCGTTTGGTTGGTCCCAGGTTCGATTCCCATTAAGCCTATCACTTATATTTTTCTTTTCTGTTGTCTAGTGTCATCCTTTATGTCCAACGAATACCTGTTAATTACCTTTATTTATTTATCCAGTGCTAGCATTTCTCACCTCTTGTTTCATTCCTATTTGTCTGATTCTTTCCATAAGATCCATTCTGGTGATCTTGTCATACCAATTCAGTTCTCTCCAGTGTTTTTTTTTTTTAACAGGCAGTCTTCCCTCTATTTCTATTACCTTAGGATTCCAGGAACAGAACTGCTTTGTGGCACTATTAGCATTACAGCTTCCGCAAAGTCTACTCCATTCAGTGTCACAGCGTTTTTGTTTCAACACTTATCACACTTCGGTTACTCTAGGCCTTATCAGCCATAAGTGTTTCGGAACCCGGAATTGTTCGGATTTCAGAATGGTAGTAATATTACGGTAACACCCTTGCTGGATTTGTGGTGGGTCCCAGTTAACAAAAGTATTCATATTTATAAAATTCATGTTGATATTTAAAATAATTTTAATTTGGATTTTCGAATGAGAGGTCGAGGACTTGTAGTTTGTGTACGGTTCTTTCAACTACTTTCATATTGGTGATACCGTTTTCCCAATTTTTGTGATCTGTTTGAATTACTGCCCCGCCCATTTGTTTCGCACATTTGTGTGTTACCAGCCAGAAATGGAAGGAAAGAATAGTAACTTCGCGACATTATATGAATGCCGTAAGTGGCGATAAGGGAGAAGCGAGCACAACGCAGGCTACCCCATCCAGTAGAAATTCAGACAGCCACGACCTGATTACTCTGCACATATAATTTCTGTAAATTAGCTGGCTTTTATCATTTAAGGTATCTGGGCGCATTATCGGTAAAAATGTATTCTTTCGCCTGTAGGCGAACAGGCGGTTTTACACCAGTCTCATTATATACATTAAGCAGCAATTTGTTAATCTTGTAACAATTCATGAAATAAAAAAATGTCGCAACTGTCAACGTCAAAATCAACAACTAACGGGCAGAGGTAGGAAACATTAGGGGAATCAAAGTACTGTTGTTCACACTGGTGTAGATATTGCACCCACAGACCCCGCGTCTTGCCACTTTCACTGTTGCCTGTCGTGTTTACAAACTCACCACTTCACAGATCTATGGCGTATAATCTCCTCCAAGAGGTTACTTTCTCGTAGCTGATTATTACGACGAAGTCAATCTGTCAGAAGTGTTACATCACTTTCCGTGTCTTAATCTTTAACAAGACTGATATCTTCCGACATTTCATTGAAATCGGTCGTGTATTTGGGCACGTCTTGTTTGCGAACTGACACCTATCTCCAAATACCATCTGTTATCCATATTGTACAATTGAGACAACATGGTTATTGGCAATTATCTGCAACCCTTGTCCCCCGTATTAAAGCTTGTTATTTACCTCCCCCGACGAAGATTTGGGTTTTCGCTCAATGCCATGTTTATTCAATCAACATGTCTCGCTACTTACAGACACCTTTTCTGTTTGCAGGAAGCTGTTACATAATATAGTTCGCAAAAAAACTTCACCTTGCACGGATAGAAGGCAGTGCTGCTTCGAAAACAGGTCTAGCGGCTAGGTACTATTAGGGAGTGACAAGATATGATAGGATAACCTTGGTCGATAGGTGTGAAAAATTGCGATAAGGAGCGGGTGAGACAAAAGAAAAGGAAAGGCATAAGAGAAAGTTAAAGGAGGTCACAGGAAAATATAACGTTCGAAGATTTGACTTCTCACATATATACACCTAACGCTTTCTAGTTTGTCACGATTTTATTCCACACTTTTAATGTAACTTTTTCCATTACGCATGCTGTATGAGTTGTCCTTTCTCTCTCTTGTTCTTACTTAGAATGATGTTCAAATTTCCTCATACAAGTGTACGATTATTGCGAGCTGATATCTAGGCCACGCCTCTCTTTCTGTCACATCATGATTTCAGCTTTCACCTCAGCAGCCAAGGCAATATCTTCACTTTCACTAACAGGTTTGATACGTTAACCCCCCCCCCCCCCCATATCTTTCTTTTCCGCACTTAAAAGAGCGTTTCACGGCACCTGCGATTCTTGTCACCGCTAACACTTTCATTCACTCTTCAACTTCTTTCCTCTCACCCCTCCCTCAGCCTTCACCACTTAGCAGCGACTCACCATATTCTGCAGCCATCTCTATTTCAGTCTGCCAGTTACCGTACTCAAAAAACTAATACAAGTAAATTAAAAACTCCACAGAACATGTGACAATTAACTTGAATACGGGAATCCGACACGAAATGGATTAACGTAACATTATAAAAATGTAACCACGATATCCTTGTTTTTCCCAACTTTAATTTGTCAGACAGTGGATCTATTTTCCCTAGCTAGCAGTAAGTTCTAAATTACACTTGATATCTGCAACATAATCACGGCGCTGTATTATTTACAATGGTAATAAGATTTTAGTTAGCCGGATGACTAGGATTTTAATAGTTTCAATGTCCCTTTATACTAATAACAACAGTAATCATACTAACTACATTGAAATCTGATCTAGACGAGGAGAAGGGGCGGTAGCGATCAATAGGAAAGACGGAGATCTCAAACGCTGTGTTCAAATCCCAATCAAGGTAGGCTGGCAGTGTCTGCTGTTCTGTCTTTATTTACTTTAAGCGGTTGTAACATTGGTGGAGAGCCAGAATCGGCGTCCAGCTTTCCGGAAACAACGGAACATTTTATGGTTCCGCTATATATTCTGCTGACATTAAAGTTACCAAAGCTGCGTCTGCGCTTAGGCCACTGATCACGCAAGATCTACTAGCCTGTCGCCAGGACGAAGTCCACAGCATCCTCCAGGCTACCCCATACCTTCTTCCTCAGCTCTGCACCCTCTGTTCAGGTCTGATATCGTTCGTCATTATCAGCTGGGCAGTCTTGATGGGTGTATTCTGGTGTTTCGTTGCAGCCCCACGTGGACATTTATTTGTGTGAGAATTCCAGTTGTCTTACCCGTTCAACGTTAAAGAAGTTATCCCGAAGATCTTCAAATTAGTATATTCAATGAAAATAATGCCATACACCTTGGTTGGTGTGATTCGGAGAAATTTCTGTCACTTTTAGCCGAGTGGTTTGCCCTGTCTTGTTCTCTAATTTTTGTCTACGCCTACTTTACTGTCTTACAGCTCCTAATAGCGCTTTTTCCGGCATTGGTCATGTCAATCTTACGTTGGACAGGCTAATTCCACCCGTCTACACGGGGACATCGGCATCTAGCTTACGGTCCTTTTATTCTGCCTGTCTAGCAGATGACGGCTAGTTCCCCGTATTCTTTGATTTACAGAGAATCGTGGACACGGGGGAAAACTTCTACCCTTTTATTTGTGCCGCCCTCGTCTCAACTCGCGAACACCGGTCGCTCTGTCACGGGTTGCCTCCCCTTAGCTCTGCAGCAGTGGTCGAACAGTGGCCAAAACTAAAGAGCCCCTGATGTTGGTCTTCAAAGGTGTCTACCTTTCGCATAAGATTACTCTTGGCTGAGTTGTAGGTAGAAGGATAATGATGCTTCTACGTCCAGGGAATGTTCACAAGATATTCAGAAAAGCGAGAACAATGCTGCATTGGCTGAGCACGTTAAATCTAGGATATAACGACAACTTTTGTGAAGAATAGGGTTATCTTATAATTCGTTAGCTCTTTCAAGCCCCCAGCTGAGTTAATTCAGCGAATTTCTTCTATTACTATTTAGTAGCTCTGATTGAGTGTATATTGTCTAAGACATACGGATACAACACATTCAAAATGATTAAAGCAACTTTAAATTTGGATAGATATAAATAACAAATTTAATAATCACTTAGGTTTTAACAGTTATTAAAAATTGAATATTCTTTAACAAAAATTGGTCATCATCATATGATGTTTATGGGGAATTATATCAGAGGAAGTTTCACTTGGCAGCTTCTATTTGACTACTTAGCTGCCAATGAGGTTTCTGCTCCCGCTGGTGTTTTGGTTCTTCGCAGATAGGTGACTGGGTTGCTCACGTTTCTGGTCAAGATTAAGAGTTACAGCACGTTCCAAGTAGAATCAAGGAGTAACTGCAAAGCTGGTCCTGCGTCTCTAAGACCCATCTGATGATGGTGTCCAGCGTCGACTTCGGGCCACTTATACCCTCACTTGTTCCAGAAATAGCACCCTCAACTGGTACCACCAACTAGTATGGCAAAAGAAGAAAAACGTATACCCTCTGAGTATTGAGTTTTCCGACACATACTTATGTGTCCCCATCTTCCTCTTCCACCATCCCATCTATCTTCAGAACTTTTACCCTCTCTGAGAATTAATCTCAATCCCAGTGGGCGAAAAACTTTCTTTACATTTAAAATGAATAGTTTTATATTTAAGTTTAGTTGAAAATGTTAACAATAAAGTTTTAATATGTTTACATTTACATCGGTTGAAAAGCTTTAAACTTTCATTACATTTAGAGTGAATATGTTTTACATTTACACTGGATGAATAGCCAGAAATTAAGACCAGATATCAGGGGCTTATTGCTGCAGTGGTAAGCAAAACAGAAGAACGACCTGATGACTTGGAAACCCTCTGGCTTAAACTCAAGGACATCATAAAGACAGCTGCTGCAGAAGAATGTGGTGAACTCCGACTTAGGAAAAAGAGAAAGAGGACACCTTGGTGGACAGAGGAAGTCAAAGAGAAAATAAGAGAGAAGAAAATGGCATGGAAAAGATCCTTAGGAGCTAAAAACACAGCAGGACAAATAGAGAAATATAGAGAATATGTGAAACTCCGAACAGAAGCAAAGAAAAATGTGCTAGCAGTAAAACAGAAGTAATGGGAAGAATTTGGAGAAAAGCTAGAAAAGGATGCGCAAGAAAACCAGAAATTGTTCTATAAGACCCTAAAGAACACGAGGAAGGAAAAACAATGCCCTCTCAAATTTATAAAGGACAAGGAAGGCAAATTGCTTACTGCCCCGAAGGAAGTAATGGAAAGATGGAAAGAATATTTCTCAGAACTCCTGGATGGTGAGCAAGGTCAAGCATCAGAAATGATAACCACTAGCACAGAAGAGGAAACCAATGGTGATGAAGATGACATAAAGATGGAATAACTGAAGGCAGCACTGGAGAAAATCAAGATGGGCAAAGCAGCAGGGAATGATGGTATAACACAGAAATGGTTAAGTACATGGGAGCATCGGGCGACCTATTACTCTTAAGGGTCCTACAGGCAGTGTGGTGCAACAAGACCATACCAAATGATTGTGAGATTGCATCATAACACCAATTTTCAAAAAGGGTGACAATCGACAATGTAGAAACCATAGAGGCATATCCCTTCTCAGTGTCCCTGGTAAAATCTATTCTAGTATCCTAGAGCAGAGACTCTGATGCCTAGCTGAGCCACAATTGGATGAGGTCCAGTGCGGATTCCGAGCAAACCGAAGTACTCAAGACCTAATCTTCACACTCAGACAGCTGAGTGAAAAGGCCCTTGAGTATAAGAGTGAGACCCATCTTTGTTTCACAGATCTGGAAAAGGCGTTTGACAGGGTCCCCTGGAGCAAACTTTGGGACTGTTTGGCAAGGAAGAACATTCCAGCACCTCTGATTCATGCTATACAGAGCTTCTACAAGTCTTGCAGAAATTATGTGAGGACAGCAAACCATTAGTCAGAAGAGTTCAGGACCACCACTGGTGTAAGACAAGGTGATATTCTGTCCCCTTATCTTTTCATACTCCTCATGGACGATGTTATCAAGGCTTGTAAGGAGAGAACAAGAAAGTATTCAGTGGGGTACTGGAAGATGAGACAGGTCTGTATTTCAGAGCTGGCATTTGCTGATGATGTTGCCCTGATTGCCAAATCAGAGGTACATCTCCAATCCAACCTGCAAGTCTGGAAGGAATAGCTGGAGAAGAGAGGGATGGTCATAAGCAGCTGTAAAACAAAATCCATGGTGATATCACGAGAAGAAAGAAGACATCAGATTAAGTTCGGAGAACAGGTCCTGGAGCAGGTCGACCACTTTAAATACCTCGGAGCTATTATAGACCCAGTCTTGACATATGGATGCGAGTCATGGGCAATGACTACAACCCATAAAAGCCAGATCCAAACCTCAGAAATGAGGTATCTGAGGAAGGTGGTTGAAGTAACAAGAAGAGACATGGTCCGCAACCAGACGATACGTCAAGGCCTAAAATCCCACCCGCTGCAGACCCAAGTAGAACAGTCCAAACTAAGATGGTTTGGCCATGTCTGCAGAATGGGAGAAGATCGGCTACCACGACAAGCATGGGAAACAAAGAGCCAGGGATCCAGACCTCCAGGATGACCCTGAGTCTGCTGGGAGGACAACATTAGACAATCTTTGAAGGACCGAGGGCTAGAATGGAACCAGGTTAGGAGGAAGACAGCCAATAGGATAGCCTGGCACTCTCTCTTCCAAACCTCTACACCTCACGGTAGAAGGGGATCGACTAAGTAAGTAAGAAAAGGTTAATAATATAAAACCCGAAACGTTCCTTGTTTCACGTGAACCGTTAATTTGCAGAACTAATTCAATACCGTTTTATTGGTTTATGTACTTAATAATATAACAAGTATGTACATCATTTCTTCCATCATTGCCTCCCTGCTCCATATGGAACTTGGAACTACCTCTGCTTTATGTTCTTTATAAGAAACTCGCAATAAAGCAGTCACCAGCCCTGGCAGTGGTGGTTCATGAAATCATCATTCTATATGCCAGCCTCAGATGACTTGGACATCCACTAGCAATTTTCAAGTATTAATCTTCACATGTCAGTATATACGTATTAGTTCACGTTAATAAAGAAAAAATATAGAATTCAAAATGGAGAACTTACACCAATCTTTAGGCTCACAGAAATAAAGGCACTTGTAGAGGCCTCTTACACTTGGTCTGGGGTGTTGTTACTTAACAATAAGTTTCCACTTTGACTTGTGTTTCAGTTTCCTCAGATTCCAGTGTTCCTCGTTAATAATGTTAGTGTTACCTGGGCTCTTAAATCCTTAAGAATTTCAAACAAGTCCGGTCCGATAAAGGAAAGCTGATCTTAGTCAACTCTGGCAAGGTCTGGTGGTCTTCTTGGCGCAAGATAGATTTTCACAGTGTTCTACTCTGGCTTAAGTGTCAGGTTATATTGCCTGTCTTCCCCTGCATTTGTTTGTTACGATGTTAAGCAGGGCTCCAATTAGAAGGGGTGTTGTGCCTTCATTCCGAATGTCTGCCAATCGTTTCAACCATGTGTTTTGTAAGGTAATTCAAATGATTTCCTCATAGAAATTTCTGCACGTTACTGCAGGTCATGTCTCCCAAATATGGAATGAAAACACCCGATCCTCTCTCGGCAATGTTTACAAATAACTTCTTACATCTGCCCGGACTATTACAACATTTCCGCTCAGGTGTGTCCGACTGATAAGTGCGTGTCTGTATTCTGTCCACAGACGGGTAATTTATCGCCCGGCACGCCTTAGGTAAACCCTAAGCTCGGTCGCTGACCGGCCCATCTGGGTTCACGACGAATTATCACAGAAGAGTGTAAGATGAAATGAAAGTACTAAATATCTGCTTTATAGCGGAGAAAGAACGGGGCGACCACGGAAATTTAGTACCAAACAAAATGTAACTAAATACCGCCGGAAAAGAGATCGACCCAATGATTATGTGACACGCTTGTAGAACCGCCAGCGCGGCGGCAGATTACGTTCTTTTCCTGTATCTTGAGTCGGCCGGGGAATCTGTTCCCCAGGACTTACGTCTGAATTTGTTTCATCTAGTGCACGTGCAAAAGCCACCTGCAGAATCTATCTAGCTATTTAAGCAAGAGGTCTCTATCACTGTCTCGAGGAAATTCTGCCACTGGACAAAGTGATATTCTGTGCCAGAACTAATTACAGTTGTTAGTGCAAGAATTATTCTGTATTCGGTAAGCTCATTTACTTATTTAATTCATTGGGGTGTTAGCTTAATCGAACAGCATAGAGATCCCGTGTTAACTTTAATTCATGTTAAATATATATACATTCTTTTTCCTTAAAGTACATTTTTTCCTGATCGGGATGCTCTGAATTTTATTAAGTGAGCCACCATCCATAATCATTAAGTGTTAGCTATGTGTGGGGTTTCCTTAAGCCAGAAACAGTGAGCCGGTGCAACGTTAATTTTTACCAAGTTTTTTTCACACTTGGTTTGTGTGTGTGTGTGTGTGTGTGTGTGTGTGTGTAAAATATAGCTGTAAAGAGTTTTTTTTTTTTTTTTGGGTGCTATTTGAAATATACTACTCGTCAAAAGTCAAGAGCCACCCTATTATTTTCAATACACTTTTATATAAGCGCATAGAATGATTAAATGAAGGAAGTTTTTAGTAAAAATGGGTGCAATATCTTCCTCTGACAGTCCTCTATGCACGTTAAGCATAAAAACAACTCACCGACAACCATGGTGATCACGTGCAATTTGGTTTGCTGACCATAAATTCACATTTTTAATCTTTTTTTTTTTTCAAACTTCCATCCAACCAAACAGGTGAAGTAATTGTGCTGATTGACATTCCACGTGCAATGGCGACTTTTCGTGAACAGAGTTCACTCTTAATTTGTTTTACAATCAGCAGACTTAGGGTAGTTTCATCACTTGCAAAAACCATGCCACCGAGAAGTCTTGACACCTTACAAAGAATGAGGGCTATAGCGTGGGTTGAAAGTGGTTTATCTGTCCGTGAGGTTGCTAGACGGCTTGCAGTGTCACACTCTACTATCCAAAGAATTTTGGAGAGATTTCAGGCCACAGGAAGTGTGGAGGATCGCTACCGGCCAGGTCGCCCTAGATGCACCAATAGACATGATGACCGGTACCTCTTGTTGTCAGCCCTGCGCCATCGAGCAGTGACTTGTTCCACTCTAAGATGTCAGCTGAGACAAACTGTAAACGTTAATGTCAGTCAAAGCACCATTCGCAGACGTTTACATGAATTTGGACCGGCTGCTCGACGTCCTGCAGTCAGAATCCCTCTTACTCCTGCTCCTCGCAGAGCCCGTGTTGCTTGGTGTCGCGAGCACATCCGATGGACAAGGCAACAATGGAGTCAAGTTCTCTTCACTGATGAATCTCGCTTCACTGTGTCATTCAATGATGGCAGGATTCGAGTTTGGAGAGGACCAGGAGAGCGATTTACTGATGACACAATTCGAGAGGTGGATCGTTATGATAGGGGTTCTGTCATGACCTGGGGAGGCTTCTACAGACACGGCAGGACCCCACTCTACATCATCCAAGGCAACTTGACCGGACCAAGATACCAGAACGAAATCTTGAGACCAATTGTTCAGCCTGCTCTGGAGGCCATAGGTGGTAATGCCATCCTCCAAGATGATAACGCTCGACCCCATCGAGCTCGTGTGGTGAATGAGTTTATTCAGCAACATGGGATCATCAGGATGGCGTGGCCAGCTCATTCACCTGACCTTTCTCCGACTGAGCACCTCTGGGATGTCCTTGGTCGAAGATTGTCAACAAATCACCCCCTGCCAATGGATGTTGCACAGCTGACTGCATTTCTGCTTCAGGAATGGCAAGCTGTTCCTCATGATACTCTTCGGACCTTTGTGGACTCGATGCGTCTACGCTGTCTTGAATGTTTTGCTGCAAACGGTGGTCATACCCGATTTTGAAATGTCTATTTGTCCAATATCTATTGTGTGACTTTTTTTTAAAAGGTGGGTGACACACTTCACAGCTTCATTGCGTTTGAATGTGTGTTTCCATTTCTTTACGTGACATGTCAATTTGGTATTCAATAAATGCCGTTTTGACTGATACCAATTACGTTTATATCAGATTTGTTTTATGGTTTCAACCAAGGTTTTTCTAAGTGGCCCTTGACTTTTGACGAGTAGTGTATATTGAGTGTAAGCCCAATGCTAATTTTTGATAAGTCATTCAGTGTTGTCCCTACTTGGATGATTATCATTAGGGCCCCTATAGTTAGCAGGGAAAGGTGTGAATACCTAACAGTGGTCTCGATTTGCCAGAGTGTGCGGGACTATGTAGGCGTGTGTGTATATTTTAGCCTCAGATCACCTTGCGACACAGCGCATCAGAAACGCGTGGCGTGTAAACAGAAACCTAGGATGGGGACTACAGAGGTGGCGTTGCCTATGCATAACCGAGCAAAGAGGGTGAGAGACGGGGTTTGTTTTGATTTTGTGAGTGAGAGAAACGGCGAGTGGAAAGTGGAAGTTGTTTATATTTGAATGGGTGAGAAACTAACTGAAGACGAATATGCTACAGGTAGTAATGAAATATCGCATTGCTGTATATTTTCAGAGCTTTGGTCAGCACAGTTGTCTGTGCTTCCTGATGTGATTTGCTACTGTCGGGGATTACAATTTTCCATCTAACAAAATAGTACCAGACAGTCTACGTCATACTGCCAGGTTTCAGTTATAAGGCTGGTGTGTGGATTACTGAACCACAGCCTATTGTTGAAAGTGTCTATCGCTCCAGCACATACGGCTGTCGCCTTTGCCAACCAGTCATTTTCGGCAACTGTCCGACCCATTAACAGCCAGTTGATTTGGAGTATACCACTATACATCGATTTCTGTTACCTACACGTAAGCAGTAGCATTGTGTCCTGGATTATTTACCTACAGCACATATTGCCACCAGTTAAACATCATCTCAACACCTACTGGCTGTTGCCTCTGCCATCTAGTCAGTTTCGGCAACACTGTTCGACCCATTGATAACCAGTTACCGCTGAGTATACTGACATAACGACCGAGAGCAGTAATCAGTTGCCAGTTCTCGTCACCTGTTTTTATAGTTCAAGTCTTCATTATATATTATAAGAGGTGCCCCAGCGCGCCTACTGGATACTCGCTCACCAGCAAAAGTTCTCGTCAATTGGATAGATTTGGATCATTGAGTGCAAGTATTTCTGCACTCGTTTTAATCTCCTCCGCCTGCTAGTGTGGCCTCCCGCCACCGGAAATTGTGAATGCATAGGATTTATTACGTCGCTGTTACAGAGAAAGCATAGCCTGGAAATTTAAACCTAGGTGGAACAGTGTAGTGGTTTTTCTTCTAGCAGAGAAAGTAACTTACTCACCAGGATTATTACAATAAGGAGTGGTCATTTCCTAGCGAAACTGGGGGCCTAACCCCTTTAGTTAGATTTTCTTGGAATTGAGAAGGTGTACGGGTGTTGGTAGTTTGGAGTGAGACGTTTTGCCTGAGAGATTGAGTAAAGTTTTGCGTTATTTTTCTGTGGTTGTGATATTGAAAGTGTGGCCGTTTGCATATTCTAACTCTTAAAGTGATGATGATGTATACAGTGAGGTTCGTATCATGATCCCACAGTGGGCAATTAGGCGTTGATGATGACTCACGTTAAAACACCACGTAGACAACCACTACGTCACAATGACAGATGATGGGATGAGTAACTGTCGTGAGTAGGTCTGTTTCACAACGCGGCCATCTGTATAATTCTGAGTAACTCTGACCACACCGCGCGCCATACATTGTAAGAACTGTATGATACATTGGTCAATGGAAAGACTTCCTTATTAGTGTGTTTACTACAGCCTTGGACAGTCAAAATGGCTAGGACCTATCTGTGCAACCGAGTGAAGGATGACATTTAATTACATAAGTAATAAAGAAGTACCACATGGAAGAGGTCTCTAATTCTACAACAGGAATGTTACTTTAGAGGTAGGTGTAAAGACTTCCAGGAAAAGTAGTTTATTAAGAGAGATATATTGAGTGGAAAGGCTTCGACACATCGGGTTAGTCCCTAATTTAGGTATTTAAATTTGCATAGAATAAAATGCACTTAGGAGACTAAAAGATTTTTAGCTAGGAAGATAAAGATTAATTCAGGGTATAATTTAAGCCTTAGATGAATAAAATCGCTCCAGAAATAAGAAAGATAAGGGGGAAACTAGTTTTTCATAATTGAACAGAGAGACAAAATATGCCTCATTTTGGGACTCGCAATACCCCGTTAGCCCCCTGCTTTCCGATACGCCGGATGTGCTAGTATAAATAAACCTTGCCCTTGCTAAATTGAGGCCATAAGATTTGAAAAACACAGCGAGCAGAAAGAAGCGGTAACTTGTTAATGAAGACTGCCTTTGCCAGTTGTACCTGAGAGCAGATCAAGCTAGCCATTAACAGTTCGTCTGTGTGTGCCTGAGGGTAAGAAAGATATATATATATATATATATATATATATATATATATATATATATATATATATATATATATATATTATATATATATATATATATAAATATATATATATGATTTGCTACTGATTCACTACAGTGTGTTGGTAAGTGTGTAGACGTGCTTCTGCAACCATTGTGTAATTTCTGAAGGACTTACCCGCCTGTGTATGTTCAAATTAAACTGAGAATGATAGCAGAAATGTGTCTTAGGTTTAGAAAAGCTTTTAAAGAAATATTTATTGAGGAAATGGGACACATGCCTGGAATATAAGAAAGAAGGACAGAAATTGTTTTAATGTTATGGATCAAGGTATTACTTAGTATTTTATACTAGACCAAATCATTGTATGGAGGTGGATCATGGACAGATGGATCTAACTAATGTTTTAAAAGGAAAGCGTAGTCACGGTGAACTGGATGTGGGTAGTGCTGGTATATATTGTCCTGTGCATTTGCTAGCACATTATCTGACACTGTCTATCGTCCCCATCTTGTGTAATAATGGAATAGTGATGGACCATATAGGGGTTACGTTTATTTTTGTTTCAGGTTCTATCCTGACAACTACAAAACAAAAACTTTATAGAGTCATCCACCTCTGCTGGACTCTGTGGTGCAAGTGCCCTTGTGGTTAACAGGGCCAGATATCCAGCTTCCACCGCCTGGAGAAATTCAAAATACGTGTTCGTCCATGGCAGGAGAGTGACAGATCTCTAAACACAAGATAAGTGGCAAAACAAAGCCACTGATCAGCGTATCCAGATTATACCTCTATACTAAAAGACAAGATGCAAATAAACATACAGTGAATGATGAAAAGTGTGGACATAAATTTACCCATTACTAGCTTCACAGTCAAGAAATGGTGACAAAACTCATTAGTATCATATCAATGTTCTTTAAAAGGAGATAATTAATCCAGTTGATAACCTTCAACAAGTGAATGACTTTTGATATTGTTAATTATTTTCAATGTTTATTGATTTATTGTTGTAAATAAATGTGATTTCATTTCAAACTTTACAGACCGAAAAGAGAAACGGTATAGGCTAAATAAATTATAAATATTTACCAGCAGACTTACTTACTTATTAAAGTTGAGTTTATGTTCTTGTTGGAAATAATTTTGTTAATATCCCTTAGCAGAGTCAACAATAATAATAATAATAATATAATAATCAAAGAAGGATCTTGAGAGGGAGCCCATAGGGACTGAGGATAATACAATAACATCATACCTGGAAACTTATACAGCTTGACCCTACCTTTGATATCCATACACCCTTACTCTTTTCAGAGAAGGGGGAATTACTTATAAGACCAGACTCTTATCTGGCACTATCTTGGTATCACCTGATACAACTTTGTGTCCAGGATATATTATATTTTAATAACATCACAACCCTCTTGCGACAGTAACATCTAGCAAAATACTGCAATAGGACAGCGGTAAATATTAAAGATGTTTATTTACATCTTTGGTCAGCTGTCGTGAATTATTCTAATCCCCATATATAAATTAAAACGTAAATGCAAAGCCTAACAAATAAATTTAATAAAAGGAAAGAAGAATGGTAAAGAACAGTGCTGTCACAATGACTGTACTCGAAATCCCCCTTGTTTTCTACTTCGTCTGCAAATTGTAACGCTTTCACGTTGATAGTAAAAGCCTACTGTATTATTACCCGCTTTCTTCAATGAAACGTGTACTGTATTTCTTGGAAAAACCTTGAGATACGCAAGCTGATCAATGACCTAAATTTAATATTTCATTCATTCCATTTTATACACGGCGTAACTAAAAGACAGATGGACTAAAGGATAGAGAGAAGGGAGAGGCAGAAAGCAGGGACACGTGCAACACTAAACACGCGTCGCGCGATACACAATTGCTGCCATCACGCGTGTAAGGCCACATGCACTAACTTTATTTCAAATCGACAGTGATAAAATTCACTACCCATACCAGAGTTAGGTTTTAAAATCCTGAAAAACGCTTATTGGGAATTATGACATTATACCGGTTTACGTTTGAAAACATGACAGTACCCAGACACCCTCAAGTTTGGAAGTGAGAAGGTAGTAACAGCACGACTATCCTAGAAGAAAATGCATATTGGCTCCATTAAATTCGTATATTTGGGTTCCTTAGGGTTTGCTGACAAAGAATATGTAAAACGTTACGCAAATAGTCTAGGAATTACCAAGTTATGGCCAAAATAAAATAGTGGGGGTGCCTGACAGCATGAAATCATTTCTGCTCATAAAATTTTTTTTATAACGTGTTTGAAGAAACATTACGTTACGGAAATAGCCTACCATGTTAACTCCTATTTGATTGGAGCGCAACAAATGAAAGACTAAACACGATTGGTCGGACTATAAATACTATCTTGTGTTGTCAGGGGAAACGTGAGAAAGGGGTACTTTTTTGAAAAGATGTGTAGACATGGTTTGATTGGGTAGAGCTGCGAATATACTCAATTCAGAGCGTCTGTTCATTGCCACATCTTGTAATAAACCTACTAAGAAGCAGTGCGTTGAGCACCAGTGTATATTTTTTATAAAATAAAGCCTGGGACATCGGCAGATCGGAGTTGTGCTATATTCATTGCCAGTCAACGAAACTGTTTATTATTATTTCCATGAATTGTGGTAAGCTTGAAATATTCAATATTTTTTAAATGAAAATTGAATGTAAATTGATAAATTATGTCTATATATATATGTGTGGTTCAGTAGCGAACATGATGTAAAGCCTATAGTGCTCCAGCCTGAACAGAAGGTGTCGGAGGAAAGTAAAACTGCATGGAATGGCCAAACAGTACACTGACACCTAGATTATTAACTAGAAAGAAATAATGCTGGAATTGCAGAGGCGTAGTGACCATTAGGGAGGGAAATACTGGTATAAAGTATTTCAGATGAAGCTGACAGTTGGCCTAACGCTCTGAACTCAATGTTTGTGATGTATTGTGCTCAGTGTAGAAATGGAGTATAAATTAGTTCTGACGTAGAAGGTACAACCTTCTTGTTTCAGGGACCGTGGTCTTAAAGTTATTGAGCAGCACCTGGTCAGAGCTTTGCTGAAGCCAGAGGTGGACAGCATACTCCTTGGTCCATATAGCAACCAGTGGGGTGGCTCCAGAACTCATTAAAGTAATCGAGCAGAGGAGTCTTTTACTGCAGTCATCACGCAAGATAAGAGAGTGTGGCCATGGAGCTCAACATTATGTACCCCCATCTTAAAATGACATTGTAAACTAAAATTAAGAGGGGAATTTAATTGTTTTAATACCAGGAACTGAGAACATCTCCAATACTAGTTCCAATAGAAACAAACTATTGAAGTCATGATGACAAATACCAACAGAGCTTGAACAAAACAAAACCAGTATTACCTCATATTACCACTACACAACTGACACACATAGGATACCATTAATAATATATGTCACTACAAGAATCATATTAATAAATTCTGTACATATAACTTGTAATTAAAATTGATTGTGATTCCTGGTTCCCTTTGTATTTGAATCAGGACACATATACATTCATGACAGCACTGAATACATATTGTTATTTGAAAAGTTATCAGTGACTCCTTTAAGATATCCTCTTAGAGTGTTATATGTATGTGAGTGTCACAGTGTTGTCAAGTGTGGTGGAATAAATTAAATTGTTTATCTGTCTGTTGTTGTTATGACTTACACTTCATCATACACATACCCTAGACATATAACGTAGTCATCACACTATTCCAGAATAATTCTGACTGAGGTATACATATGTGGCAGTAAGTAAGGTTATCTATAATACACTACTCTTATTAGATATAGATACCTTCACAGCTGATCTCAGTCAGTACACTAAGTCCCCTATAAATATTTATAACATCCCACTTTACCACATATATTGGGGTCTCGCCCTCGGGATTTTGAATCTTTCCCTATTACAAATATTGGGGGTAACTCACTTCAGGGAATAATAAGAATTAAAAGGTATCCTTGGGTGAAAATAAATAAGGTTGAGCTCACAGTGCCTGTGTTGTCCTGAGTTAATTAGTCATAGATAAAATTGTTTAGTTAAATATTTTAGACATTTATCTGTTAGACAATGGCCGACCTGGCAAAATTTCGATCTGCTGCTGTACAGACTGCGAAAGAGTTAGGAATGGACGGCCAAATTATGATTTCTTATGTCACTGCTGAATGTGACAAATATATTGAACGGGAAGAAAGAAGATTAGAAAAAGAGGCCGAAAGAAAATTAGAATCTGAAAGATTGGCCGAAGATAAGAGAATAGAAGCTGAAAAAGAGATTAAGAGGTTGCAGATTGAGGCTGAGGCTAAGAGGTTGCAGATTGAGGCTGAGGCTAAGAAATTGGAAGCAGAAGAAAGAAGATTGACAGCAGAAAGAGAAGACAAGAGATTAGCTGCAGAGAGGGAAGCAGAAAAGGAGGAGAAGAGATTACAAAGGGAACATGAGTTACGACTAAGGGAGTTTGAGTTTCAAGGCCATGCTCCTGAAAATGGTGCCAGTCCCTTTGCCTCTGATGCTACTGCTAGCCAAGGAGCCTCAACCTCAGCTATGAATTTTCATTTAGATCATTTTGTTGAGAAAGACGATGATATAGAGAGCTATCTAAATAGGTATGAACTATTAGCTACCACATATGGGTTAGAGAGAGAAAGGTGGAGCTTAAAGTTATCTCAGGGACTTCGTGGGGCAGCTTATGAAGTTTTTGCAAAAATGAGCAGAAGTGATCAGGAAAATTATGACATGCTAAAGCAGGCTCTTTTGTTAAGATATGAAAAGAATGCAGAATTTTATAGGAAAAAATTTAGGAATGCTAAACTACTGTCAGGTGAACCTATCACCAGTTCTCTGCACGAATAGAGACATACTTGGAGAAATGGACTTCTCTGGGGAAAACCCAAGATCTTAAGGAAATGGTCCTTATAGAGCAATTAAGAGAGTCCATGGCTCCAGACCTGAGAAAGTTTCTCATGGAACAAGGTGCAGAGAGGCTGGGTGAGTTGCTAAATGTTGCTGAAAGGTATCAAGCAGCTCAAGCAGAGGTAACAGGTAATAAAAAGAAACAAGTGGATAACTTTAGGGCACCACAGAACTTTAATAAATTTGATCCTAGGGATCAAAACAAAGGTAAGCACCAGTTTGATAGGCCACGGTATGAAAATAAAAATAAAACCCCACAATTCGATGAAAGGAAATATGATGAAAGAAAATCTTTCAACCAAGGAAAAAGGTGGTGTAAAAATTGTAAGATGAACAATCATGACACTGACCATTGTAGAAGGAAACCTCCTCATTGTGCTGCTATGACATCGGGGAAAAAGGAAAAGAAGGTCAAACCTGAAGAACTACAGGAACCATACCACCCCCCAGTGTGTGAAGATGTCATCTGTAATGGTGTCACTATAAGGTGTTTATATGATACCGGTTAGATTACGATTCCGTTGTGAGTTCTCACCTGGTGCAGGCCGATCAATACACCACAGAAACAGTGGAGATTCAAACTGCAACCAAGGATGTAGCTACCATGACACTTCCCGTCGCCCGAATAAAAGTGAAAACGCGATATGTGGAAGGAATCATAAAAGCAGCAGTGATAAATGAGCCAATCTCCCCTCTGATATTGGGGTGTAGATATGTCTTCTTGGGGAATCCCAAGAGACCTGTGATATTGGCAACAGTGCAGACCAGATCACAGTCTAAAAAGGAGGAGGATAATCCAATAAATGCTCACCCAGATGAGATGAGGAAGGCACAGGCTGAGGACAAAACACTCAAGCCATGTTTCAAGAAGTTGCCCAAATCTCATACACCTCCAGGCAAGGGAGAGTTTTATATGAAGAACAAACTGATATATAGGAAGGCTGGATCTGAATCCAATGGTCACGGACAGCTGGTCCTTCCCACTTCATATAGGACTAAAGTGTTGGAACTAGGGCATGCGATTCCCTTCAGTGGTCATATGGGAATCAGCGCAACAGGACAGCGAATAGCTTGTCATTATTTCTGGCCAGGAATAACTGAAGATATCAAACAATATGTAAAATCCTGTCCAGAGTGCCAACGAGTAGCACCTAAACATTGGACTGCACCAGCAACTCTGGGGGAAATGCCCATAGTGGGAACACCCTTTGAGAGAGTTGCCGTGGATCTTGTGGGACCTCTCACCCAAACCAAGAGAAGGAACAGCTACATTCTGACTCTGGTGGACACTTGTTCTATGTGGGGAGAGGCAGTAGCCCTGTCATCGATTGATTCTAAACATGTGGCAGAGGCATTGCTCACAATTTTCACAAGGTTAGGCTTTCCCAATCAAATCTTGACTGATAATGGCTCTCAGTTCAAGGGGAAACTAACTGAAGAAGTTTTCAGGATCTTCCAGGCCAAACACTTCCATTGTAGTGTGTACCATCCCCAAGGGAACGGCCAAGTGGAAAGATTTAACGGCACGTTGATGTCGATCCTGAGAAAGTTGGCACACGAAAAACCAGATACATGGGACCAGTACCTGCACGCCGCCCTCTTTGCTTATCGGGAGGTACCCCATAGTTCAACCGGTATGGCCCCGGCAACATTATTGTTTGGAAGGCCAATAAAAGGTCCACTCGAAGCTTTGTTAAGAACGTGGACTGATGAAAAGGCAGAGGAAAACATTACATCTTCATACCAATATGTGAATGAGCTGACCACTCGTTTAAAAACTGGCTGGAAACTTGCCAATGAAAATTTGAAACAAGCCAGGAAGAAACATGCTGCCTATTATAACAGGAAGGCGAAAGACAGAGATTTGGCTGTGGGAGAGAAGGTACTGCTTCTTCTCCCCGGGAGTCAGAATAAGTTACAGATTGGATGGCAAGGTCCATATACAGTTTTAGAGAAGGTGTCTAGAACAAATTATAAGATAGATAAGAAGGGGAAAGAAAAAAATCTATCATGTGAATCTCCTGAAGAAATATTTGGAAAGAGAACATCAGGAAGAGACACACTTGTTGACCTTGTCCATCGCCATGGAGATGAAAAAGGAACCACTTTCATCATTTGAATATCCATTACACCCCTGTGAGACAGCAGCACAGGTGAAAATCAGTACACATTTAACGAAAACTCAGAAAGAGAGAGAGTGCAACAGGTTCTAAATAATCATGCAGAGGTGTTAACAGACCGACCAGGGCATACAAACCTATTGGAATATGATATGAAACTGATAGACCCCACACCTGTCTGTATGAAACCATATTCGATTCCGTTTGCTAAGGAGAAAGCTTTGAAGGAAGAGATAGACTATCTGTTGAAGGAAGGAATTATTTCACACAGTGAATCCTCATATAGTTCCGGTGTTGTACTCTTAAGGAAGCCCTCTGGTGAACATAGACTCTGTATAGATTACAGGAGACTGAATGCTATTACAGAAGGACAGGTGGATCCATTGCCGGATACAAATCAGCTGTTTGCCAGACTAAATAAAGCTAAATATTTCTCAAAAGTGGATCTGAGTAAAGGATACTATCAGATTCCAGTAAAGCCTGAGGTTAGACCATACCTAGCTTTTAGTACCTCAGAAGGACACTATGAGTTTAATAGATTGCCATTTGGATTGAAGAATGCGCCTAGTGTCTTCTCTAGAATGATGAGAAAATTATTGGACCCTCTGAATAATCCATGTATAACAAATTTCATGGATGATATCCTTATAGCAACAGAAACATTTGAGGAACACATTGACTCTCTGAAGATGCTGTTTGATCGACTTAGGGAAGCAAATTTAACAGCCCGACCAACCAAATGTTGCGTTGGATGTAAAGAATTGGAATTTTTGGGACACACAGTTTATCAGGGAAACATGACCCCTGACCCAAAGAATTTAGAGAAACTAAAGAAAGCCCCGAGACCACAAACCAAGAAGGTCGTGAGATCCTTTGTCTCATTATGTGGTTTCTACCAGAAGTATATCAAAAACTTTAATTCCATATGTGCACCGTTAACTGATTTGACACGTAAAGGACATCCAGATCGCATTACATGGACACCACAATGTGAAATGGCTTACCAAGAATTGAAGGAAAAGCTCACAAGTAAACCTATTTTGAAATTACCTGACTTAAGTCAAGAATTCATAGTAAGGACGGATGCCAGTAATATTGGGTTAGGTGCAACTCTACTACAGAAATCAGATGCATTGGATGGGGAATTAAGCCCAGTGGCATATGCTAGCAGAAAATTGAATAAAGCTGAAATCAACTACTCAACTAGCGAAAAAGAATGTCTTGCAGTAATATGGGCAATAAAGAAATTCAATATTTATCTGTATGGGAAGGCATTTAAGTTGCAAACGGATCACAAACCTTTATCGTTTCTAGCCCAGGCTAGGCATGAGAACTCTAGGTTACTCCGATGGTCCTTGCTTTTGGCTCCCTATAATTTTAGCATTGAGTATATATCTGGAAAAACAAATTTGGGAGCGGATTTTTTAAGCCGCCATCCGTGTGATGAGAATCACCGTAAACCCCAGAAATAATAATAAATTTCTCTATGTGTATATAGAATAAAGGACTGACATATAATGTCTGTTTTAAGAGGGGAGATGTCGTGAATTATTCTAATCCCCATATATAAATTAAAACGTAAATGCAAAGCCTAACAAATAAATTTAATAAAAGGAAAGAAGAATGGTAAAGAACAGTGCTGTCACAATGACTGTACTCGAAATCCCCCTTGTTTTCTACTTCGTCTGCAAATTGTAACGCTTTCACGTTGATAGTAAAAGCCTACTGTATTATTACCCGCTTTCTTCAATGAAACGTGTACTGTATTTCTTGGAAAAACCTTGAGATACGCAAGCTGATCAATGACCTAAATTTAATATTTCATTCATTCCATTTTATACACGGCGTAACTAAAAGACAGATGGACTAAAGGATAGAGAGAAGGGAGAGGCAGAAAGCAGGGACACGTGCAACACTAAACACGCGTCGCGCGATACACAATTGCTGCCATCACGCGTGTAAGGCCACATGCACTAACTTTATTTCAAATCGACAGTGATAAAATTCACTACCCATACCAGAGTTAGGTTTTAAAATCCTGAAAAACGCTTATTGGGAATTATGACATTATACCGGTTTACGTTTGAAAACATGACAGTACCCAGACACCCTCAAGTTTGGAAGTGAGAAGGTAGTAACAGCACGACTATCCTAGAAGAAAATGCATATTGGCTCCATTAAATTCGTATATTTGGGTTCCTTAGGGTTTGCTGACAAAGAATATGTAAAACGTTACGCAAATAGTCTAGGAATTACCAAGTTATGGCCAAAATAAAATAGTGGGGGTGCCTGACAGCATGAAATCATTTCTGCTCATAAAATTTTTTTATAACGTGTTTGAAGAAACATTACGTTACGGAAATAGCCTACCATGTTAACTCCTATTTGATTGGAGCGCAACAAATGAAAGACTAAACACGATTGGTCGGACTATAAATACTATCTTGTGTTGTCAGGGGAAACGTGAGAAAGGGGTACTTTTTTGAAAAGATGTGTAGACATGGTTTGATTGGGTAGAGCTGCGAATATACTCAATTCAGAGCGTCTGTTCATTGCCACATCTTGTAATAAACCTACTAAGAAGCAGTGCGTTGAGCACCAGTGTATATTTTTTATAAAATAAAGCCTGGGACATCGGCAGATCGGAGTTGTGCTATATTCATTGCCAGTCAACGAAACTGTTTATTATTATTTCCATGAATTGTGGTAAGCTTGAAATATTCAATATTTTTAAATGAAAATTGAATGTAAATTGATAAATTATGTCTATATATATGTGTGGTTCAGTAGCGAACATGATGTAAAGCCTATAGTGCTCCAGCCTGAACAGAAGGTGTCGGAGGAAAGTAAAACTGCATGGAATGGCCAAACAGTACACTGACACCTAGATTATTAACTAGAAAGAAATAATGCTGGAATTGCAGAGGCGTAGTGACCATTAGGGAGGGAAATACTGGTATAAAGTATTTCAGATGAAGCTGACAGTTGGCCTAACGCTCTGAACTCAATGTTTGTGATGTATTGTGCTCAGTGTAGAAATGGAGTATAAATTAGTTCTGACGTAGAAGGTACAACCTTCTTGTTTCAGGGACCGTGGTCTTAAAGTTATTGAGCAGCACCTGGTCAGAGCTTTGCTGAAGCCAGAGGTGGACAGCATACTCCTTGGTCCATATAGCAACCAGTGGGGTGGCTCCAGAACTCATTAAAGTAATCGAGCAGAGGAGTCTTTTACTGCAGTCATCACGCAAGATAAGAGAGTGTGGCCATGGAGCTCAACATTATGTACCCCCATCTTAAAATGACATTGTAAACTAAAATTAAGAGGGGAATTTAATTGTTTTAATACCAGGAACTGAGAACATCTCCAATACTAGTTCCAATAGAAACAAACTATTGAAGTCATGATGACAAATACCAACAGAGCTTGAACAAAACCAAACCAGTGTTACCTCATATTACCACTACACAACTGACACACATAGGATACCAGTAATAATATATGTCACTACAAGAATCATATTAATAAATTCTGTACATATAACTTGTAATTAAAATTGATTGTGATTCCTGGTTCCCTTTGTATTTGAATCAGGACACATATACATTCATGACAGCACTGAATACATATTGTTATTTGAAAAGTTATCAGTGACTCCTTTAAGATATCCTCTTAGAGTGTTATATGTATGTGAGTGTCACAGTGTTGTCAAGTGTGGTGGAATAAATTAAATTGTTTATCTGTCTGTTGTTGTTATGACTTACACTTCATCATACACATACCCTAGACATATAACGTAGTCATCACACTATTCCAGAATAATCCTGACTGAGGTATACATATGTGGCAGTAAGTAAGGTTATCTATAATACACTACTCTTATTAGATATAGATACCTTCACAGCTGATCTCAGTCAGTACACTAAGTCCCCTATAAATATTTATAACATCCCACTTTACCACATTAGCAACCAGTTGAAAATCCTAATTCATGCCCAACCTTTCCTCTGAGGCAGGCCATTTCCCATAATAACAATGTTCATATGCAACTTTTGAAAGCAAACCTTCTCTCGCTCCATCATTTTTTCTCCTATATAGTCTGACGCTGTCTCTAAGATTTCTAGCTCATCTAAGATTATGCTCTTCTGGTTTCTTAACTCATGATGAAGCACGAAGGTCTGGGGGAACTAGTTAATGTATCTTTCTATATAAGACTGGTCTAACCACCAGGGCTGTTTATTTGTATCAATAGTCACTTGTTCCACACTGCCCCTAGCTACTGTCTATTGCCTCTGCATCTAACACAACATACCTGTTCGTCTTGTAGTCTTGACATTTTGTTAACACAATCTTGAACTGGAGACATTGTCTTTTCTTGTCTTTATAATACACATACATGTCTATCATCTATTAAAGGTGGCGTTTGAGCGTCTTGTTGGTTCGGCAAATAGTTTGATACAATACTGTGACCACAGCGCCAACCACCTCCAGTGGCTTATTCGTCAGAATCAACCATCAAAAGCGCTTGCCAATACACAACTTTAATACAGCAAAATTTGTTTTCCTACGCTAAGCGCGTTCAAAATCAGACTCCCTATATTACATTTGCCGATTTACCACAACGATTAAAATCGTTCACTCACTTCCCCAAAATCCCATGCCAACATACTTCGTTTGCACTGTTCAAACTCACTTAAAATCCTCAAGGGACGTAATAATAGTTAATATCCCTTTGCTAAATTAGACTATACGCCGTGAATACTTCTCTGCCTAGGTTACCTCCACTAGCGTATGCAAAATTCTAAAACCATAATTTGCGAAACCGGATAATCTACAAACTAATCCACGATCTTTTCTTAAGGGGTGTAATAAAAGGTTTACCTCCCTTTGCCCCCAAATCAATAAATTATAATTGTTTGTATCTCCCATTTAGTAAGGTCTAATAGTCTGTCCCTACCGTATACACATTTTCTAAACCAGATTTTCCTACTCCATCTTTATTTTGATATTTTGACCTCAACTTCACTGTGACAATATATTCACTAGTCCTTCAGAGTTAGTGAAGGCATTACTTATTTTTTTTTTTTTGGTTCAATATTGTGGTTTCTTTAATAAATATATTTATATGTACAAAGCGGTCAGAATTCACTCTCTTCTGTCACTTAATAATGTTTGCTGTTGTAGTCCTTACTGTAATAGATTATTCTATTTAGCATTGGAAGACGGACGAGGGTACGACATCTTAAACAGAGTCCGAGTATGACTGGGAAGTAGACCCAAGATATTTGATTATATCTCTCTTCTCTCTATAAGTCCTACCTCTCTCCATATATTCATTAGTGGCTTTAATTTTCTCTACTTCCACATTACTCATTCATATTCTGTTTAGACTAAGATATTCTCTATTTCCATACTCGCGACAGTTGATCAAAGCAGAAATATACTACTCGTCAAAAGTCAAGAGCCACCCTATTATTTTCAATACACTTTTATATAAGCGCATAGAATGATTAAATGAAGGAAGTTTTTAGTAAAAATGGGTGCAATATCTTCCTCTGACAGTCCTCTATGCACGTTAAGCATAAAAACAACTCACCGACAACCATGGTGATCACGTGCAATTTGGTTTGCTGACCATAAATTCACATTTTTAATCTGTTTTTTTCAAACTTCCATACAACCAAACAGGTGAAGTAATCGTGCTGATTGACATTCCACGTGCAATGGCGACTTTTCGTGAACAGAGTTCACTCTTAATTTGTTTTACAATCAGCAGACTTAGGGTAGTTTCATCACTTGCAAAAACCATGCCACCGAGAAGAAGTCTTGACACTTTACAAAGAATGAGGGCTATAGCGTGGGTTGAAAGTGGTTTATCTGTCCGTGAGGTTGCTAGACGGCTTGCAGTGTCACACTCTACTATCCAAAGAATTTTGGAGAGATTTCAGGCCACAGGAAGTGTGGAGGATCGCTACCGGCCAGGTCGCCCTAGATGCACCAATAGACATGATGACCGGTACCTCTTGTTGTCAGCCCTGCGCCATCGAGCAGTGACTTGTTCCACTCTAAGATGTCAGCTGAGACAAACTGTAAACGTTAATGTCAGTCAAAGCACCATTCGCAGACGTTTACATGAATTTGGACTGGCTTCTCGACGTCCTGCAGTCAGAATCCCTCTTACTCCTGCTCCTCGCAGAGCCCGTGTTGCTTGGTGTCGCGAGCACATCCGATGGACAAGGCAACAATGGAGTCAAGTTCTCTTCATTGATGAATCTCGCTTCACTGTGTCATTCAATGATGGCAGGATTCGAGTTTGGAGAGGACCAGGAGAGCGATTTACTGATGACACAATTCGAGAGGTGGATCGTTATGGTAGGGGTTCTGTCATGGTCTGGGGAGGCTTCTACAGACACGGCAGGACCCCACTCTACATCATCCAAGGCAACTTGACCGGCCCAAGATACCAGAACGAAATCTTGAGACCAATTGTTCAGCCTGCTCTGGAGGCCATAGGTGGTAATGCCATCCTCCAAGATGATAACGCTCGACCCCATCGAGCTCGTGTGGTGAATGAGTTTATTCAGCAACATGGGATCATCAGGATGGTGTGGCCAGCTCATTCACCTGACCTTTCTCCGATTGAGCACCTCTGGGATGTCCTTGGTCGAAGATTGTCAACAAATCACCCCCTGCCAATGGATGTTGCACAGCTGACTGCATTTCTGCTTCAGGAATGGCAAGCTTTTCCTCAGGATACTCTTCGGACCCTTGTGGACTCGATGCGTCTACGCTGTCTTGAATGCCTTGCTGCAAACGGTGGTCATACCCGATTTTGAAATGTCTATTTGTCCAATATCTATTGTGTGACTTTTTTTTAAAAGGTGGGTGACACACTTCACAGCTTCATTGCGTTTGAATGTGTGTTTCCATTTCTTTACGTGACATGTCAATTTGGTATTCAATAAATGCCGTTTTGACTGATACCAATTACGTTTATATCAGATTTGTTTTATGGTTTCAACCAAGGTTTTTCTAAGCGGCCCTTGACTTTTGACGTGTAGTATACATAAAACAGAAGATCAATTAAGTGAAAACATGTAAGATTTAATAAACGACTATTCGAGTTCCCACTATGTTAAAGAAAGTCTTTGTGCATGGGTTGCAAAACTTCAATTACTGACCACCACACACAATAGCCACGAAAGACAATAACTAGGAAAGACAACATTTAACAACTTCTATCCAACTGGATCTAAAAAACACAGTAATGGAAGCCGAAGTATCCGAATTAAATTTAAAAAAAAGAAAAAAAGAAAGAAATGTACCTCCCCACGTCAAACACTTCACTTAAGCCTTTCTTTCATCAGGTCAAAGAAATACTTGCGCCCAAGAGTCTAAATTCAGCATTCGCTTCATCAAACAGCGCTCATGACGAGAAAAATCTCTTTACAAGAGACGGAGAGTGAAACTCAAGTGGGATCAAGAATGAGAAAGAAAGAAAAAGAAGAAATGTTCACGGTGGCTAAGAGGGAAAGGTAGAGAGAGAGACAGAGAAGATGCTCTTCTTTTAAGCCCTGCGTACATCTGACGACCATTCATCAGGCAAGATGTGCCTTCGCTGCGCACGACCATAAGATGCCATCATAATCGTTTAGCCGGTCGATCTATTTATTTTTTTACGCGATCTCGCTTTACGCACGACAGGACCCTCTGCAGGATAAAAAAAACGTAAAGATAAAGGTAGTCCCATAAGCAGAAACTTCCGTAGGGGAGTAAAGTGTTAGAGACTTCACTATATTACGTTCAGCGCCGAGAGGTGGTACGATCATTTCCTTTCCACGCTGCACTTTCCTTCCCTATCTCAACAGCAAAGTCAGGTACTCATTTACAGCTGGAGTGTGTCAATGCCGTGAATAGCACTGGCACCTTAGCCGCGAGAGATCAGCGCTCTATCCACTCTGTCAATCAGACGCGCTACTTGGGAAAAACAATGCGGTCAATACATGAAAAAAAAAAAATTCAACAGCAAGGTCAAAACCCAACCAAAAATATTATACAGTCAGATATTGTGTTAATTTAAAAAAAAAAAAAAAAAAAAAAAAATTTAAAGGACTCCTCTACTTATCCAGCTTCTAAAAATCCAAGTAACCACATGGCGACACAGAAACAACTAGCAAATACATCAACTAAGGCATTTCTAAGGGATGTCGTGAGAGACGATTATTAGTATGAGGATGAGCACGGGGCTGGCAATGAAATCGTGTAAAACATTGCTACAGAATCTACTGCTGCCAGAACACATGCATGTTTTGGTGCAGCCTTCTTCTAAGGTAGTGTTTTTCAATCGGTGTTCCGCGGCACACCAGTGTGCCGCCGCGCCTATCAAAGTATGCTGCAAGAATTTTGTAAATTTACTACGTGAAGAATATTTTTAGTGATCATGTAAAACTGATCTTACAGCTTGAATTCGTTCAATGACAGTTGGAGCTATTAACTGCTTTGAACAAAAATAGATATACTTCAAAATTGTTTTAAACAATTAAAAGAAAATCAAATTGAGAGTTTTCTTTATTCTAAAGTACCCACAAATTAGTGTATTTAATTTAGTATATATCACTGTAATTTTTTATTCCGGCGCAGGGTCAGATAGGTGTGCCGCAAATTTTTAGAAAATTGAAAAGTGTGCCGTGAACACAAAAAGGTTGAAAAACACTGGTCTAAGGGGACCAAAGGCACGGTGGCTTTATGCTCTTGAAGGAGCAAAAAATGAAATGTGGATGATGTAGTGGATTGTTGTAGGAGTAAAAAAAAAAAACACGCGCGCACGCACAGACAGAGAGAGAGAGAGAGAGACAGACAGACAGACAGAACGAACGAACGAACGAACGAACGAACGAACTTTATTTTCAAAGGGTTGAGAATTGGGCACGCAGGCCCGTCTGACATTCTGCCCTTCCTTTCTCTCATCTTTTATACTGATTTCATTTATTCTCACATACATTTTACCCATCAATTCAAGGAATTCAACGTTATAAGGTAAAATAATAGCATACTCACATTCACAGTATCTAATTATAAACATGAAATAAAGTATGTTGAAAAATACAAACTAAGTATCACCATGAAACAAAATATGTTGAAAAACACTATCATCATCATTAAACCTACATTCGATATTATACTATTTGTTCGGAAAAATAATCACATTAGGGGGGCAGATAATCAGAACTCATAAAGTAATCGAAAAGTTTACGATTGTTTGAATAGGGACTGAGGTTGTTATCTTTCAGATAATGTGGAAGATAGTTCCAGAGATGAGCAGCAGAGTAAGCTAAGCTTTTCTTGAATAAGTCAAGTCTAGGCTTTTGCACTTGTATTTTGTTAAGGCGTTGACTGCGTCTTTCACTGTATTTGAACATTGGCCACAGATACATTGGAGCATTCTGTGACAGGATTTTGTGAACAAATTTAGCTTTGTTGAACAGAAAGCGCTTTCTTAGAGGCAGTATTTTGAGATCTTTATATAGATCTACACACTGTGCTTGGCAGTTGTCAGAAACTAGACGCACTGCACGCTTTTGTAGTGAATGGAGTCTTTTTGTGTTGGACATAGAACAACCATCCCAGATTGTGGAGCAATAGTCCAGGTTTGTTTGTATGTGAGATATATAGAACAATTTACGTGCATCTTCATCTAGGAAATGTTTGATTTTAGCTAACTGGTAAACTTTCTGTGCCGTTTGCTTGGTCAGTGCATGAACATGTGAGTTCCAATTTAGATGTTGGTCAACGACTATTCCTAGAGTTTTATGTTCATTAACGTTTTCAATTGGTAAGGTACCAATATAGATCTGAAGTGTTGTTTTCTCTGAATTTTGTAATTTTTGTCTAGTTGATATTAACATGCACTTTGTTTTAATTATATTAATTAGCATGCGATTTCCGATGCTCCACCTAATCAGATTGTCTGTATCTTTTTGTAACGATAGTTCGAGTGTGTTGCAACTTGTATCACTCGTGTAGACAGTACAGTCATCAGCAAATAGGTCACAGGATGCGTGCTCGACGTGTAGTGGAAGGTCATTAATGTATATGGCAAAAAGTAGAGGCCCAAGAATAGAGCCCTGAGGAACGCCGGTATTTATTACGGTTGGGTTTGAGCAAGAGTTATTGTAAGAAACTACATGTTTTCTGTCTGACAGGAATGATTTAATTATCGTCACTAGTTGAAGGTTTACTTTTGATGTTTCTAGTTTTCTAATTAAAATAGCGTGATCTATCATATCAAATGCTTTTTTAAAGTCTACAAAAACTGCCCCACATATGTTATCGTTATTAATATTTAAGTGCCAGTTGTCAATCATCTTAGTTAGAGCTGTGTGACATGAATGTTTAGGTCTAAACCCCGACTGACTATCAATTAGAGACAGACAGACAGACAGACAGACAGAGAGAGAGAGAGAGAGAGAAAGAAAGAGAGAGAGAGAGAGAGAGAGAGAGAGAGCGAGACATGCCCCGAGAAAATGCAAGTTGCAATGGCACGATTTGTGAAAATAAGCTTATGATATCCAGATTCAACACATTTTCCAACTGTAAATGAAATTTTTACAAGCCACTGCTAATCTTCGAATTATAAGTGTGTAAATGATGATCAAAAGATGACAAATTAGAGGGCCTTGCCATGTCACAATGACAGGTCTTTTCATCCAGATGTTCCCGCCATATGACATCGGAATGCAGGGAGACAAAAAAAAATGAACATACAGTAAGATGAATATTTTTAAAAAGTACAACTTGACCACAGCGCCGGATTGGCAGAGTGTTTAGAGAGCTGGCCTCTCGCATCAAAGGTACCGGATTCGAAACAATGTGGCGTCACGTTCCGTTCTACCCAGGTATAAATGGGTACCTGGCTCTGGTCTTGAGTTAGGGATGCAAAGGCAGCGAGGAAGGGAACTGGTCAGCCCATCTCTCGAAGCCGGACACTAGTATAGTGAAAACTCTAACACTTCACGCCACTCCGGCAGTATTAGCCATGAGATTACCTTTACCTTTTTACAACCTGACAAGCCTCACGGACAGGAAACCGATAATAAACTCCCTGCACTTCCTCGGGGGCTAAGCATTTAAAACAAACAAACCAACATACACACGCGTTAAAAAATGAAATATACTCGAACAAAGATAAATAATGAAAGATATAACAATATATATTTCTGGAAAAGATAGGAAATCAGTGCAACACGACCTCATGTTGAAAAAAAAAACCGAACCGAAACAGGAATAACACACGCACACAAACGAGTGGGGGAAAAAAAACACTCACTGGGGAAGGGGAGGTGGTGGGATATGAAACAGAATCTCACCTGTCAAAGCTGCAATCTTTATCAACCATTAAAAGCCATTAAAAAATGGAGACATTTGAAATTTCCAACACGGAGATCTGCCGGATAGCTCACCCTTGATCTTCATGCATGTGCCACTTTCGTTCTTTCAAACAGGACAGCATGCCGACAACTGTTCTTCTCTTTCTTACTCATTCTTCCGCCTACCTTCTCTCTCTTAGTCATTCTTCCGTCTACTTTCTCTCTCGTACTCAATCTTCCGTCTCCTTTCTCTCTTACTTATTCTTTCGTCTGCCTTCTCTCTCTTACACATTCTTCCGTCCGCCTTCTCTCTCCTACTCATTTTTCCGTCTGCCCTCTCTATCTTACTCTTTCTTCTGTCTACTTTCTCTCTCAATACATCCAGACAGCTTCAGAAAAATGACAATATCTTTCTTTCGTTATCATCCGTTTTTCCGACCTACCTTCCTACGTGCATGTCTGTCTGCCCAAATATCTACTCTATTCATTCGTTCATTCGTCCATCATTTACCCTAACCTAATCTTATTTTTCTACCTGTCTATCTATCGTTCATCCCTATTCATCCTTCTGTCTCAACATCCCTCTTTCTATCCTTCGTTGTTTCACCACTCCATTAAGTATATGTATTATTATTATTTTTTTTGGTCGGTAGCATCGGCAGTTCTGGTCTTGGCGTGTTTTTTTTTTGTTGTTCTAAATTTCTTGCCATGAAAATGAAAATTGCGGGTGTTAAAGATATCCCATGTATGACTACGTGAGCTGTTGCTAATGGAGTGTGGCGGAATAGCTGCTGAAGTCATCATGTGGAGGATGCAGCCTTCGATGTGCCTCTGTCTACGTTATCAACCATTTCCACATCATTTTATACAGTCAACCATGCCACATCATTCAGCAATATATTTCTCCTGGACGCTAATATACCCACCTTTCACCTCCTCACACACACGCAACGTTTCTCCACGTCGACTCTCTTCAGTTCTCTTCCATACCTTTTCATCAGTCTGAATACAAGAATGACGTTCATACATGCCTGTGCGTTTTTTTTAACCCCCATGGCGTGTGGTGTTTCTGAGATTCCATTTTCGCACAAGAACAGTGTTCCACCGTTTCCATGCCACTCTATCCCTGCGATGCTATCTGCTGTTTTAAAGCATCCAGTTACTATAATCTGACTGCTTTACTGTAGGTTTTGTGCAAATGAAATAATGTCATCCGCTTTTCTCTAATAACATCATTTAATTGTCCCGTCTTCGCCGGATGAGCCCCCACTAGTGTCGAATTAGGATGAAAAATTGACTCATAGAATGAATAAAAGTAGGAATGTATATCCAAAGCTGCACTGATCTCACTGAAGGTTGGCTAAAAGAAAATCTGCGGAAAATGTTAAGTATAAGCTCCGCAGGAAGAATAAAATTGAGTGAGAATCATATATTTATACATATATATTAATCGAGAAACTGGAATTTCCCAATAACTATTTCTCATGAGGTTTTCTGTATGAATGCCAGCTGCAGAGGCCGCATGATGCTCCTTTTGGGCTCAAAAGAAGAGCATTCATTCATTCATGATTTAAGCTAGTTGGTATTTATATATCACTTCTACAAATGAGACTATTTAAATATATCTTCTTTAATCCACTGCCCAACCGTGAAAAGCATAGTAGGTAAGACTGACTGTAGGTTTTCGATCCAGTGTGCATGCTGTGACTTGACGTGCTGCTATACCGTGTTTCTTTAATGTCTTTCACCCCTCGATCCATCTTTTCCTAGGCCGCGTTCATTTCCTGATCGTTTTTACTATGATTTACACGTATGAACTCCGCTTGCTGTTCGATGTTCATTCTCATATGGTGTCCAAACTAACTTATATGAATTTTTGTTTTTCAACACAATTTCTTCAATAGCGCTGTTCTTTTCTCCCCAAAAACAAACCCCTCTTCCCACTCTTAAATCTTTTATTCATGTCTCCGTATTTACGTTTTCTAGAACGGTTGGTTATCACTAAAATAGAAAACGAGCAACAATGTTCATATTCGTCAAATGGCACAGTCTAGCAGAATTACTGTGCTAGAAGAAGTGCATGGGTATGTCTAGATAGAAAGCACACGCCGGATTTTCAACTTGCGCAACAAATTTGAACAATGTTCGTGTACGTCAAATGGCAAACTGAAAGAAGAAGTGCTAGAAGAAGTGCTAGAAGAAGTGCATTGGTATGTCTAGATAGAAAGTTAACGCCGCGTTTCCAACTTGTACTTTCTGTTCAGCCACGCGCTCTTCAACAGACTAGCGATTTTGATAGAATTTCGGTTCTTGCCTTCAGGGAAGTACCCAGTTTTTATTTTATAGTTTTTATGTGTCCTATCTAGCCTTCACTTTCTTTCCTTTCCTGACGAAGGCCTTGTGGCCGTAACGTAGACTATTTTCTTTGTCTTTTGTCCTCGTAAGACGAATCACCTTTTTTCGATTTTTTTTCAAACCCAACTTGTGCAACCAATTTTTTTTTTTTTTAAACGTACGCCCGCTATTACTCAAGGCGAGAATCTCCGGTTAGTATATCTAACATGAGACCGATTTTTACGTGAGTATCCCTTTTTCCCTGTACACTGACAGATGTTCACTCGCCATTCAGGCAGATACTCGCCGTCTTCGGAGGGTACCCATTACAGCTGGGTCGGCTCAGGAGCCGACAGTCCCTGGTCGACGACACTGCTTCAAATGTTTTCGCCAGGGCTCGAATTAATCCAGTTCAAGTCCCGGTCGGTGACACTGATTCAAATGTTCTCGCTCGGGCTTGAACCTGGATCTCCCATTTACACCAGCGCGGCTCCCAGTACAAATCAGCAAAAAAGAGTTAATTAAATTAGTTGCGGAAGCTTCATAATTCTAACACATGCGACGTAGAATGTCCTATCGTTTTGCCAGCAGTTATTCAGTCTGTTAATTCAGAATATAGTATAATATAGAATATAATAAGTATATATATATATATATATATATAAATATATATATATATATATAATATATATTATATATATATAATATATATATATAAAAATATTAAATATATATAATATTATATATATATATAAATATAGTAAATATAATATATATATATGGATGCCGCATGCACTGGTCTTCCTAGCGCACTATGGTTTCGACAGATGAGGCGTAAAAATTTTTTAGGCCACAAACGGCTCCCGACCCAGCCCCAAATGGCAGCTACTCTTAAGGCGCCGGCGTGATGCCGACCACGCTCGTGTGTGTAGATAATATAACACCAATATTCCCAATATGCCTCAATGGGCGTGTAACGGGTTCCTTTACCCTTTTTTTTTTTATATATACATATATATATAACATGTATTCATTGTAAAGTACCGAAGAAGGTGATCTTCTTATAATAACTGCATCTCATTATTTACCTGAAAATTATTATTTTGCATGATGTTAGACAGACTTAAATTGCATGCTGACGAAAAGATCAGAGAAGAACAAGCGGGTTTCAGGCCGAAACGATCATGTATTGATCAAATATTCACACTAAGAACAATTATAGAAGAATCAGTGGAAATGCAATCGCCACTTATTATCACCTTCGTCGATTTTCAAAAAGCCTTTGATAGTCTACACCGCCCATCATTGTGGAAGATACTTACAATCTATGGTTTTCCAACAAAATATGTGAATATAATCAAAGCGCTATATGACATGCAAGATGTTGTGTTAGAACAAATAAAGGGAATACAGAATGGTTTACAGTAGAAACAGGGGTGAAACAAGGCTGTATTATGTCACCACTACTTTTTGGAATAGCTATTGATTGGGTTATGAGAAACTATACCCACAATGAACAATTAGTATAAAAATGGACAAATGGAAAATTCCTGGGGGACCTGGATTTCGCAGATGATGTAGCATTCTTAAGTTCAACACCAAGACAATCCCAAGAAGCAGTAAATAATTTGTGTCATCTCTCGGTTAAAATAGGTCTCCAAATAAATGCCTCTAAAACTAAAGCTATGAACTTTTCTAACGAGACCTTTGATATCATCTTGAACGGGGAAAAACTACAGAAATTACTCTTCGGTGTCCACGCGCACTGGTTTCTGCCCTTAAAAAGAATTTATTATTATTATTATATATATATATCATATATATATATATATATATATATATATACTATAATATAATATATATATATATATATATATTTATATATATAAACAACACACCGAGTGCAGTTTCTTTTATCTCAATATGTTATGCTTCTTATTACACTCATCCTATTTCATTTTATGTGTACGCACTGAGCTGCTAAATTTCTCTCGGCGTGTGCTTTACCAGTTCTTTGATATAGATTTCTTACATTTACCGTACTTCAATATAATTTAAACAGCTATGTATGTGTGTGTACATACATAATACGTACACGCACACACACAGCAATAGGTGCGGTAGTGCCAGTTTGTTCACATATGAATGATAACAAATCAAAAAAAGATTATTCAATGAAAAAAGAAGAAAGAAAACATGCGCGCGCATAAACATTTTATTTCCCCCCCCCCCCACCCCCCCCCCCCCCCCCCAAGAAAATAAATAAATAAATAAAGTCATTTATTATTTTTCTTCAAAGGAAAGCAGAAGACAAATTAGCATTCTCACGTGCACAAAATGAAATAATTAACCAGAGAAAAAGTAATTCTGTTACTTTATTTCATGCCTCTACTCCATCTAATCATTTCGGATATTTAAAAGCCGTATTAGATTTCCCTGTCAGATGACATATTCAACGCACAGTCAAATGTCAGTAAGTCCACTGTGCCGGTTAATCAAACAAGGCTGCTTTTTAATGTCAACGTAGATTTCTCGCCAGACCCCGAGGACGACCCAGAGTCCGCTGGGAGGACAACATTAGACAATCTTTGAAGGATCGAGGACTAGAATGGAACCAGGCCAGGAGGAAGACAGCCGATAGGATAGTCTGGCGCTCTCTCTTCCAAACCTCTACACCTCACGGTAGAAGGGGAACGACTAAGTAAGTAAGTAGATTTCTCGTATGTCGTATCTTGTGTCCGATCGTGAGTGATACGGGAAGATAGTGCATGTGAGTGATACGGGAAGAAAGTGCACGTGAGTGATACGGGAAGAAAGTGCACGTGAGCGATACGGGAAGAAAACGCACGTGAGCAATACGGGAAGAAAGTGTTTGTGAGTGATACAGGAAGAAAGTGCTTTTGAGTGATACAGGAAGAAAGTGCATGTGAGTGATACAGAAAGAAAGTGCATGTGAGTGATACGGGAAGAAAGTGCGTGTGAGTGATACGGGAAGAAAGTGCGTGTAAGCGATACAGGAAGAAAGTGCATGTGAATAATACAGGAAGAAAGTGCATGTGAGTGATACGGGAAGAAAGTGTTTGTGAGTGATACGGGAAAGAAGTGCGTGTGAGTGATATAGGAAGAATGTGCATGTGACATACGGGAAGAAAGTGCATGTGAATGATACGGGAAGAAAGTGCATGTGAGTGATACGGGAAGAAAGAAACCTCTAAAAAGAACCGGAAATGAATAAATGTCGGAAAATGACGGATTTAGGTTTCTATGTGATGCGTTCATAAACTTATAATTAATCGTACTTGCGACGTGGTCAGTCCGTTCCTACTGAGACTTAAAAAACCCCTGAGCTGTCGTAGTTAAGTTTTGCAACGCCATGGTGGAAGTCGGACGTCCTGTCCCGAGAACAAGATGTAGAAGACTATAATTTAAAACGCCATCTGCCTGTCACAAAATGGGGCGATCATCCCCGATCTTTGTTTCACTCCGGCAGTATCAGTACATCTGTGGTACTGATTTTATTGTATGCTTTCATTTGTCGCACTTTATTTCTTTCTTTTTCTGCTATGTGTAGCAGATATTATGTATTTTCCTTCTTACACCATTCTCAGGGATAAGTAGACATGTCTGATTGTTATCCATTTCTCCCTACGTTGCAAGGAGTGGCAGCGACCTAACCATGTTGGCTATCGTGGCGCAGCGATATTAGTACACAGATAAACACGTAAATCGCCTCAGCGCAGCGCTTAATCACTGATAAGACGCGGGTACGTGCATCATCAAAGCTTGGAATACGGGGAGACAACTGATGGACAGACACAGATAAGAGATTACTTTCTGATAAAAGTAATGAAGTTTGGGGCAATGTGTAGCCCATTTTCAGAAAAGAAATGTTTGAAATTTTGCATTAGCTGAGTCATGCAACATATTCAAATCAGATGCGTGGGAAGGCAGTGAATATAATCTGACAATTTTCTCAAACTATTTCACTTGAGAAATCGCTCGCCAAGATACCAGACCTTCCTAGACTGAAGAATTAGAATTCAGAATTCCTTCTTAACATACCGGACACCTTTTAGTGGATAATTTTGGACGGACTTTCGTAGCCCAGGAAATCTCTTTCATATTAATTAAGGAAACCGGAATTGAGGAAACTGAAGGACTATACACGACGTCAGAGAGGGAACTTATTAAATTAACAACACCCCAGACGCGTGTACGAGGCCAATTCAAGTCTCTTTTATTCATCTGAGCAAAAAGTCTGTGAGCCAGGATTGGCGTAAGTTGTGATTTACATTTCATATTTTATTACTAACATGTGAACTAACATATATATATATATATATGGCTAAAATGGTAAATGTTACAAACATACCCATTGCCCGTTCCTTCCGAAAAGTGGGTGAAATGTGTTCACTATAGTCACGACTTGCACGTGAAAAGCAAATTTCAGCAATGTTATCAACAGGCTTTGCCATAGGAAGCATTTTCAAACATGCATTATTTCCCTTTCCACCACGTACATTTGATTGACCTTGGAGGTACACACACGTAACGCAGATTTGATTTATTGTCAGATTAACAAACATTGTTTAAGCATGCAATAAAATGCAGCAAAACTTTGTTGACTGAGTGTTCAGGTTTTAAAAAAAAACAGCATAGTTGAAATGACCTAAAAATTGAAAGTGGCCTTTAACTTTTTTTGAGCAGTATATATATATATAAATATATATATGTTTATATTATCATGTGAAACTCGCTAGTGGATGTCACAGTCATTTGAGGCTGGCAACCTCAGCTTATAGAACGATAATTCATGAACCCCCACTGCACGGGCTGGTGATTGCTTTATTGCTAGTTGTATAAAGTAGTTCCAGGTTCCATACGGAGCAGGGAGGGAAAGATGAGGGAAATGATGTACATTCTAAGTATAATACTTACATTTTCAAAGCTGTGTAAATGTCCATATAAACATATTCGCTTTAAAATTAATGTGTTTTCAAGCTTTAAATCAGTGTAAACAGAAATGAAAACATTTTCAATTTATATTGTGAACACTTTTCAATCAGTGGAGATGTATATGTAAACAGACTCTATCTGTATTATTAACCTTCTCATTTAAATGTCATGTAAAGCTAAAGCTATTCAATTTAAATATAAAGGAAGTCTTATCCAGAGGCATTAAATTTAATTCTCATCGAGGGTAAAGTTTGAGTTAATTGGGATGGTGGTATGGGAAGATAGGAACCCATAACTATGGGTTGGAAAACGCCATACTCAGAAGAGCGTTTCGTTCTATTCTTTTACCATAGTTATGGGAGGTAGGATAAAGAGAGAGGAATAGTACCTCACGGTAAGAGACAGCTATGTCCTTTTTAGGATAGTCAGGATCATATTTGGTTCTCCTCTCTTTATCTAGCTCATGTATGGCTCCACGAATACCGCTTATGTACGGCAGTGGCCACATCCCGGGCAACAGTCTTGGCTGACTGGCTAAACTACATGAGTGGAGTAGGAGTAATCTTACTCAAGGGAATGTCCATCCCTAGTACCCAAAGATTGAGACGGTGAGTGAGGCGGAGGAATCTAAGAAGATCAACGGCTCGCAAAGCGGAACAGCAAAGTGTGTGGCGCACTAGAGGCGTGTCGGACATAGAAAAAGACAACGGCTAGCCACCGTGGAAGAGATTGGGGCCTTACCACGTACATCCTACAGAATGTAGTGAGATCACAACAACAAGATAAGAAACGATATGTAGAGAACTCTCTGTCCCCTGGGGAAGAATCTACTGTACAAATTAACAGGGAAGAGGCAACTCCTCTAATGAGTAAGGAAGTACATAATGACGAGTGTTCCTCAAATTCTGTTGAAAGGGAGCATTCTGAGAAAGACCACCTAAAAACTAGTAGGAGGAGCCTAAAAATAGGAACATGGAACGTTAGAACTCTAAACGGAGAAGGAAAGCTAGACAATCTAATATTAGAGGCAACAGACATGAAACTCGATATACTGGGAGTAGCAGAGGCAAGACTATTGGATACAGACTACATAAAAAGAGACCAATACACGCTTATACACTCAGGAGGAGAAAAACATGAAAGAGGGGTAGGAATGTTGATAAAGAAGGAGTATGAAAAATACGTATGTGGATACTGGACACCACAATGACAGAATGATGTTACTAAAGATGAGAGCAAAGTCATTTGACATATCAATCTTACAAACTTATGCACCAACTAAAGATCACAGCGAGGAAGAAATAGAAGAATACTATGAAGAGCTACAACACACACTTAAACCAGTAAAATCTACAGATGTGTTGATAGTAATGGGTGATATGAATGCAAAAGTATGAAAAGGAAAATACAAGAAAATAGTAGGACAGTATGGATTAGGGACAAGAAATGATAGAGGAGACAGACTTATCCAGTTCTGTGAAGAAAACCAGCTGGTCATATGTAACACCTTTTTTGAACATCACCCAAGGAAATTATACACATGGAAAAGCCCAGGAGATGTAACAAGAAATCAAATTGACTAAATCATGATAAAACATAGATTTAAGAACAGTGTCACAAGTGCAAAGACACATCCTGGCGCCGACATAAATTCAGATCACAATCCGGTCGTCATCAAAGTAAATATAAAGCTGAAACGAACAGGAAACAGAAGACAGGAGGAACCCCAGATAGAAATATCAGCACTGAAACAACCAGATATAAAACAAAAATATCTAATCAACGTCAAAAATAGATATCAACAGTTACTGACAGAAAGCATGGAGCAGTGTAGAAGAGAAAACCCAGAAGAAAAAGTAACCACCAAATGGGAATGCTTAAAAACAAGCTTACAATCAGCAAATGCAAATTTACCTAAAAAGGAGCCTAAGAAAATTCAAATTTGGATGACAGATGACATCTTGAGTAAAATAGCAGAAAGAAAGAAAGCAGAAAACACTCCAGAATATAAAACAATAGACAATGACATACACACTATGTGTAGACAAGCAAAAGAACGGTGCATAGAAACAAAATGCAAGGAAATAGAAGACTTGGAGGCAAAGCACGTGACAAGAGATATGCATGAGGAAATAAAGAAATTATCAAATAGGTCGCGGTTTGCATAAGGAGAAAGCTGTATCAAGAACAAAAATGGTGTAATATTACTTGATGAGAAAGACATATCAAACAGATAGGCAGAATACGTAAAAGAACTATTGAGGACAACAGAGGTAAAAAAAAAACCATCACCAGATTCTAATGAAGGCCCAAACATTCTCAGATCAGAAGTAGAGAATGCCATACATATGATACAAAAAGGAAAATCAGCAGGCACGGATAACATAAAAATTGAAATGACAGAAGCCCTGGAGAGCTTTGGCATAGATACAAACACAGATCTATGCAACGGTATATACAATACAGGATATATATCACACGACATGAAGACATCAGTTTTTATAACATTGCCCAAAAAACCTAATGCAACAGAATGTTCAGACTTCAGAACAATCAACCTGATGAGTCACACAATTAAGATACTGCTCAAAATCATACACGAAAGAATAAAAAGTGTAACCGCGTATACCGTAAGTTTTCAGATACAGGCTATATTAACATATAAAATAAATTTTTATAGAAACAGAAGATTAAAAAAAGTCTTGGCGCAGATGTTTAATTAAACCAGGTTAGCTTTGAAAAGCCACGCATTATTTTAGGCTAAGCTTCGCTTCGTAACGCCAAGCATTAATTAGGGTAGCTTCGCTTACGCCAAGCATTGGTCACGTGATTTCCCACCAATGGTTAAGCTCAGTCCTTTTTTTTCTTCCCCCGGAATGAAGGAGAGACGAAGCCATTTTTTTTAGTCAGTAATGAATTTAGAGCGGTGGAGACAAGACGTAATTCTCTTTGCTCAGTGATATTCTATAGAGGAGATTGACTTCGCACAATTAAAGCAACTGTGTAATTTCGAAACGTAGAATAATTTGTTTGTGAATTCATGAAAACTGTAAGTATTGCTAAATACTGAATGCAATAACTGTTAGAGCCCACAGTCATAACTGAAACGGAGCTACGCTCGAAAACTGGGTAAAGAATTGTAAACCCAGGCATATATCTGAACCTTTTACCAAGAATGAAGGTCCTTAAGCTGAGAGAAAGTCAAACTAAGGAATACTAATGAATAAGAGAAAGTTTGGCTCTTCATTGAAATGAAGAGATAAGAAAAACGTGAAATCTAGACCACATTAACAAATAAACGAAGGAACACTAGAAGGATAGAGGAGCCACGCCATGTTTTAGCAACTTGAAAAGATTACGAGATGCAATAAGGAATATTGCATCATTAAAATAATGCATTGACTTTTTATGCTTGTTTATTAAATGTCAACATGCTATTAATGCAAATTTTGTGTGGTGGTTACCATTTGACTTAACCCAGTTCTTGTTGGAAATTGAATAAACATTTGTTTCATTGAACACAAATGCTGTTGACGAATCATATGTTTGCAGTTAGCCATCATACCAAATTATTAAAGGATCATGCCAAAGCTAATCGTTGCAGGTGCAACACAAATAATAACCATATGCTCTAAAAATAAAACATCATAGAGGATTGTCCCCGAACCTGGTAAATTCCTGTAAGTCTGTAGAGAGAAATCATCACCTCTAGCAGGCTAGCTAGTAATCAAAATCTAATACTCTCGAGTTAAACAGCAACCCCCACTACCCTGCCCGGCCACAAAAGTAAGGTAGACAGCGAAATTCAAGAAGAACAGTTTGGTTTTAGACGGAACAGTGGAACAAGAGAGGCAATATTTTGCCTAAGAATATTAGCAGAAAAATATACAGAGGTCCAAAAAAGTATGTACATGTGCTTCATTGACTATAAGAAGGCTTTTGACAGAGTCCATCATGATAAAATAATTGAATGCCTCGAAGACATAGGTATTGATGGAAAAGATATAAGAATACTCAGTAACCTTTATTGGGAGCAAACTGCCACAGTAAGAACTGGAAGGAATTATTCACCATACATAGACATAAAAAGAGGTGTCAGACAAGGTTGTGTGCTGTCCCCCTGCCTATTTAATCTATACACCGAAAACATTTTCAAACAGATACAGGAAATACCAGGACTGAACATCAGTGGAAAGTCAATAAACAACCTTAGATATGCAGATGATACCGTGTTGTTAGCTGAAAGCGAACAGGAGTTACAAGAACTAGTGAAGCAAGTGAACAGTATAAGTCAAGAATATGGAATCGACATTAATATTGAGAAAACAAAAACTATGATAATTAGCAAAACAGACGATAAACTTTAAAATGCTCCTACTACTAAATCTAGAGTTACTGCATGTTTGTCTCAGTCAACTTACTACACACACTCTAAACAGGGCTATACTAGAATTCCACTGAGTAAATCAGGGGTGAGAAATTATGTGAGGACAGCAAACCATAAGTCAGAAGAGTTCAGGACCACCACTGGGGTAAGACAAGGTGATATCCTATCACCTTACCTCTTCATACTCCTTATGGACGATGTCATCAAGGCATGTAAGGAGAGAACAAGAAAGTATTCAGTGGGGTACTGGAAGATGAGACAGGTCTATATTTCGGAGCTGGCATTTGCTGATGATGTTGCCCTGATTGCTAAATCAGAGGTACATCTCCAATCCAACCTGCAAATCTGGAAGGAAGAGCTGGAGAAGAGAGGGATGGTCATAAGCAGCTCTAAAACAAAATCCATGGTGATATCACGAGAAGAAAGAAAACATCAGATTAAGTTATAGAACAGGTCCTGGAGCAGGTCGACCACTTTAAATATCTCGGAGCTATTATAGACCGAAAGGAAGGCATCAAAGAAGAGTTGGCCACTCGAAAAGCAGCGGCTGGGAGACTTTTTCAGGCCATAAATCGTGGATTCCTCAGCAAGAAAGAGGTTGGTAAGAAAACGAAGATGGCTGTATACCGCTCCACCTATGTCCCAGTCTTGACATATGGATGCGAGTCGTGGGCAATGACTACAACCCACAAAAGCCAGATCCAAACCTCAGAAATGAGGTATCTGAGGAAAGTGGTTGAAGTAACAAGAAGAGACATGGTCCGCAACCAGACGATCCGTCAAGGCCTAAAATCCCATCCGCTGCAGACCCAAAGAGAACAGTCCCAACGAAGATGGTTTGGCCATGTCTGCAGAATGGGAGAAGATCGGCTACCACGACAAGCATGGGAAACAAAGAGCCAGGGATCCAGACCTCCAGGACGACCCAGAGTCCGCTGGGAGGACAACAATAGACAATCTTTGAAGGACCGAGGACTAGAATGGAACCAGGCCAGGAAGAAGACAGCTGATAGAATGGTCTGGCGCTCTCTCTTCCAAACCTCTACACCTCACGGTAGAAGGGGAACGACTAAGTAAGTAAGTAAATCAGGGGTGTTGGCTTGAACGAGCTAAAATTAATAAATGCTTAAATCCTTCACAAAAGTGTCGGCAGAATTACAGAGTTAACATACTCAGCCAAAGCAGTATTGTTCTCACTTATTCTGAATATCTTGTGAATACTCCCATGAGATAGAAGCGGTATTACCTTTCTATCTACATCTCCGCCAAGAGTAATCTTGTGTAAAGATAGACTCCATTGAAGCTGATATTAGATACTCTCGAGTTTTGGTCATTGTTGGACCACTACTGCAAAGCAGGGGAGGCAATACCGCCACACTGCCGTTTTTCTGAACTCTAGGAGAAATAATTGTATAATTTAGGATTCAAATTACAGTTCAGTCCTACCGCAAAACGCATCTAGATACACTGTTCGACGACTCTGAAAAATGATCAATCCTTTCGTTGCGGACGAAAGGAAAAGGCTTGGACTCTTTTTAAAAATGTCCAAAGGACGATATTAAATAAAGTTTGAATGATTGCCAATGACCACCGTTTGATAGGGAACGGACTGGACCTACATACTACTGCATTTGCCTTTGGGGCTATATATCTCTTACCATGGAGCTGTGTGTCAAACTTTATAAACTGCATGTTTGTAAAATTGTGAAGGAGGTGTTGGTCCGCTCAGTACAGTTATGCTGATTTCGTGTTGTGTGACTGCCCCTAGAGTCTACCTTGGCCCCGGAGAAGATCTACGGAATAGTGAACATTAACGACACGTAACACACTGCTTAGACAGCGCATCCTACGCTGGTTAGGCCATGTCCGCCGCATGGAAGATGGTCGCATTCCGAAAAGATATCTTCTACGGACAATGGCAGATGGCAAAAGAACAGTTGGGCGACCGCAGCTGAGGTTCAAAGTTGTGTGCAAGAGAGACATGAGGGTACTGGATTGGACATAAATCCAGCTACCATAGAGGACGAAGCTGCCGATCACACCAAGTGGTGACGCTCTCAACGGCGCCGCCTCATATGGGGCGAAAAGAAGCTCCCATGGCAAGCAGAAGAGAGGAGAAAACGTCGAAAGGAACACCAGAAAAATAATTAGCTGAGGGCTGTCATCTCAGGGGTGCATCCCAGTCAGTTTTGACTGAAGGGGCTATTATTATTCAGATATAACTATCTGTAGTTGATCCCACATTTTAGGAATTTTTATATGTGAGAGGGGAAAACAGCGTTTGTGAGTGAGAAGGACAGAGTGCGTATGTGAGTGAGAGGGACAGAGAGCATATGTGAGCGAGAGGGGTAAACAGCATATGTGAGTGAAAGGGGAAGAGCGTCTAGAGGGGAAGACAGTGTATGTGAGTGAGAGAGGACGACAGTGAATGTGAGTGAGAGGGGAAGATAGAATGTCAGTGAGAGGGCAAGGGGAAGTGGGGAGGGGGAGGAGGAGTGCGTATGTGAGTGAGAAGAGAGAAAAAGCATACGTAAGCGAGAGAGGAAGAGAGCGAACGTGCGTGAAGAGGGACAGAAAGCGTATGTGAATTCACCAACATCGCACATTATATCCGTTTATCTGCTTCATAAATGTCTTAACAACAATGTGCTTGCGCGTGTGTACGTACAGTATTAAGGTAAAGGTAGCCCCATAGCAGATGGAAGAACGTTGGGCCTAAATAATGTGCAAGGTAAAGGAGTCACCCGAACAACTGGGAGAGCATACTGCCTTTATGCGCCGTGGGAGTGATTATTATTATTATAGCAGATACTTCCGTAGGGGAGTGAGGTGTTAGAGACCACCATATTAGGTCCAGCATCGAGGGGGAGACCAGTTCCCATCCTCGCTGCTTTTTCCTTCCCTAACTCAAAGAGCAGAGTCAGGTACCCATTTACAGCTGGGTAGACTGGAGTGTGTCGGCACCGTGATTCGAACCGGGCACCTTTGCCACGAGAGACAATCGCTCTAACCACTCTGTCAATAGGACGCTATATCGGACGCTATAAATTATGTGGAACTATTAGGTAGAATGTCTAAACAGATAAAATTACGCATGGTACTCAAATGCAATATTGCTGTATTTATTCCAGCAACGTTCTGTAGTCGAAAATTCCTTATAAATTCTATCCCATGTTTATAAATCCTCACGTGAGCTTCTGTCTTATGGCGGCAGTTTAGATTGTTGATAAAAAGTTACGAAAAACGACATTTAAAACTGTGTAACAATTAAATGTGCAACTCTGATGTTTAAAAATTATGGTCAACAATAAATAAAACTAATGTAAGAGGACTGTGAAAGTAATGGACATTTGCATTCAACGAAAAATATTACGGGAAACCGAAGTGTCAATAATGAAAGACGCTGCGTGGGTGCATTCGCTTTACTTTGAAGACATTTCATACAACGCGGGAATCCGATAAAGGAATGTGCATCTTTAATTATAAATATTCGAAGCCGATTTGCCCTGCCTTAACCACGTTTATCAATCACGCTGTAAATTTGGAGACTCGTGACCTTTGCCAGTATTTTCTGAACGTATATTTTCCCGAAGAGAATATCTGGGAGCCGCGCTGGTGTAATGGCTTCGGCGTTGTGGCGACCAGGTGTTCATGGTTCAAACCCGGGCGTCGGCGTTTGAAGAAATGTTTACGGCCGGAAATTTGACTGAATAGACTGAACTTCTTCTTCTTCCATCCTTAGCCATCAACCGGCAAAGCAGTATGTGGCCAGTACGCCTAGTGGCGTCCTAGGGCAACAACAAATTGATCAATCTATCGCTGTTTCCACCACGCCTAGTGGCGTCTTTGTGGAACAAAAACAGACCAAACAATCTATCATTGTTTCCGTAATCAGATTGGTTGGCAAGCAGGTGATCAGCCCACTGTGCGAAGTTTTTACGGGATGGGGTAAACAGCCCCATGCCCATACCCTCCTTAGTCGCTTTTTACGACATGCGTGGTAGGGTGCAGTGTTACTATTCTTTGCTCCCCTTTCGGGCCCCGGTAACACACGGGTGGAATAGACTGAACGGCTCATGTGATAAACCCTCTGTGGATGGGAAGGAGCGAAGCTCCTGACCGGGTTGGAAGGAAAGTCCTCAGGTTCCCCAGCCTCGCAATGACATGACATTGGGCCGAAGGGCTGAAAGCCCAAGTGCCGCTGGTTTAAAAAAAAAAAAAAAAAAAAAAGAGAGAGAGAATATCTTAATAATTATGTGTATAACAGCTCAACAATATGTTACTTACGTATGAAAGCATAAGAACACCTGCCCCCCCCCCCCCCACCCCGAGACGATATTTGTGGGGTAACACACAATAACCATGGACAAACATCAACTGAATGTAACAGATAAACCTCTATATATATATATATATATATATATATATATATATATATATATATATATATATATATATATATATATATATATATATATATATATATATATATAATAAAACTGACACGCTGAAATTGGTGGAGCTACCGCCTCAGCTTAGTTTGCTGAGTTTTCGTAAATCGTCTTCAATTGTCTCACCGACTCGTTGAGACTGGTAGAGCTAGCGCACCAGTTTCATTTGCTGATTGTCTGGTTAGGGTCTTCAATTATCCCAATTTCTCGCTGAGATTATCGAAGAATACCTACTCTCACTAGGAAGTCAAGTTAGGGGTAACGCACAATAATCCATGGACAAACATAAACTGAATGTAAATAAAACTTAAAATAATACAATACAGCTGGCTAGATGAGACTAGCTGAGCTAATGTCTCAGTTTATTTTTGCTGAATTTCTAAACAGCGTCTTCAAGTGTCCTTTAGACTCGTTCTGACTGGCGGAACCGATGTTACTGTTCATCAACTCGAGTCCGTTCTGTCCTGGTCTTGGAATTCAATTTAGCAGCAACATACAAGTATCTACACAAAAATAATTGACAAATAAAATAAAAACCGAGTAAGTAAATAAAAACAATTAAAAATAAGCTTAACGACGGCGGCGATGTACAAGATTTTACGTTCAAATTAGTTGCACACACGTCACGTATGCTGGATAGTCTAACACCATGGCATGAAAAATGTCAATACCAGAATTGATAAACAGTGCTGGAGACAGGAAGCTGTGGACAGACATGATCGTCTACGCAGCAGCTTGAAGAAGAAAGCGGCGCCAAGTTTATTTAAGTCTGTTTTAGACTAATCCTCTTAACATACGAGGCGGGTTGCCTAAAACCCATGCAGTTGTTTCGACTATTCCATCGAGGAACGTCAAATTGTCAACATCAGTTGATGAAGATTACACGTAGTTTTATTCATTATAAATATTAAACATCCGGCAAATCTAGTTATAAGTCTGTTTCTTTATTATACCTCTTAACAAGCCAGGCGATTACGTAGAAACCGCGCAAATAATTCGAAACGACGCAAACACTAAAAGGCTTCGGTTCAGCAGGAAATAAATGTCGAAGCCAAAACGGTTAGAGCTAATGGTATTTCACAGTAAATAATAGCAATACTTCGCTCCTCAAAAAAAAAAAAATTCAGGAGATTCTATTTGGAACGGGAGATGTACTGGGGGAACAGGGTCTGGAAAGTTCTATACATTTAGCCTTTTGTCTACAGCAGCACTTTGCGAGTCATGCAGGATAATTTGTGTAATTCAGGATAATTTGTGTAATCTCTTTTTCTGCGCTCTTGTCCAATTTTATAGACATCGGCTGTTGTATTAAATTATTTTGACGTGGTCTTAAATGCAGATGGGGAGACAAAATTATTTCTTGATATAAGACTGCAACTAATTAAAGAGACCCTTGTATTAAGTGGTAAGGAAACTGCACCTCTACCCGATATAAATCTAAGCGAATTTTCAAGAAGTGCGCTAAGTTAATGCGATCATTCTCCGAATGATTCTGCCTTTTCCTGCCGAGGAACTGGAGTAAATTAAAGAAATTCACAAGATTAAAGCTTAGACGTGTGGCTGTGTCGGAAGCTTAGAACATGCCGGGAAGAACTTTTTTTAAAAAAAAGTGAAAAATGTATTTTCTTGATTCTGGCACCACCAAGCTTGGGAAGCCAAGTAAATGGTGGAGCCGATGATGCTAACATGGTGCGAATAGTGTTCGACACGGCACGGTCTCAGAGCCGGAATGGAAAGACAAGCATTCATTTTGTTTTGACTGACGCAACCAAGTATGTTGACACCAGATTCTTTCCTGGACGCGGAGTCAAGGTATTTAGTTACTGTTTCCGCATCTGCCTTGTTTTAATACTTAATCTGTTTTACTTTTGCAGACTGTATTTTCGCAGTACATAGTTTCCTAAGCGTGACTGGCAATTATCTACGATCCTATACTAGAAAAGAAACAGTTTTTTTTTTTTTTCATTTCTTCCCTCACCGTAGACGTCAGTAACACTCATACCACCGAATTCGCCTTGAACTGCTATGACAAGTCAAAAATATTCACTAATGACCCTAGACCCTGTGGCTCCAAGCAAGACAAAATTGTTTTTTACTGAGCACTCATCTTGTCTACCTAATCAGATAGAAATTTCAACCGAATGAGGGCAACATGAGAACTTCCTCGATGTCATGTTTTAACTAGATCTTGGGGGTTGGATAGGCTAAGAGGTATGGCGTCCGACTCGAATTCTGAAGGTACCGGGTTCGATTCCCAGTAGAGGGAATATAATTTATGACAATTTTTTTCAAGAGCCAGTGGTCCTTAATGATGTTACACTGCCCCCTGGTCTCCTGGAAAGTGAGACAGGATGCCTAGCCTTCTCGGATAAGAGGAAAAAAAATATTAAAAAAATTCCCGTTTGCAAGCTGTGCATGTTAAAAATCCTACGGCAGTTGGACATCGTAAAGAGTAGGCCACACGGCAGCTGCCCTGGCAAAATTTAAAAACTAGAAACCTACGCACCACAAAAATATTTATAGAATGTGTGATTCCTATATACACACATTGGGATTCTCGCCGGTGCTACGGAGTTCGTGCACTGTGCTGAGATCTTCCTTGTGTGATCTATGGGAGGAGATCGGAGCAATGATGGAGTTGTCCGTGTGCAACGAAGATAGACCTTAAAGCCAACTAGATCGTGCTTTCTTACTACAGAATGTACGAGATTTTAATGCTTATTCTTCAAATAAGTCGTGCATTCTGTCTTACCCACTCTGCCACTCGATATATAAAAGCAAGGGCGTGCAAGCGCTCTATATATTCAAACCAGTGCGTATTCATCTCGCGGCTGTACATTAGTACCTAACTCTGCTCTTGAGTTAGAGAGGGCAAAAGGCAAAAACAGCGAAGAAACGTCTTCAAGCTGGACCTAGTATGGTGACGTCTCTAACACTTCACACTCCTATGGCAGTATTTGCTATGAGACGACCTTTACCGATTTCTATTTATTTATTTATACCTGTGCTCTACGAACACAGCCCTCGCGTAAATCACGAGCTCAGTGCATAACTATGGAAGCTATCCAGTTTTTTTCCAAATCTAGATCAAACTTACCAGCAGAGAAAAAGATGCCCCCATTAGGAAACATCAGGACACTTTCTACGGGGAAGCCGTGGCTGACTGTCATGACGCTGCTTGGCGTCCGGGCATCCCACAACTTGACCGTGTGATCGTAAGCGCCTGGAGAAACAGATCGTGTCTATACAAGATGGTGCAGGGCTGTTGTTAGTGCATGAATATTACTGTAAGACTGGATCCGTTTATGACAAAGAAATAGTTATTAATATTTAAAAAAAAAAATAATAATAGATAAATACATAACAATGTAAAAGCACAAGACATTGCGTGAAGGGAAAAAGGGTTGTGTAATTCTCTGGGTAACCTAGGTTACTCTGTACAGCTCGGAAAGAAGTACTGGAGTTCATTCGTCACTCGTCAGCTCTCAAAGGAGCACAGACCTTCAACTAACGTATGCCAAGTCTTCATGTCCCCCCCTGTCATCAGCTCAAGGTCTTTCCGTGTCTTCCCCATCCCCTGTATGTCCGTCTCCACCTCTCTTCTCCGTGTGTTCCTTGATCTCCCTTTATCTCACTAGAGTTACAGCTGTATAAAACTGCCAATGGTTATAAACAGTCAGCCTGCAATCATCACAATTATGTGTGTTATTCTTCTGAATGCTGACTACAAAGGTCTTCTTTCCCCTCTTTTGAACAGTTCTTGAATATTATTATACATTTTATTTATACAATTATCCTTCCTATTTTCTAAAGTTGTCCTAAACTTCTAAACAATATTGTTTCTGTCTTAACAGTCGTCCTTTAGAACTAGCAACAGTGTGTCCCATTATCAGTTTCCGATTTTCAAAACATGCACTGCTAATGTTCACAGTTGTCTACATCAGCTTCTGTTACCAGTCTCAGAGGGCAATAGACATTTAAAAACTTACTAATGAAGTAACGATTGCATTACCTTTTAACACAGTACGAGACAGACAGACAGACACTAGTTCCCGGGAAGCTCTAGGGAGAAAGAATAATGCTACTGCTCCCTCAGGCATGTCGTACAAGGCGACTAATATGAGGTTGTGTATATAGATGGCAGCCTCATCATGTAAAGCCTACTGCTACAGAAATCAATGCTGCACGAGCAATGAATGCTCTGAGCAGGTTTTCTGCTAAGAGGGCCAACTATAGTGGTGGCTTCCTTCCACAGGAAGCGAAAAGAAAAAAAATATTTTGATGATGATTAATATGTATATAAAGAAAGAGAGAGAAAGAGAGAAAAGAGAGACACGCACATACAGAGAGGACGGAAGGCGATAGAAGAGACCACGCGATAGAAGAGACCACGCGGAAGGAGAGAATGGATAAAAACTTACCTGTGAGAAAAATATCTTGACTTGATTGAGATGCTACGCTACTCCGAATATAGTCCTGAAAAAAAAAAAATTTACCATCATGTCAGATTCTCAATTACCCCCGGCTATAAATTTTCAGCAACTGTCCGATCCATCTCTTATCTTCTTTCTTTCGTCTGAGGATCTGTAAGTGTGTGCCTTGTTCGTCTCCAGGTTTCAATTTAGATGTTTGTCTTGCCATTAATGTTAAAATGATGTCTTCGGCACTTAAAAATTTTTTTCAGTGCCTCTCTGCATCTTCTTCGTACACTCTCAGACGTCAACTTGAATATGATCAAAGAAAGCAGTGGTCAACTTGAGGCTATTTCTATCTTCATAGAGCTTTTCCAGGAATGGTACTGATGATGGCCACATGAACTTTCTGTTCCTAATTTGTTGGGCATCTTTGAACTTTGAAGCAGATGTTTAGCTGTCATTGTATCGGTGCCACAGTTACACTCATCTGTAGTTCCTATCCTTAGCTTGTTGAATAGGCGGTATCACAGGCTAAAACTGCGTTGATTCGTCAAAGTTTGAGGCTGACACGTATTTATTTGTTAGCGTAATGCTGTTTATTATTAATTTTCTATTCAAAACCAATCTTTCAATCACTGCCCTTCAGTCCCCCGAGTAGCATAAGCCTTCGACAAATTCACACCGCCTTCCTGTCTTATGCCGTCCGCTTAAGGCCTTTCCATTTCTTCATTATCTTATTCATGTCTGTCTTCAGCTCTCGTCTCCCTGTATTTTTCGATCTTTCTTTCCTCTTATCCCGGTAGGCTGATCAGCCAGAACGAGAACTGCCTTGAAATGCTACCAACAGGTTTCCTTAAAGCCAGTGCTACTACTAAATCTCTATGTTCAGTATGACAAGGATGCTCCTACTACTAAATCTCTATGTTCAGCATGACAAGGATGCTCCTACTACTAAATCTCTATGTTCAGTATGACAAGGATGCTCCTACTACTAAATCGCTATGTTCAGTATGACAAGGATGCTCCTACTACTAAATCTCTATGTTCAGTATGACAAGGATGCTCCTACTACTAAATCTCTATGTTCAGTATGACAAGGATGCTCCTACTACTAAATCTCTATGTTCAGTATGAAAAGGATGCTCCTACTACTAAATCTCTATGTTCAGTATGACAAGGATGCTCCTACTACTAAATCTCTATGTTCAGTATGACAAGGATGCTCCTACTACTAAATCTCTATGTTCAGTATGAAAAGGATGCTCCTAGTACTAATGGCTCATATTAAAGAAGGGTACTTAACCGTCCAAGTGAATAAAAGGTTGTAGGCACTAGGAGAGAGGGCGACAAATCTGTCAGTGGGAAGGAAGACATCCAGATGTGGACAAAAAATAGTCTGCGCCATCGAGACAGACACTGCTGGAGATCAATTACAGACAACTTTTGACGCGCGAAGTCCGGGCTTGATATGATCCAAACCAAGAAAATTTAAGAATGTATTTTATTTTTGTGTTTGTGCAAAAAGCCGGGGAGGGGAAGGAATAGTTACGGCAGTTACTAATTTATGCTCAAGTGTGAGAAGTGAGTACTTGAGTTTACTGTAGCAGCAGCTGCAGGCAAGCGGACTCTTGTCAACCTGGAATGCTAGAAGCAAATAAAACCCGTCTACATGACAGAGCATATAACGTTCTGGAGCGCATCGGGTTCCCAGGCTCAACATCCTGGCAGAAATTCTCATTTACATCTCTCCCGTATACACGATTTGTCTGCCTCATTACACAACCGTGCTGATGGAGGACAGGGGATGCTTCCAAAGAGAACGAACGAACGAACTTTATTTTCAAAGGGTTAAGAATTGGGCACGCAGGCCCGTCTGACATTCTGCCCTTCCTCTCTCTCTCATCATGTATACTATATCCTTTCATCCTCATAGAGAGAACAAGAGGCGAGTGAGAAAAGGATGAGCTCTGAAATACGCTATGGTCAGAGTTCTAAAACCTATTAAGCGCTAGACATAATATTATTATGTTTTATTCAGGGTTCTGGAGTCGGCAAGAAAAATTTCCGATTTTTGATAATTTAGAAGGCCGACCCCGACTACAGTTTTTTTTTTTTTAACTAGTCATATGACAAAATTCGGAGCCGGAGTCCGGACATTTTTTACCGACTCCACTACAAAACGACCGACTCCACAACTCAAGACTCCCGACTGCACAGCCCAGGTTTTGTTCAGAATGATCTAACGAAACATGTCCGCTAAGTCCAATGTTGTACGATATCCTTGCACGTAAAACAAATATGAAAAAAAAAAAATCAGCCGGGTTTCTACTTATGTTATCTCACTTATTTCCTATGCTCCGCATGTGGCTTTCTCTCACGTCATTCCCCCTTTGCTCCTTATGGAGCCACAACTGCACCTGGTCTTCTTACATGAACTCACACCAAAGCATTCATGTGTCCTTGCAGTAATGGATTATGTAGCAATTAGTTTTACATGAGGTCGCCAGTCCCACGCTTAGTCTCACATTAGTGGCCTCTTACGACATGCCTAAGGCAGCATGCGTCCTATTTTCTCTTTGTAGTGTATTCACATGTGCGCGTGCATTTATATGTATGTACATACACAAAACACATACTTAAATATACACGAAACACACATACATACATAAATACACGCACACATTCACAAATACGCACAGGCACACAAACAAGCACATATTTTCAATCAGACACACGACAGTTTGGCACATATACATACGAACGTGATGTATGCAACTGTTAGAAACGCTTCTGTGAAAATGTTTCATCCCACGTTTTTTTCCACTGGGTATGGAAAAAGTGCAGATTTAAAAATTGAATGTCAGGGAAACGAAATCAGAAGCGTCGGGGCTTTGTTTTCTTAACGCTTCTAAAGCTTTATAGGTTTGATTCGTTTACATTAAACGAGTGCATTTCCAGTTTTTCTTTTTTTTTTAATGCCGTGTGTTTCGTTCCATTAATTCGTTTCCTTTCTGATGGATTTATAAATAGCATAAATAGCCACTATGAACTTTATGGAGAACCGGCTTCATAAAACGCACTTGGCTGCTATAAAAACACTACAGGCAGAACAAGAATGCCAGAAATGTCTAAATTAGGTGCAAGAGATTCAGAATTTTAGACGTAACTTTCATTACAAATTGATCATGGCTGCTGCAGTTTTAAAAGAACATTTAACTAATAAAAATATATCTTCTTCTTCAGGTGCCTGGTCTGGAACAGACATTGGCGATCATGACCCTCCAATCTTCTCTGTCTTTTGATAGTCTAATGAGGTTGTTGTTGCCCATGCTGTTTGTTGCTCAGTTGTTTAAGCTTTCCGCATACACGTAATAAAAATATATAAATTATTCAAAACGGTGATCTAGCAAGAACCCCACGCAGTTCCTTCCCCAACAAAGAACATGCCTACTGCTCCCTCATGCCTATCGTAAGAGAAATCTAATATGAGGTTGTGCTTGGGGCTGGCAAGCTCATCATGTAAATCACACTGCTACCAAAACCACGACTACAAAGGGCATATGAATGCCAGGTACATGATGTCCTGCAAGGCGAGCTGCAGTGATGGCTCCATGCTACACGGAAAGACAAAAGGAGGAGAAGAAGATGAAGACGGAGGATGTGGATCATGGTAAGAAGACGAAAAAGAAGAAGAATAGGTGGAAGCAGAATGAGGATGATGAGCAGAGGCAGAAGAAGAATGAGGATGATGAGGAACAGAAGAAGAAGACTGAGTAAGCGCAATTTGAATGCTGTCCATCTCAAGTGTAATAACACGGGCAAAGACACTCTGGATTGCCACGTAAACTAATGACTTTATTATGAATTATGAATTGCACAAAAGAAACTCTGCTATAAGTTTATGGCCAATGCCTCGATCAGGATAATTCTTTTTTTGGGGACTTGAACAGCAGCTATAAATACATGTAATTATGGCATTATGAAATCATTATCATTGGTATTTGACGAGAAAATTATGATTGTGCTGATAAATTCGCACAACAGCATTGAAATCCTACAAAAGTTGACAAGAAGAAAAGTAAACTCAGGCGCGGAAATCAGAGAAAGCAGGGGTTAGATCTAGATAGGTTATATAAGCCCGTCCCAGACACAGTTTTATATTTGGACATGCGCCCTAACTAGGTTGAACAGGACAAGCCTCGCCAACACGAGGCAAAATTTTATTTTTAAGAAAAAGTTCATTACTTCTGGAAATCACTTCACTATCTGACAAAGCTGAGAAGATATCCAGAGGGCTGACTCGTATATTAGATGTCTTAACCCATAACTCAACAAGATAACTGAGAAGAAGCCATAACTGACCGCTATTGTAAGCAATTTGAATATCAAAGCTTCTAACAGCCGCAGACTTCGAAGTAACACTGTTCTGAAAGTATGTCTGTATAGATCATTAAGCTTACTAAATATCTTAGAAAAGTAATGTACATTTAAAATTGATGAATATTTAACATTACGGTTATGCTTAACATCAATCCTCATGTCTACATCTTGCCTTGTACCCAAAGGAAGATGGCTTCCACCAATATATATAACATTAATCAAGGTCAGCATTGGCCCAGTTAGAAGTTCTTGTTAGGACTGACCAACGCTAGCAATAAAAGCTTACAGTCCTTTTTAGGGCTTTGCTGTATAGGGGTGCTGCGCTCAAAGAGTTCGTTTTCTCCTTTTCTGTCTTGTCTTTTTTTCCGGCACATTCTGAGGTGTATTTCTGAGAAATACTTTCTAAATCTCTAGCCAAATCCACCTCACCACACCAAGAACGCCTGTAAACATTTAACATAAAGAAAGTTAGAAAACAATAACACCGTTTTTCTTTTTTTTTTTGCTCCCCATGGATCCACCAACGCAGCAGGCCTCCTTGCATGAAGCCTGAACCAACGTATTTAGGTGCTTTTGCAGTGGTGGTTTCGTCTTTCACACTGTGACAACAGTCATAATTCAGTCGTTTTTTTCTGTGACCATCTTTGCTTTCCTGCACTGTGCCATTACTTTTTTCTTTTCATCCGTGCATAATCTTACTCTTCGCCTTCATCTACCGATGATTATCTTATTCACGGGTTGACACCACATATTTTACCAGCTTGTCCTGATCTGCTTATATTTTCCTTGTGGCCTGTGGGCCCTAAGCGAAGGCGCGAGACAATACCACGTTGACTTGTTTACTCAAGACGCCAGCAATAGACGTACTAAGTCGTCTATCACCACAGTAGTTTGCATCATTACTTCCGCTCATTTGGTTAATGAGTCTGATAGTGGTAAAACAGATGGTCATCTAGGAGATAACGTAGGGAGCAACATGCAAAAATACGGCAGGTCGTATGATATAATGTTTCGGGTAAATGTAACACCAAGGGGTACTACGTTATATGGCCGTGCCATAAATTTCATGAGGATGAGTAGGGGGAGAGGCTGCTAAAAATCAGACGCCTTACTTGTGGTTGCTTTAAGATTAGAATGTGACTTAAGCCTAATAATGATTGAGTTTCACCCAAGAGAACCCCACAAGGTTACATTTTTGCGTAGGCCAAATTTCAACTTTAAAATCTAGCGTTCTGAAGTTTCCCCACTGATTTTTCCAATCTTCGTCAGGAGATTGTCAAGGTGACAGACAGAAGATCTTGCAGGAAGTGATTAGGGCCAGAATAAGTATTAGGTTGTGCAAAATTGCCAGTACCAGTATTCGATAAAGCTTTTAAAATCCCGACCCCTATAAATCTGCCTTGTGTTAAAAGAAAATAGGGGAACATACCAACTATTATTAGCTCACGGGAAAAGAGAGCATCTCAAACAGCTGCAATACTTACTTTGGACATCCAGTGTAACAAAGTCTGGATAATATAATCCATTTGGGGTATGTTGTAACATGTACATTTTATGAACTTTTATTTGCAATTGACATATATGAATTACTTATTGAGGTACAGTTGCATATGAGGCTGGCAACCTCATCACATAAACCACCACTGCAAGAGCTGGTGACTTCTTCGTGCAGGCTTCCTCACACAAGAAACCAATAGCAGACGTAGACCCAGGCTCCATATGGTGCAGGGAGTATAGATGGTGATAACATAATGGTATATATTTTTTTCATTCTAACATTTTTATTACGATTTATTGTGTGTGTGTGTGTGTGTGTGTGTGTGTGTGTATATATATATATATATATATATATATATGTGTGTGTGTGTGTGTGTGTGACAAAACGTCTGAACATGCTCTTTTGTGTGATCTCTCACACCTTCAGCCCTCTGACAGTATCCTTTCTTTTTCTTCAGTTTTCCCACTCATCGCTTTTATTTGTCATAAATCATGCCTTTTCATTTGTATTTTCCCTATTTTGCTCTATTCTGGACATAGCATGGTGAAGTCTCTAACACGCCACTCCCCTATGGCAGTATTTGCTACGGGAATAATTCTTATCTTATTGTGTCGCATTCACGCTTCCCGAAGACGTGTTAAGTTACGTCAAGTTATTAGACGGTCAGCGACAGTATTTTATCACAATATCGGTATGACCATCTTTTCAAGCGACGAGGCGTGTTTATCCAAGGAGTGTTGAATAGAACCATATTTGTTTGTCTAGCGAAACACATGATAACCCGTGCACGAGGCGGAACTTATGACATAAGCGCTTCCGGGTCATCCTTGCTACACCAACATTACCGTCTGTGTGACACCTGTGGGCAGACAAGAGTGATATAATCGCTTTCGGTCACGTGTTAAAAAGTAATCATGGATTTATTACATTGTAGACAACATGAGTCTACAAATGTGTTGGTGAGTGTATGCAAGACATTATATTACCATATATGGGAGACGTGACCTTTTGCAAAATTTTCCGTGTAGGAAATATTTGGAAAGTGCCACACCCGACCTGTTTGAAATGATTGGATCTTTCTGATTAGATTCATAACATCATTGGAGGGAATATAGGCTGACAATTTCACAGTTTTATTTCTCTGTGATTTTCACGCTCGCCAAGACAACATCAGACCTTCGCCAGAGTGAAGAACTAGATTCATAATTCCTATTTGTTAACCGAAACTTTTATTGGAGAACAAGATAAGGCTGAAAAAGGAGGAGGGTGGCATGCATGGAGGCCGTCCCTCCACCATGCAAAGGCACAACAGGCCAATCACCTGTTAGCTTTAAATCATGATTACGCGAACTACAAGAGAGAAAACCGGACTGATTCTAAAGGCAACGAATGGGAACGGACTACGACTTATGGATCTGGAACACAAGAAGTATAAATGGGAAAGAAGAGGAGCTGGTGGAAGAGATGAGGAAAGCAAAACTAGAAATCCTGGCTATAACGGAAACAAAGAAAAAAGGACAAGGAGTCATGGATCTCGATGGCAACACGCTGCTCTACAGTGGTGTACCCACATCTGAAAGAGCTAAAGGGGGTGTGTTGCATTGTGGCCAAAAACCAAAAAGATAGTATCAAGGGATGGAACTTTGTCTCGGAGCGCATTATGGTAGTAAAACTAAAAGAAGGAGAAACCATAATCAACCTGGTCGTAGTGTATGGGCCAAATGAGGATGAGAGAGCAGAGGTCAAGGAGTAATTCTTCGAGCTGCTTCAAAGGACAGTGGATGACTGCCTAGATGAAATTATCATGCTCAGAGATTTCAATGCCAGAGTTGGAAATGACCATGCTAGATGGGGTGGAGTTATCAGAAGATATGGAGAAGATACTCTCAATGACAATGGAAAGCGACTCCTTAGATTCTGCAGTGAGCAGAATCTGATCATTACAAACACAAAGTTCCCCCATAAGCGCATACATGCATACACTAGATGTGAACCAACAAAGAATGAGAAGTTAGTGATCGACTATGTCATTGTTAGGAGGAGCTCATTCAAATATGTCCGGGATGCTAGAGTCTGGAGGAGGCCAGAGATTGGAAGTGATCACTACCTGCTTACAATCAAAAGAACAACTGAAAGAGTTGTTCAGCCTAGGAACTGCCCAATTTTCATAAATCATATTCCCGCTACTGGAAAATGAACCCAGTACATTTAGAATTCGAGACGGAAGCCATACCTCTTAGCCACTCGGACATGTGGGTGTAAACGGGATGCTCATTTAATGTTCTATTTATCTTGAAGAAAGCAGGGCCATGGGGTTTTCTAAATTATCAAAAGGTTAGAAGCCGCGAAACCAAAATGCTTGGTTACCACTTCTTTACACGATTTCGATAATCCGGCTGTAATCCTAAACTCATCTCAGCCATTCCTGTACTTGCTATTTCTCATACATTCTCCAGGTCTCTCATAATTTATGGAGCGTTACCTCCAGGTATTCTTATTTTGCTCAATCTATCTTATCTGTGAACTTCTCTAATATATTCATTCCATCTTATCTGTGAACTTCTCTAATATACCTGTCACAAAAAGTAGGGGATATTTTAAGATGGTATGTATTATTTTACTTACTTACTTACTTAGTCGTTCCCCTTCTACCGTGAGGTGTAGAGGTTTGGAAGAGAGAGAGCGCCAGACTATCCTATCGGCTGTCTTCCTCATGGCCTGGTTCCATTCTAGTCCTCGATCCTTCAAAGATTGTCTAACGTTGTCCTCCCAGCGGACTCTGGGTCGTCCTCGGGGTCTGGATCCTTGGCTCTTTGTTTCCCATGCTTGTCGTGGTATCCGATCTTCTCCCATTCTGCAGACATGGCCAAACCATCTTAATTGGGACTGTTCTACTTGGGTCTGCAGGGGGTAGGATTTAAGGCCTTGATGTATCGTCTGGATGCGGACCATGTCTCTTCTTGTTACTTCAACCACCTTCCTCAGATACCTCATTTCTGAGGTTTGGATCTGGCTTTTATGGGTAGTAGTCATTGCCCCTGACTCGCATCCGTATGTCAAGACTGGGACATAGGTGGAGCGGTATACAGCCATCTTCGTTTTCTTACCAACCTCTCTCTTGCTGAGGAATCCTCGATTTATGGCCTGAAAAAGTCTCCCAGCTGCTGCTTTTCGAGTGGCCAACTCTTCTTTGATGCCTCCCTTTCGGTCTATAATAGTTCCGAGGTATTTAAAGTGGTCGACCTGCTCCAGGACCTGTTCTCCCAGCTTAATCTGATGTTTTCTTTCTTCTCGTGATATCACCATGGATTTTGTTTTAGAGCTGCTTATGACCATCCCTCTCTTCTCCAGCTCTTCCTTCCAGACTTGCAGGTTGGATTGGAGATGTGCCTCTGATTTAGCAATCAGGGCAACATTATCAGCAAATGCCAGCTCCGAAATATAGACCTGTCTCATCTTCCAGTACCCCACTGAATACTTTCTTGTTCTCTCCTTACATGCCTTGATGACATCGTCCATAAGGAGTATGAAGAGGTAAGGTGATAGGATATCACCTTGTCTTACACCAGTGGTGGTCCTGAACTCTTCCGACTTATGGTTTGCTGTCCTCACATAATTTCTGCAAGACTTGTAGAAGCTCTGTATAGCATGAATCAGAGGTGCTGGAATATTCTTGCCAAAGTTTGCTCCAGGGGACCCTGTCAAACGCCTTTTCCAGATCTATGAAACAAAGATGCATCTCACTCTTATACTCAAGGGCCTTTTCACTCAGCTGTCTGAGTGTGAAGATTAGGTCTTGAGTACTTCGGTTTGCTCGGAATCCGCACTGGACCTCATCCAATTGTGGCTCAGCCAGGCGTCGGAGTCTCTGCTATAGGATTCTAGAGTAGATTTTACCAGAGACACTGAGAAGGGATATGCCTCTATGGTTTCCACACTGTCGATTGTCACCCTTTTTGAAAATTGGTGTTATGATGGCAATCTCCCAATCTTTTGGTATGGTCTTGTTGTACCACGCTGCCTGTAAAACCCTTAAGAGTGATAGGTCGCCTGATGCTCCCATGAACTTAACCATTTCTGGTGTTATACCATCATGCCCTGCTGCTTTGCCCATCTTGATTTTCTCCAGTGCTGCCTTCAGTTCTTCCATCTTTATGTCATCTTCACCATCATTGGTTTTCTCTTCTGTGCTAGTGTTTATCATTTCTGATGCTTCACCATGCTCACCATCCAGGAGTTCTGAGAAATATTCTTTCCATCTTCCCATTACTTCCTTCAGGGCAGTAAGCAATTTGCCTTGCTTGTCCTTTATAAATTTGAGAGGGCATTGTTTTTCCTTCCTCATGTTCTTTAGGGTCTTATAGAACAATTTCTGGTTTTCTTGTGCATCTTTTTCTAGCTTTTCTCCAAATTCTTCCCAGGACTTCTGTTTTGCTGCTAGCACTTTGTTCTTTGCTTCTGTTCTGAGTGTCACATATTCTCTATATTTTTCCATTTGTCCTGTTGTGTTTTTAGCTCCTAAGTATTGTTTCCATGCCATTTTTTTCTCTCTTATTTTCTCTTTGACTTCCTCTGTCCACCAAGGTGTCCTCTTTCTCTTGTTCCCAAGTCGGACTTCACCGCATGCTTCTGCAGCAGCTGTCTTTATGATATCCTTGAATTTAATCCAGAGGGTTTCCAAGTCATCAGATCGTTCTTCTGTGTTTGCTCCCCGCTGCAGCAATAAGCCCCTGATATCTGGTCTTAATTTCTGGCTCTCTCAGCTTGTAGGTCCTAATGCTCATTTCTCCTGTATTATTTTACAAAAGAGTGAATTTCGTATTTTAATGGTTGTATGGACATATCGAGCACGCTCTTCTCCACTCTCACGTGCAATATCATGTTGACCTGGTGACTCGTGATGAGTAAGCCAATCCCAAGAACAGAGGTGGGGCCCATCCGTAAAGTTCACACATTATTCTTTTTCACAAAAATGCGTGTATCTCGGGTTTGATGAACACTACTCACCATGGACAGGTATAAAAAGACTCTGCAACAGATAAAATTTCTTTTCTTCGTCATGGAACGTTTGACAGAACAGCAGAGATGGATAGGCATAGGCATGTTGCAAACCGGAAGTCGGCAAGTGGATGTTGCTCGGAACCTCAATGTTTCACAGTCAGTTGTCAGCAGACTGTGGAACAGGTATCAAAATTTCCGCACAGTGGCTGATCTGCCTCGGACTGGTCGCCCAGAACTCGTGACTCTAAAAGAGTCACTACACAGTACGAAACCTTTTGGACCATGTGCAACTGGCCTCACGCAGACCGTTTGTAGCTTTGCCCATTGGTGAAAACGTCATCATCGGTGGACCAATCAACAGTGGGCATCAGTGATGTTTTCTGATGAGTCCCGTTTCGTTTTGGATTTTCATGATCGTCGAATACGTGTCTGGCGACGGCGAGGTAAGCGTTACCAGCCTCCTGCAACTGTTGCACACAACCGTTATGGAGGTGGCAGTGTAATGGTGTGGGCAGGCATCTGTATGAATGACAGGACCGACCTTCACATATGCCAGGTCAATATCACAGGGCTCTACTACCGTGACAACATCATCGAGCCTATCGTTATGCCATTTGCTCAACGGCACGGACCAGATTTCATCTTCCAGGATGACAATGCACGTCCTCACCGTGCTCGCGTCGTCCAAGATCACCTTCAGATGCAGCATATCCGAACGTTACCGTGGCCGCCGATGTCCCCCGACCTGTCTCCTAATGAGCATTTGTGGGACCTCCTGAATAGACGCGTCTAACAACGTCCAGCCGCTCCACAGACTCTTCAGCAGTTAGCCCAGCCCTTCAGCAGGAGTGGCAGAGAATTCCTCAAGACAACATCAGACGGCTTATTTGCAGTATGAGACGTCGTTGCAATGCATGTTTAGCGGCAAACGGGGGCCCTACACGTTTTTAGAAATATTGGAATATTTTTGTGAAAATGAAGTACCTAACCCGCCTTGGTTGCCAGTGCGACTAAAATCATGTGAGTAAAGCCATAACACTTCTTATACCGCAAATGTCTTGTTATGATGCTCAAGTTTACTTGTACGAAGGAATAAATGAACTAATTTGAAATATATTGTCTTTGGATAACTTTTAAATTCAATATCCCCTACTTTTTGTGACAGGTATATATTCATTCCATCTTATCTGTGAACTTCTCTAATATATTCATTCCATGAGTTGCGTTTTCCTCCACCTTATATTTTTAATGCAGAATATGTCTCCTAAGAATGAAAACGATGGTGCTACCACTGAAGGCTCTATGTAAGGTCGGGTACTTAACCGTCCAAGCGAAGAAAAGGTTGAAGGCACACGTGGAGGAGGGCGACAAATCTGTTAGTGGGAAGGAAGACATCCAGATGTCGACAGGAAACTGTACCATCGAGGCAGACACTGCTGGACATCAACTACAGGCAACCTTCGATGGGAAGTCGGGGGCTTCGTACGATCTAAACCATGGGGTCGGCAATCCAGGTGCTTTTGGGATCTACTTTAGTAACACTGAACCCTCTTAGGATCTACTATACATACATGTGTGTGTGTGTGTGCGTGTAATTTTAAGCCGATTGGGGGTGGGGTGGGTGGGGAAGGGGGGGGGGGGGGGGTCTGAAAAGCTGTTCAAAAGAAAGATTGCGCTCCTATCTCAAGCAGTTCACGAATATATTTTAGTAGCGAGCTTGAGTTTTCTTTGGGAATACGGAAAATGTATATTTGATCCCGGGGACACAGCGATTTTAAATGCTGGTAGGAAAGATCTAGTCCAAAATTTCCTCAGTTTAAAAAATCATCCCCCTCCCCCCAACCCGCAGTCGCCCAAATCAACCACGGGGATTTAAGGGTAGATCCGGATCGACTGGTTGCCGACCCCTGATCTAAATCTTACAGCCTCCTGTGAGGACTTCCATTTAGTATTCACGACCCCCCCCCCCCCCCACACACATGCACTGTATTTCAGGTTTGGTTTAACGTAGTGCCCCTAGATCTATATATATATATATATATATATATATATATATATATATATATATATATATATATATATATATATATATATATATATATATATATATATATATATGGGAGCTGCGCTGGTGTAATGGCTTCGGCGTTGTACTGGCGACCAGGTGTTCATGGTTCAAACCCGGGCGTCGGCGTTTGAAGAAATGTTTACGGCCGGAAATTTGACTGAATAGCCTGAACGGCTCCTGTGATAAACCCTCTGTGGATGGGAAGGAGCGAAGCTCCTGACCGGGTTGGAAGGAAAGTCCTCAGGTTCCCCAGCCTCGCAATGATATGTCATTGGGCCGAAGGGCTGAAAGCCCAAGTGCCGCTGGTTAAGGAACAAAAAAAAAAAAAAAAAAATATATATATATATATATATATATATATATATATATATATATATATATATATATATATATATATATATATATATATATATATATATAAAAATAAAATTATAATTAATTTTTATTACTTTTATTATATTATTTTATAAAGTAGTATGTTTTGCTAAGTGTTGCAATTCTAACGGAATATTTGTTGCTAAATAGTGGAATTCTAACAGAATATAAAATTCAACGGAGCATGTGTTAAAAATTCACGTTACTGATTCTTTTCAATAAACCTGTAAGTAAACTAGTTTTCTTCTTTTTGTTTTGTTAGTTGAAATACAAAGAATAGTACACATATGTGCTACTGTATTTGCATCTAATTTTATTTCAAATTATTAGTTAACCTAAACGAAAATGCATATTGGGTCTGAAACTCGCGATTGGGTCCATTTTCGTGCAATACGGTACAGCCGAAAATGGCGACCAAATTTTAGTTGGCGTAACTCTTATATGATAAAGGGGCACTAGTTTAACGCACTCAGAGATTTGCGATCTCGCGTTGCGTACATTCCCCGGGGGTCTCTGAAGAGACAAAAAATAGGGCTACCATACCCACAGGCATGTCGTATAAGGCGACTAATACAAGGCTGTGCATGGGTCTGGCAACTTCATCAAGTAAAACAAAGTGCCACATAAGCCACCGCTGCAAGAACACGTGACTGCTTGGTGCAGGCTTCCTCCAGGGGGGATAGCCACAGTGGTGGCTGCATGCTCCGTAAGGAGTACAAAGTAAAATGAAGATAATGATCTGTATTAAATCTATGTGCTTCTTCCGTCATGTGTATTTTCTCTGTTTGGTACAATGTTCTCAAGACTGTGACTTTCTTAATTTTATCATTAAGTTGTTTGTGTAAACTCGGCTAGGTTGTTCGATGAAGTAATGATAAACAGTGTGGTGTTTACAGTCTCTGACATAATTTAAATATGGAATGAACGGGTATATGTTTCCTGTAATACTGTTAATAGTTGCTTCACTATTATAGCATACGCCGTTCACTAAAGCAACTACTACAACGAAAATCTACAACGGTTATAAAGACAAGGACAGAAAAAACAAAAACAGGGAAAAACAAGTAATTCCAGAGTCGAGAAACGAAACGTTGTCGGTATCCTCCGACCATTCCTGTGTGACAATGTTGACCAGCTGCATTTTAAAAATAAAAGGCCGGCCGTGAAGATGGTTCTGCCATCACCGGTGTCAATACCTTGTCGAGGTATGGCGGCTTGCGTACCCTGATTACCCCCAGAGCTATTCCAGCGGGAGTTTTACTCCTGGAAGGTTCTACCAAGCTGGACAGGTTTGCGCGGGCAGGGGTCAGACTAAAGCAGACACCCTGGTACTCCAGGTTGGGGGTTTTAGCATAGGGCTGACACCCCTGTCTATGTAAAAAAAAAAATTGAAGTTACGGAAACGTAAAGATGGTGCAAGCAGATTTTCCTTCTCAAGAACGGGAAGCAAAGCGGGCTCCATGAACTTCTTATCAAGAACAGAATTTCTGCGAAAAAAAACGTTCCCATAAAAAAAGGTAAAGGTATTTCCAGTGCAGATACTGTCGTAGAGGAATGAAGCAATCGATACTACAGCATTCTGTGTCCAGCTTTATGACGTATGGGTGACCAGCTCTCTTCCTCACTGCCTTTGCTTTCCCTAACTCACGAGCAGAGTCAGCTACATATTTACAGCTGGGTCGACTAGACAGTGAGGCCACCAGATTTCGAACCCGAAACTCTGCCGCGGCAGGAAAGCGCTCGAACCACTACGCCAATCGGTCGCTCAACATTAAAATAAACTGTCGGATTTCTTGAGGAAAAAAAAGGTAGGTTATCATGACATGCTATGTGCCAGTGAAGTACACGAAAATACATGATAATATTTCGTATCTAATATCCACAATCATATTGCAATGCACATACGTAACGTAACTCCAGCCTGATTTAAATTCATCGGTTTTCATTCGAAGAAGAAAAAAAACAAAAACGAGAGGATTTCAGAGACGTGAATCCACGCACTGTAAGAATGATTCCTGAAGCAAATTACAAAAATTAACAGAGTTGTATCGCTCCCTCGCTATTTTTATTAACGCCTGGTGTAACCAGAGATTTGTGAAGATATCATTACAAGGCTCAGAAAAATTTAATTAGCCACAAAGTATCCTATTTCTTTCTTTGCAACATGTGCAATGATATCTCATCCGAATTAGAATGTCTCGCCGCCAATAACGAAAAAATAACCAGCATTAATATTAATAAAAAGAAACACTCCCATAAACTTCATTTTTATATATACTCAAATTGGCTTTCGACAACTTATTCACTTCCTCAATATTTGTTATTTAAATGGAGGATGGAGAAGGTTAAAGAAAAAGAAGATATCCTCTGACTCTCTCCCCCCCCCCATTTTATCTGTAAATCATGCTACAAGGAGAACAGAAATGATAATGATGAGATAGACATTGACAGATTTTGAGCTGATTGCACGCGACAGGATAACTTAGCTAACGTTTGTTGAAGGCCTATGCTCGCTGTAAATGTCCCACTAGTGAGTCCTGTGAAATTCTGGGAATGACACCCTTTGTCATTCTTTCCGATCCCTGATTTGTATTCGTTATGCCAGTATTGGCTTGTGGTGTTGTTTACCTTACAGGTCCTAAGGATTCTTTGAAGAGTAACTGAAACAGTAGGTCGACTCTTCTCGTCTCGTTTACCATCTTACAGTACATCGCTACGCTGATCGACAGAGTAGACGAAGGCTCACGGAAAGTGAGTATTATACTGTAACTCCGAGTAATGGCTGTCAGAGTTGAAGGGACTAGGTCTAAGCAGACCCGGTACATGCACAGAAGCCTAAGATGTCATCTTTAGGGACATGCCGTGAAAACTGCAGTTGCAATATGTTTGGCAGAAAATAATATTACTAATCCTCAGAAGAGCTTGGTAAACTGAGAGTGAACCGATTTATCAGGAGGCCACGCGACCTGCGGCTCGATTTCGTTGTCATCATATTGGTCCGTGTTTAACGCCAATATCCTTCTCACCAGAATGAAGTTCATACCTGGCATGTGATCCTGCTCTAAATCTTAGTCTTTGCTAACATGTAGACAATGGCAATTGAACTTGTTTACACGAAACTGGATATGATATCGCACCGTACTACGCAATATAATTTGCTAGTGCGTACCGCGACAGAGGACGTTTCCAAGTCCACCGGATATACACTATTCATGAACGGTAAACACGGTCCAATAGGCATTGTACATCCCACCTGGATCTGTTATGCCCTGAAGCTGCTAACTTTTGTTACAACACATATTAGTCCTCGGACTCGATCTTATACTATGTTGACTGTCAATTTGCCGTCCAGCGTCATCGTATTTATCGTACTCACTGACTCAACATTACCAGTGAAACAGTAGAACCAATTTGCTCCTGACTTTAATCTACTTGTATCTTTGTGAGTTAAACATGTAGAACACCAATGTGTCGGTAGTACAGCCTGTAAGGTTCAATCAGGCAAAATTATCTGCACACGTTACATCCCCAACCCCCCTCTCATACCACCTACACACTCTGGATCTGCATTGCCAGTCACTGACATGTATTTGTGTCCCCGTGCACCATGCGGAAATCTCCGCACCTTCGTGACCTAAATTCTCGCTACAACTGTTACTATTCCCAGACATCATGACACCTCAAACGGACTTACATTCCTACTCACTCAAAAACAGTACGTTACAGCTCGCGCCACTTCACACCATCTTTGACAACCTTAAACATCCCCTCTATCAAACAGACGTTAACAACACTACAAGTATCATATCACGGCCATCATAGTTTCACTTTACACAAGCTTCATGTCTTCAATTACATTAACTACAAATTAATATCTTGTCTGTCTTATTTATTAATCAACTTTTACCAGCATCACGTTTTAATCTGCTACTAACCCTTAATTGTAAATATCAATTAAAAAACCCAATAATATTGAAAAAAAACAAAAGTATTGTATGTGGTTTAATTTTTTATTTTGTCAATTGAATCCATTGAAACAAACACCTCCCCTACATTCCATATAATACAACAATTAATCACTTCAGATGATATCCATGGGTTTCTTTGAGTCTAGACTAAGGATGGCTGTCTGAAACTCCACAACCAGGCATTATATTAAGACTTTTCACCATCTTGGAAAGTTCAGAATGATGGCTGAGGCAGGAAATGGAACATCAATAGAATTCCTCAAGTCTCCAAAGAACTGGTGTGGATCTACTGACCTGTCATGTAGGAGTACAGCAATGAAAGAGCTGACAGACTGCCCTCGAGAGCACCGCATAAAGTGTAGATACGGAAATGATAAGAGAGACACAACAATTAATAATCGTCTGCTAGAAAATACGACTGCAATAGAGAATCAACAAGGATCAACTTTGGATTAGCATCAAACATAACTACAAGCAAGATGGACATGAGGAGAGAACACTCCCATCGTATGTACAACCGCGTGCTACCAGTACAATTAGCATTCCATACCTTGACATTTTGCTAGAGAACTGAGACCTTGTGTTTTTGTCCTGAGTCAGAGAGGCAAATTCCTGATTAACAATAACAATTATCGAGAGCACAATACCATTGATTCACCAGACAAGGATTGAGGACTAGTACTCACCACTTTTCCTCTGTATTTTTTAGTTTTTGCTTAGGTGGACCAGTACACATAATCTCGTCAACCGTTCTTTTCGTCTGCCCTGTTTTTTTTTTTGCCTGTTTTGGTGCGTACAAAAAATGTTGTCACCATTTCTCGTGACCATGTGACCAACTATGGTCACCTACTCTATTTGTATAGTGAGAAATCTTCATATGTCTACGCACATCTAACTTGTTTTCCTTTTGTTAAAACTTTCAATGTAATGATATACATGAGATAATTTTCAAACATCTCATTCTAAATATCTGCCTTTGCTCTCATCAGTTCCTCAAAGTCCACATCAGTAGTAAGTCAAGTACTGTTACATAAGCAAATACTGCACTCAGTTTGCACAAGTAAATAAAGAATATGTTTTTTATATAATTCTCATCAACATAGAGTCTACACCATCCTAAACTAACATACCTGTGATACGTATAAATCAGAACTAAAGGTCTTTATTTTTAAATGCACCTTAATATAACTGATTGGTACTTTATTCCTGAGAAATTTCACTTTTAACTGGCTCTTCAGGTTATCAAAATGTTGATAGCTTGAATTTACCTCCTTCATTAAATAAGAAACCAAATTATTTCATAATAAACAACAGTGACATATATCTGCATAACCAGCCACCATAAGAGACATTCTTCATATATCTACTTCACCATCCACCATAAACAGACACTTCATACATATATATTACCACCACCATAAACAAACATCATATATCTGAAAAATCCTGCCAAACTTACCATCACGAATAAACAAGACCTGCTGTCCATGTATCTCATTAACATTCAACCAGAAAGAGATATGTTCTGTTATATTTCGAAAAATGTTGTCAAACAATACCCAACCAACAATAACAGAATTGCCTCTACTGTAGAAAAAGCACTTGGTTAAACACAAGCATACATAACCAGGCATGCCTTAACGGACAAGCTCACCCAGAATTAAATGCTCAGTGATGCAGTTCAAAGACAACTGTACAAGAAATACACTTGTCAAACACAACCACTCAAGCAAAACATGGCTACTGAAAAAAAAACCTGCCACAAACAGACACATCTTCACATATGGGAAGAAAAGCATATCAATCATTACAGACATGCTCTATATTTGAAAAAAACATCTAAAACACAATCAACAAAATCTGACAAAATATCTCATATATAGAAAAAATTGTCGCAAACACAACCACAAAAGCAACATGCATACATCCACATCTATGTTTTACCCCATAATCTGTACAAGGTGTATTGCGTTTCAGACGTGTACTCCCTGTACCTAATTTCTGTACAGGTTTTCTACCCATCCCCTTATTACTGTGTCTCAGAGAGTTCTTATTATAAGTCCTATTGAACACAGATTTCCCCAGTCGTTATGATAATAAACACATGAATAACTATATATACATCATCACATTATTTTTACAGTTAAAATAAACCTCAACATTTAATGTTTGTTTTAAAATAATGAAACCGCTTAAAAGGCAAAGTCTCCATGCTTCATTTATAATGCACCACTGTAATGAAAATATTATTTTACAAACAAATTAACTCTTTGATATTTTTTTTCAGTCTTATGTACAGTTTGTTGCGTTCTTTACAGGTTTTGGATTTTTTGTACAGGTTTTTTTCAGCTCCAGTGTGCATTATAACATGATCTCATATTAGTGAAAAACGGGTCAAACACAAAACCTCCAAAAGCAACAAATATCAAACATCTCTCATATTTTGGGGAAAAAACTGTCAAACACTACCAACCAACTTTGGTATGTAAGGTCTCTGTTAAAGAAACATCTTCAATAATCCTCAGCTTATACCACAGAAATGTGAAGACCTACTGTTTAGGATAGGTTAATTAATCAAATTAAATCTAAATATTAAAAGACTTAGACTTATAGTTCCCCTTCTACCGTGAGTGTAAAGGTAAGTATTAAAAGACAACATTACAAGATGTCAATCTGAATTAAATAGAACAATTCATTAACAAAATTAAACAAACACAAACATGGTCCATGCTAAATAACTAAACAAGTTGGACAATTTTTATCGTCTTGATTCAAACCAATGATGGGGAACAAAGTATTTCACAGTGAATACAAAAGTAATGAATAATTATTTTTAAATCACAAAATACACCAACACATGTAAGAAAACTCTCCAGTGTATTTTTTTTTTCTGCATTTCAAGACCGACAGACTATATAACCTATAACATCACATACAGTCATACACGTAAAGCTAAACTACTTTAAGTGTATTCTTTTGTATGTTCTCAGACTACTACAGCTTTAAACCATTATATCACAAACTTTCCAAAAAACATCACAGTTGTAAGAGCTTCTCTTCTGCCATGTAATTTTGTTTGTCTTCGTCAGTCTTAAATCAATCTGTAAACCCTACAACCATAAACCTTCACACTTAAAATGCTTCTCTTTCAGTATGTATTAGTCCTACTATGGTCCTATTTCATTATTAGCAAACTCCCTGTTAACCCTTGTACCAACACAAATATCACACTTGAAAGGATTCTCTTTTATAACAAAATTTTGATCATGTCTTTTCAGACTAGAACACTGTGCAAACCTCGCACAACATACATAGGAAAACTTCTCTTGTTGCATGTATTCTTTGGTGCGTGTATTTAGATTACTTCTTTTTCTTCTTGATTCCTTACCACTACGACGCGTTCAAAGCAGTAAAATTGGCCATTACGCCTGCTCTTGTAGGTTCGCAAAACAAATGATTCCGACTTTTTGCGCGGCTCAGCGGCCATCCCTTCATACAGTGCCACACCGAACTCTAGGTTCATTCGTTCATCTCACCTCCACAGGTACTATTAATTACAACACAGGTAAGGCTTCTCTACAGCACAAAATGTCACTCATTATCTTCTCTCTGCACTTTCAACTTGTTTTATTTAATTGACTACTGTTACAAACCTTACTACCACATTAACATCACACTTTTGTATCGCTTCTCTCAAAAAATGAATTATTTTGTGTGTCTTTCAGACTGAGACGGAGTCTGGTAAACCATGCACAACAAACATCACACCGTATGGCTACTCATCCAGTATGTGTTATCTTATGTGTGACATTTCAGATTACTAGAAGACTGTGTGAGCGATGTACTCCACCTGCCACAAACATCGCACCTGTAATGATTCTCTCCAGTATGTAGTTACATACAGACTGTTTGTGCTTTCAGACTACAAGACTTTGTTAAACAGTACAATGCACAAACATCTCACCTGTAAGGTTTTCTCTCTCCTACCAGTATAGTATTCTTTTGTGTGCATGTCAGACCAGAAGACGTGTGAAACCCCTACTCTCCACAAACATCAATCACCCTTGTAAGGCTTCTCTCCAGTATGTATTATCCTTTTGTGTGCTTTCAAGATTATAAGAACTGTGTAGCCCTACTCCCACAAACCTCACCATCATGTAAGGCTTCTCTCCAGCGTATTGTGTTATTAATATGTGCTCTTTCATGAATAGAAATACTGGGTAACCCCCGTTTGTCACAAACACTTCGCACTTGTAAGGATTTCTCGCCAGTATTGTTATGTTTGTGTGCTTTCCAGACTTACAGAGAGTGTTAAACATTACATCCGCAACTATCCACACTTGGGATTTCTGCTCTCCAGTATGAATTCTTTTGTGTGTTTTTCAGACTAGAAGATTGTGTGAACTCCACTCCACAAACATCACACACCTGTAAGGCTCTCTCTCCAGTAGTATTCTTTGTTTCTTTCAGTATTAGAAACATGTAAACCCTTTGTCACAAACATTGCACTTGTAAGGCTTCGCTTCAGTTGTGTTATTTTTGTCTCTGATTAAAAACTGTAGAAACGCTTGTCACAACTTACACGTGTTAACGATTCTCTCCAGGATGCGTTTATGTTGTTGCTTTCAACTAAAGAAGTGTGTAAAATTACATCGCAATCATCACACCACCTGTAAGGATTCTCTCCAGTAATGTATTCTTTTTGTTTTTTCAACTAGAAGACGTGTGAAACCCTACTCCACAAACATCACACCTAGATTGCTTTTCTCCAGAATTGTTATTATGTGTCTTTCAGATTACAAACGTGTAACACTTTGTCACAAACATTCGCACTTGTAAGGTTTCTCTCCAGTAAAGTGTATGCATGTGTCTTTCAACTAAGAAGTTTTTAAAACATTACTGTTGCAACATCACAACCTTAAGCTTCTCCTCCATATGTATGCTTGTTTTTTCAGATAAAAGATTGTGTAACCCTACTTACAAACAGCAACACCTTAACTTCTCTCATATGTATTCTTGTGCACTGTCAGATTAACAAAACTGTTTAAACCCTTTGCACAAACATCGCACTTTAATTATTCTCTCCAGTATGTTTTATGTGTTGTGTGCCTTTCAAACTAAAAGAGTGTTTAAACATACATGCAACATCACACCTGTAAGCTTCACTCCAGTAATTATTCTTTTTGTGTTTTTCAGACAGAAGAACGGGTGTGAACCCTACTCCACAAACATCACACCTTAAGGCTTTTCTCCATAATGTGTATTATGTGTGCTTCAGATTACAAACTTGTAAACCCTTTGTCACAACATTGCACTTGTAAGGATTTCTCAGCCTTATTGTTATTTGTTGTTTTCAACTAAAGAGTCTTAAAACATTACATCGCAAACATCACACCTGTAAGCTCTCTCTATAAGTTTCTTTGTGTGTTTTCAGACAGAAGGATTGTGTGAACCCTAATTAACAAACTCACACCTGTAAGCTTCCTCCAGTATGATTCTTTTGTGTCTTTCAGATTAGAAGACTGTGTAACCCGACTCCACAAACACAACATGTAAGCTTCGTCTCCAGTATGTGTAATTATGTGCTTTCAGTCATAAAACTGTTGAACCCTTTGTCACATACATCGCACATTGTTAAGATGCTCTCCTGTATGTGATGTTTTTCTGTTTATCAAATGTAGTGTTGGTAAACATGAATTCGGCTATCATGCACACCGGGATAGGCTTCTCTCCATTATGGTTCTTTTGTGTGTTTCAGAGAGAAGATTGGGGAACCTACTTTTACAATACTGCACACCTAAGCTTTCTCTCCATAGTACTTCTTTGGGGCTTTTCAATGTAAGACGGGTGAACCCTAGCTCCACATACACACACCTGAACGCTCTCCTGTATGTGTTATTATTGTGCTTCAGATTACAAAACTGTGAAACCCATTGCAAAATCCACTTAAGATTCTATCCAGTATGTTTATTTGTGTCTTTCAAGACTAAAAGAGTTTAAACATAATCGCAAACATCACACTGTAAGCTTCTCTCCATTATGTATCTTTTGTTTTGTCAGAGGTAAATTTGGAACCATACTCCACAAGCTTCACACCTGTATGGCTTCTCTCCAGTTATTGTATTCTTTGTGGCATTCTAGATTAGAAGACGGTCATAAAAACCCACGACACCATAACATCACACTGTATGGTTTCTCCTCAGCTATCTTTTCAGGTGTGGTAGTAAGACCACCTGTGTCGTCAGACCCCTTATCAAACTCATCCATTTTTATAAAATCTCCATAATATTTTTTTTTTGGTGTTATTAAAAATAAGCCCCCCTAAACCTAACACTGATCAGAAATGTCTTTTTTTGTACTTATTAAATCACTATTTCATAACCCTACACCCACAATTTCACACCTTATAAGCTCTCTCTATTTGTATCTTCTCATCAATGCTTCTGACTGTCTTGACAAAATAATGGAATGCAACACAACATCAATTCCATTTGTTCCAACTCATTCATAATTGTCATCTTGTAAACATACAACACTGGTATAATCATTCTTACATTCGATCATTGGGTTGATCTCTGAGCTTGTAAGACCATCGGAAATGATATGGGATTTAGAGTAGAAAATAAACAGTTAATTTCTGTCTGACGAGCACAAATTATCTTTCCCAAATACTCTGCATTATAATTGCTTTAAATAAAATAAATAAAAAGTAGTAAGTGCACAGAAAAGTAAAGTTTAAACCAATCCCTAAATACCTCCCATCATGGAAGTGTGCTGTATTAATATATTTCCCCGTACCAAAAGAAGAAAGAGTGAAAGTGCCGAATTATTTTGAAGAATTCTAATCGTAGAATGTACGTCATTTTAGTTAAATTTTATTTAATACTTTTCTGTGATCATACGAAAAACCAAACGTGGAAATATATGGAAATTGTAATATTATATGTCTTTGGTATATTAAACAAGCAATGCTCTTATACGTTCAAAATTTTCTGCATGTAAGAAATTAAAAACGCTAACAAATTAACTGTAAATACGAGCTTTACTATAACTAATTACTGATTTGTAAACAATAAAACCTTTTTTATCCTTCAAACATTTAAAAAATCCATTTTACAAAGTAAACAAAACA